>CM076609.1:9487799-9784522 GCA_038502775.1 Hippodamia convergens | reverse complement strand
AAAAAATCCTGAATAAAACTATCTTTCGAATGACATGATAAAAAAGGTATGTCCCTGGAGAAAACATTTTTGATAGCGCCGTCACGCCTGGCGTCTTTATTTATTCCGCAGATTTTTCATGCGCATCTCAAGTCGACAGTGACTTGTTCAAAACGCCATTCACAGAATGGAAAACTATTCGGACGTTATCGAGAAAATTGGGGTTACCAAGATAAATGAATCACCCTATATATATATATATATATATATATATATATATATATATATATATATATATATATATGTTATTTATTTTTTAAAATAGGGATTAGTTTATATTCAGTGGTGATCATAATTACAATACACGAACCCCAAACCTGATATTTCCTCAAACAATGATGGAAAAGGGTCCGTACTATATATGTATTAAGTTTTATAATAAATTACCCCATCATTTGAAAAATTGTGATAATTTGGTTAGATTTAAGAAATTATTAAAAAGTATGTTGGTTCGATTGGAACCGTATTCTTTGAGGGATTATTTAGAGTCGGAGAATTTGTTTTGATATATTTTGTAGTTTTGATGTCATTTCATTTTTTGTATGAATATGTATATGAAATCTGAAATAAAGAAGATACCTTACCTACTCACCTACTTATTCAGAGAAAAAAAATCCGGAAACATTTCCAACAATAAATAAGAAGAAATAAAAAGAAAAAAATGCTCCACTCGTTTTGCCCCCCTAAACAACCCCCTCGGTCGGTTCCAACCTCCCTAAACTTTTTCGCGCTGCTCGCAGATACGAAAAGCAAAAAAAGCACGCCTTCATCAAAAACCATCATATAATATAATATAATTGTCATTTTGACAATTCTCGGAATATGTCATAATTTTTGTTGCTGAAAAATATTCTGTTTTCTTGTGTTATAAGATGTTTGGTTATCCATGGGAGATGATTTCCTTCCATTAGGGTCCCGTAGCGGTCTTCAAACAGTTCCGAAAAATCATCACAAGGATGGTCGTACCTGGTTCGAAAGAATCTTCACTATCAGAGAGCAAAGCCGAGAATTTATATTTGAATATTGGAGGAATTCGAAGGATAAGAGTGATTACGTTCCGAAATTAGAAACTACACATGGTGTTGAGATCTGCTAAGAAACCCACATGGCAACAGAGGAACTTCTTCGTGAAGGAGGACAATCGAAAGTTATGTACTCATTGATTTTTCACTTAGTCAAAATTACGGTTTAGCTTGCTGTGTTATTAGTTTTCGCATGTTGAGCAATTCGAAGAGGGGAAATTGATTGGGTTTTTTCATTTCTTTCAAACATTGTGACATTTCTGTCATAACTAATTTATGAAGAAAGAATTTCTGCAATGAGTGGTTAATTCAAAAACCATTTAATTAATTATAAATAGCTAGTTTTTTCTGCTTTGTCTTTTTTATTTCAGATCTAGAATTTCGGGTATGTCTGTTTTTCTCTGCTACCCATAGAAGAACTACATGAAGATGTTCTTCTGATCACGTAGATATCCTCCAAGATCCTCTGATATGATATTTTTTGTAAATTTTTTTCTAACACGGGTGAGGTCAGGGTTTTTTTCACTAGGGTTTTTTCCTTTTCCTCATTTTATCATATTACAGACCTGTATGGTTTTCCTGTGTTGCACTAACCCCAGCTAGGTACTTTTTGTTTCAATGTATATTGTATTATTTTAGCTCTCTCAATCAAAATAAAATATATATAGATATGTATATCTTAATTACATTTGATTTTTTGTGAAAGACAATTAATTATTTCGAAAATTCAAATGACTGATCTGAAATACATTTGATGTTTTCTGAAATACAGCTGACTAATCAGAAATACAAGTGATGTTTTCTGAATGTAAATTGACAGTCTCTGAATCAAAATATGAAATGATGTAGAAGTATCTGAAACAGTCAAAATTAAGCCATTTGGGATACCCTGTACATATGTTATCCGAAGAAAAAAAATTCCGGAAACATTTCCAACAATGAATAAGACGAAATAAAAAAAAATGCTCCCTTCGTTTTGCCCCCCTAAACAACCCCCTCAGTCGGTTCCAACCGCCCGAACTTTTTCGCGCCGCTCGCCGATACGAAAAGCAAAAAAAAGCGCGCCGTCATCAAAAACCATTCTCGCCCCCATCCGAGCACGTTTATATGAATTAATCAGAGTTGGCTTTTACGTAATTGTTATAAAGCCTAATGAATCTTGCGCCCGAAGTAGGGCTCGGGCAAGTTCCGAACGCTGAAATTTTAATAACGTCTAATAAAATATTTAACGTGTCTGAACACAAACGCGCGGGACGGCCGGAGTCATTTGAGGAGGATAAATAATACGAAACAGCGCTTTCGCCGCCATATCTCGGGGCTAACTTTTAAATTACAAAATAAGAAGACGGGGAGAGTATAAGCAGCGCCGTCCTGGTTCGCTAAATATTTAAGGTTTACTTTCCGGGGATTCTTTTCTCCTTGCGGGCTTTCCTGGGAAAATCAGGGATGCAACGTCAATTTCGCCGGCTTTTCCCGTATTCCGAGGAGAAGGCTATTTCGAATTTTTGGCCGATTGAGACATAGTTTGCGCGTTGCGACGCAGTGGCGGCCTCTACACATACAGGGTGGTCTACAAGCTCTCTGACAAACTTTGACGGATGGTAGCTGTACTTATTCTGAACATTTTCTGTCTTATAAACAAACAGGGTGACCATTTGAAAACGAAACAGACGAGCTTACAGACGAAATAAATTTTTTCGATAGAAATGCTCGGACAGGTCGATTTCTGTTTCGAGGGGGACAACTTAAGATGTAGGTTACGGACGCATAGCGCTTCAACCCTTGCTACTACCCCCAATTTTCGAATAGGGAAGATGGGGTGAGTGATACCTCATTTGAAAGGTATTTTTATACTGATTTCAGCACAGTAATTTTTTTTCATTTTATGCATTAGTTCTCGAAATATTCTTGACTAAGCATTTGAAAATGAAGTGGTGTTTTCATGGCACTTGTAGTGTTTATTTGTGAAAACCTTTCAAATGAGGTATCTCTCACCCCATCTTCCCTATTAAAAAATTGGGGGTGAGGGTTGTAGTAGCAAGGGTTGAAGCGCTATGCGTCCGTAACCTACATCTTAAGTTGTCCCCCTCGAAACAGAAATCGACCTGTCCGAGCATTTCTATCGAAAAAATTTATTTCGTCTGTAATCTCGTCTGTTTCGTTTTCAAATGGCCACCCTGTATTTCGAGAACTAATGCATAAAATGAAAAAACAATTACTGTGCTGAAATCAGTATAAAAATACCTTTCAAATGAGGTATCACTCACTCCATCTTCCCTATTCAAAAACTGGGGTGAGGGTTGTAGTAGCAAGAGTTGAAGCGCTATGCGTCCGTAACCTACATTTTAAGTTGTCCCCCTCGAAACAGAAATCGATCTGTCCGAGCATTTCTATCGAAAAAATTTATTTCGTCTGTAATCTCGTCTGTTTCGTATTCAAATGGCCACCCTGTATTTCGAGAACTAATGCATAAAATGAAAAAACAATTACTGTGCTGAAATCAGTATAAAAATACCTTTCAAATGAGGTATCACTCACCCCATCTTCCCTATTCGAAAATTGGTGGTGAGGGTTGTTGTAGCAAGGGTTGAAGCGCTATGCGTCCGTAACCTACATCTTAAGTTGTCCCCCTCGAAACAGAAATCGACCTGTCCGAGCATTTCTATCGAAAAAAATTATTTCGTCTGTAATCTCGTCTGTTTCGTTTTCAAATGGCCAACCTGTATATCGGATTCGTTTTTGTTCAGAAGATACAAGCATCTAAAAATCTGTGTGGTTGGTTCAAATCATAATGATAATGGAAATTTTAAGGCTATAAAAATTTTTCACAATGTCCACCTTCGGCTTGAATGCACTTGACATCGACAAAATCTAAAGATGCCGTTACTAGACGGATCAGATTTGGTCAAGTATTTGTTGATGATATTGAATTTCACAGGACAAACAAGCTTTTGCAATTGTCCCCATGAATAAAATTCTAAGTGATTTAGATCAGGCATAGGTACGAGGTGGCCATTGTATTGGTCCTACTTGACTTTCCATTTATTCTAAGTGGTGGTTAACAAACAAATGCTTGCAACTCCGAAACGAAAACGAATTTGTAGGAACAAAAATGTTTAAAAGAAGCACAGCTACCTTCTGTCAAAGTTTGTCATAGAGCTCGCAGAACACCCTGTATACTGCTCCACAAGAGTTAAGGATAGCGTATTCAATCGTTTTGAGAAGTATGTAATCTTCGATAAAATCGCTGTAAAATCATCTAAAACCCAATAACAACTTGAATCGATCCAATAAAAGTCGGTATAAAACATTGCGTCAATCTGGTCGTCTTTTTTTCTGAAGTTTGGTTCTTTGCATATGCTTCATGAATACATGAATGTTCTTATTTTGAAATGGAGTCAGTTTATCAACGGCTTCGATTCGAAACGAGTTTTCTGAAAATGCCAAGACGTAAATTAACAAACGCTGAGACTAATAGGACTATCGGAAAGCTACAGGTTGAACTAACTCAGGTTGTTGTAGCGGAAAGGCTCCAAGTCAGCCAAAGTGTGATATCTTTACATTGGAATAGGTTGAATAACACCTGCACAGAATCGTTTCATCATCTTTTCGGCGAGAAGAAAGCCTACATCTACGTGTAGAATGCTACGGAATACTCTTCAAAATGCAGATGGGGTCCAAGTTTCCATCGAAACCATCAGACGACGTTTGAGAGAGGTGAATCTAGGTTCTAGACGTCCATCAAGAGGAGTTCCATTAACACGTGACCATAAGTGTCAAAGAATGGTATGGGCAAGGCAACACATCAATCGAAACGATCAATGGCGAAGTGTCCTTTTCAATGATGAATCCAGATATGGACGAATTTCAGATTCTCGATTAATAGTGGTATGGACAATCCCACGCATATCCCGTAATCGTCGTTATGTCCAAGAAGTTCATCCATTCCGAGGGGGTAGCTTTAAGTGTTATGGTTTCAACGGGCCCACAGATCTAAACATTTGTCCTGGAAATATGACCGCCTTACACTATAGGGAGTATGTCATTGACAATATTTTGCCAAATTTTCACGCTGCTATTGGTTAAATTTTTCAATTTCTAGACGATAACGCTAGACCGCACCTTGCAGCCACAGTTGAGAATGTGCGCTAGGAGCTTGGTATTCCACATTTACCAATACCAGATTTGAATTGCATAAAGCATGCATGGGATATGCTCCAAAGAAGATTAGATAATCATCGACCAACCCCAGACTCCTTAAATAATCTGAGAGAGCTTCTGCCCCGTTTATAGAACCAAATTCCTCAAGAAATGTTCAACAACCTCGTATGTAGTATGGAAAGAAGATGTCAAGCTGTTATTGATGCCCGTGGAGGCCATACATTGTATTGACATTACGTTTTGACACCCTGCAATACTCAGAAGTAGGGTTGCAAAACACATTCATCATGAAAAAATACCGAATATCGAAATTTGAAAAAAACCTTGCATTTTCGTAACCTTGTAATCCTTACCTAACGAGTATACAAAAAGAGATCGTTCTCTAACGACCACAATGTTCTCAGCATAACTTCTTTTTCTGCATTGTTATAAATGAATATTAAATTGCCCCCAAAAAAAAACAGACAAGATTACTTCTTCATGTTCGTTTCCCTGAACAGGGACCCTCTCAGGTGATAACACTCCGGGTCAGAGAGCTCCTGGAATCTACGAAGAGCAGAAGTTGATTCACATCTTCTGAGGGACTTTGCCATTAATTTATGAATAACTCTGGACGGCAGATTTAGCAGTTCGACGTAACGAAATAAACCGCTCATTCTGCTCGTATTTTACTTCTTCTATGTACTTCACTAGGCTCATCCTTTCAAAAATCTCGAAAGGACAATACAATTTCGAATTCATTCCGATACAAAGCACCACGTCCAGTGAAAATTCAAGTTTGATATCACATTTTGAAGAAAATATTAAATACAGAACATAACATTCATTTACACATAATGGGGTTATACGAATGGTGTCTTAATAGCGGTACATATCCTCAATGTTGGAAAAGAGGAACAGTTATCCTCATAGCAAAAAATAACGGAGATCATGCAAAAGTGGAAAACTATAGACCCATCACCCTTCTACCAGTCCTTGGAAAATTATTTGAAAAAATAATCAAACAGAAACTCGAAGAGCACATCGACAAGCATATACCAAACCATCAATTCGGCTTTCGTAAAAACAAATCAACACTTCATCCTCTCACAATATTAGTTTCCAATCTACAGAATGCCCAGTTAAACAACAGAAAAACAGCAGCAGTGAGCTTAGATATTAGAAAAGCGTTCGATAGTGTATAGACAAAAGGTTTACTCTACAAATTGCACAAGAAAAATACTCCAGCTTATCTTCTCCAAATTATCAAATGCTATCTAGAGAACAGAATACTAAAAGTGAAAATAAATGATACACACTCAGACTTCTTCACTCCCATGCAAGGTACACCTCAAGGATCACCACTATCTCCATTCCTATTCAACATATATTGCAGTGATATTGGATCAACACCAAATAACAACCAGTACACTTTACAATACGCAGATGACACAATGGCTATTTCGCATGAGAAATCACTCCAATGCTGTCTAGAAAAACTGCAATCCCATATAGATGACATCACAGCTTGATCTGCTAGATGGAGACTCAAAGTTAACCCAGCGAAATCACAACTTATAATATTTAATCACAACATCAATGAAAACTCTTCATCTATTTCTATAAACAATAAAAAAGTCAAACCTTCTCCATCAATGAAATACCTGGGAAACCATATAGACAACAAAGCCAGCCTGAAGCATCACGTCAACAACATGAAGAAAAAAGCCATCACTAGAGCAAAACATTTCAAATGTTTAACATATAAGGACCAAGGCATTAGCATGAAAACAGCAACTAAGATATACAAAACAATATGTAGGCCTATAATCGAATACGGTCATCCGTTATATGCAAACTGCAAAGATTCATTGTGGAAGATGATAGAAGTCGCTGAAACGACAGCACTAAGGACAATTACAAAACTGAGAAATCCAAAAAACCACCTACATAATCCCTCCAACAATCTCCTGTATGAGCTGACAAAAGTGGTTCCAATAAGAGAGAGAATTGCACAGTTGAATGAAAGATTCCGGAAGAGATTAGAGGGTGCCGAAGATGTTCTTCAGCAATTGCACTGTGAGCCAGTCAGTAATCCACATAGGAAATTCCCTACCTGTACACTTCTAGAAAAACTAAGAAGCAATCAAGATGCGACATCATGAACATCTACATATTCATACATTCTTTTTTTTTTGTTTTTTTTTTTGTAACATTACTGTAATTTGATTGATTTCATTGGGCTGAAGGACTTAGGTCAATGGCCTTAAATACAGTTATTTATTTATTTATTTATTAAATACACCCAAATTTTGTCGTTCTTGCCCATCGGCGTGCAACCTCCTAGAAAACGAATCCTGCACCTCACCTTCGAATGTCGCAACCAGGCGCTAAACAGTTTCGATTGAGTCACTCCACATAAAACCCATCGACGACCGGCGACTCTTTGCGTGGTCACGAATGCCGTGGGTGGGTGTGCGCCTTTGGGAGAACAGTCATTACATACCCGGGGAATTGATTACAGACGAACACCGTGTAATTGTTTCCGAGACCGACTTCGATTCGTCGCAATCGACCCATAACAAGAGGGGGAGGTTCATCGCTTGCGAGGAGGCCAGAAAATCGCTTAACCCAAATGAGATCACCGTGGGATTAACATGGGCTCGTGCATGGGTATTGAAAATCTTGATGGTTGAGGTAATGGAAATAATTTTAGGAGTGGATGCGGGTAAAACTGAAGAATTCGAGATGAAAGTGGAGCCATACTATCGTCCTGTATGTTTTGGTGACAGAGGCGGTATTCATGGGTAACTCATGGGTAACAATTCTCAAAGAATAGAAGGAAAACCCCTGCGTTAAACTTGTGCACTCAGGGCCGTCTTTAACCTCTTGGAGGCCCTGGGTACATTCAGATAATGGGGCCCCTACCCACAATTACACATACAAATTACAAATACAGGGGAATTCCCTACCACCGAGTAGGTTTATTCACGACAAAGGGTATGCTTATGCCGTGATGTAATTTAATTATCAACTCGAGGAAATTTTGCCGATTTACTGAATTTCGGTACTCGAAAGGGAGAAGGGATTTTTTAGCCTAAAATCCCCTTAAATTTCTTGCAGTGGCGTTGCACAGAATTCGGCCTAACCCCGTCGGGGACAACCTGTAAAGATCTATTATTCATGATAAGTTTTCCCTGAAGTTTTTCAAAGGAAAATAATAAAAAATGTTGTAAAAAGCTATTTATATATTGAAAAACAAACGGATATAATGTAAATTCTGATTTAAAAATAATTGAACTATATATTGCTCCCTCCAGAATTGAGATGGCTGGTGGTGGGCTCTATTCACGTCCTGACTGTAGAACTGCATCGCTGAATATCACCCATAACTTTTAATATGAATTCCAGTTCGCGATTCCCGAGATCGAGGAATCAGTCACAGATCGCGACTGCGACAAAACGTTCGCGTTCCGAGCGGATGGGAAATCGCTAAAATAAATATAATTAGCGCGTCCTATGAAGAATGCGTTACACGCTTTAGCCGCGATAGAGGCGCAAAATCAGCGGGAGAGCGTAGCGTAAACGACCGCCCGTAAATGAGCTGCGCTCATGACTTGGCAAGAAAT
Organism: Hippodamia convergens; assembly: GCA_038502775.1. Lineage (NCBI taxonomy): Eukaryota > Metazoa > Arthropoda > Insecta > Coleoptera > Coccinellidae > Hippodamia > Hippodamia convergens. Next base: position 9,775,692 of record CM076609.1, on the reverse strand, counting down.
CCGCGTCGAGTGACCAAATACATCGGTCATCTGGTGTTTCGCCATACCGATTGTTCGGGCGGACGAAGGATTTAAAGGAGGATATACAAGAAAGAAATTGTCGCAGGTTACTTCCGAAGACATTGGGAGAATACTTCAGGCTACTTTTCTTACAACACGGAACTGTTCCCAAATTAATATTGAGCCACAGCCTTTTATAGACGGCTGTGATTGAGCTATATACAGGGTGTTTCGAAAAAAGATGACCATCTCTCTAGGATAGATAGAAAACTAAAAAATAATAGGGTTTGTTCAGTAAACAATTTTCGTAACGCCATCCGTATTCAAGATACAGGGCGTTGAAAAAGGCAAAAATATACACATTTTTTAAAATGTGAAATTTTACACGAATATGTTTTGGAAGCTGATACATCTAACGAGTGTGTTTTGATGTCTGACTTTCATAGAGGGCGCTAATTACACTATTCGTACCAAATTGTTTTGAACATAACTTTTTTGATATTAGATTTATTAAACTAAATTTCGAGCGATCTTAAACATCATTCAGTTCTACACCAGAAAGGTACTCTTGATTGAACTCGATACTGTGCACAGTATTCGGAATATTTCGATTTGAAAATTATGAAGTAATAATCAATACCGGTATAAAATAATGATAAATGTATTAATCGAATAAAAAATCACAAGAAAATTTAGAAAGAGGCTGAAAACATGAAAAAATTCAAGTAGATTAGAGTAGATTCAAAATGTTGCCAGTATTTTGGCAAAATCGTAAAAAATGTGTTTTTTTTTTTTCAACGCCCTGTATCTCGAATACGGATGGCTTTACGAAAATTTTGTACTGAACAACCCCCATTATTTTTCAGTTTTTCTATCTATCCTAGATAGATGGTCACCTTTTTTTGAAACACCCTGTACATACAGGCATTGTATATTTATACAATGATACAGGGTCATTTACGAATATGGCTCTATAGAATATTTTCAGGAAAGACGCAAGGTTTAGGATTGAAATTCTAAAGGTGAACTTCAAGTAAGAAGACGACTTTTCGTTTATTTTCTGAAGGTTCTAGGTTTTAGGACTTCCGGTTTTTCCGGAAGTGACATCAACTTTCATTTTTCAAATGGGAAGACCCATTTTTTATTACATGAATAGATTCCCCATTCAAATTATAAACATAATTATGTTTACGAACTTTGACAGAAGTTTTTCGGATACGTCCATTGAGAATCGGCACGAAAGAAAAAGAAGAAAACATCTTATCGTCTCTGTCAAAGAGGTTAAATCTTTGGTTCTGTGAAGTGAAAGAATCACAGACCAAGACAAAGGTTATTTCTGTTATTCGTGGAAGTATCAGAGATCTATTATTCATGGACGTCTTTCTAGAGGACATGCGAATGAGATGGAGTAATTTGAGGCACTGTCACCCGCCCTTCTATTTTGTTTGGAACGTATGATTTTGACAGTTCCTTAACTTGGTTCCTCTCTGTTCGTTTCATGGGATCTACATAAGTCCTTCCTCCTCTTATGTATGTTGCCTCGGATTTCTTTAGAAAAGTCACTTGAAAATAAGAGCAACTGTCAATTATTTGAATTCGAAGTCATTATTACCGGCAATAAGGAAATGTTTGAAAACTACAAGAAATATGATATGTTAAAATGTTTTATTTTAGCGGCAATAATGACTTCGAATTGACGGTTACTCTGAACAGAGATCAAGTATTCAATCGCAAAATAATAATGACACCATGTGTAGAGACATATTCTGTGATTCATTCGACTTAATACTCAATATTTGAAATTTCACATTCGAACTATATTTTTCATGATATCTGAATGAATCTGAGGGCGATGTATGATGCATGATATATTTCTGAAACGGGAAAAAAAATGGAAATTCTTTCTAGGCCCTTTCAAACTATTGTTTCCGTAAGAAAAAACACAATTTTATGTTATAGCTCAGCAAGGAAACCTATTGGCAAAAAACAAATTACGCTACTGGATTGCTATGAAAAACGTGCCGGTATAATGTTTTCATTTCAACATCTTAGCACAAAAAGAAACGGAGATAATGGCCAAAGTTGAAATCAGCCAAATTTCAATTTTGGCCTTTAACTCGAAAACAAAAGAAGATAGAGGAATGCAGTTGATGGCATTATCAGTTTCTCTAAAAGAAACCACCGTAACGTGTGTCATTCATTTTCCTCTATCTCTCAGGGTTAAAAAGTTATAGTTCAAATATCACCAATTTTGAGCACCCTGTAGATACCCATTTCAATGGAATTAAATTTTTTGCATAGAGATTAGTGAATATAGATTTTATAATAACCCAACTTCTAACAGTCTTTGACAGAACGTCTACTTTGAGTGGATTTTTGATAAACGCTGGGATCAAACTACACACCTTGCAAACTTTTGTATACTTACCAACTATCTATCTTGATATCATATCCCGAAAATTTTGATCATCGGAAATCCTTCATTGTGAAGTGATATTATCCTGTGAAGGAATCATTCTTATGTTCCGGAGTTTTATCGATTGCCATTGTTAGGCGAAATCCGAAAATCCGTCAAAATTTTGAGAACCGCTGATTCAACCGATAGCATCACCTGTCGAGATGGACACCTCGTCGAGTTCGTTTTGAGACGTCGATATCTCACGAGATAATATGCGAAACTCCGCTGTAATCAATCAGTCGAACTGTGAATTTAGGTCGCATCTGCTCTCGAAAAATCTTAGGTCGTAGATAGATAGTCTCAATTACTACATAAAGTGCAATTTCATTCGGAATGAATCGCTCTGATCTCTACTTGAGAATCGTTACTCAAGCCGTCTCAATGAACGACTGTTAAGTGGCACCGGAGTAGTGCTTTTGACCGATTGAGGACGTTTTTCATGATCATAAAAAAAGATCGATAGGGTCAAGATACAATCTCCTGATATGACCAGGAATTGAGAACAGTGAAACAACAATTTTTCATGTTAGCGTCTTTCGAAAATATTAAAAAATGGACGCAATTAGATGTCGCCATTTGTTTTTACCCCCTCAAAATCTTTTACTAATAGTACGAGTATAATATTAGTTCAAAAGATGAAGATTTTCTCTCTGAAGGATGTACGATACTGATGGGGACAAACAGGTCTATCTCTTCTCTCTGTGACAAAATCTGATCTCATTTCTCCAGTCCTCATGATAAAAGATCTGAATTGAGTAAACCAGTTTCTTTGAAAATAGTAATGTAGAAATTTGTTCAAAGATGATATGTAGTTAGTTTGTCCTAGGTAGATTTATTTTTCAGCTTTGGGTGCATCGTAATCGTATTTATTTTCAATGAATTTTCCTTTTTTATTTGATTTTCGAGTTCTCAGTTTTTATTATTTATTCTCATTCTTTTCAGTTCATTTTCAAAATTTATATAAATCTTAGTTTCTTTTTCTGCTTGATCGAATTCATGTTCTGATGTGTTCGACATCTCACAGTATCATTAAACATGGCATTCCTCTCAATACTGCATTCAAATTTCTGAAATTATGAAATATTTCTCATCTTTAAAACAGCCATCTTGTACAAATTTGTTCACTTTCTACATATAAATCTAGCGGTACTTTTTGTAACCTCAAACAAAAGGAACCTTCCACATTTTAGTGTATTCACTTTCAATTTGAGTACAGCATGGACTAATTCTCTGTGCAGGTCTCCATTGCATCTTCTGTGTGATATTTTCAACGAGATTTCGGATAAGTGTGATATTCATTCTGACTCATTGAGTGTGATTCTGGACTGGTATCGTAGCATGGTGGGATATACAGGGTAGTGTTGAATTGGGATCGAACTTGTATTAATGTGTGCTTTGTTGTCGATGCTGCATCCATTATTGGTGGGATGACCTTGAATTTCTTCTTGCCTTTTCTAGTTTTGGATTAATTATGTTTCAAGATTTTTTTTTGCACATGAATGGTTATAATTAGATATGTATTGTGTTTATGAATATGTTTAGAAGTAAATGAGTGTGCCAGTCGCACGTGACTTATCTATATTGATTTTGTAATTATTTTATTTTTCCTGTAATTGTGTGAAAATAAAAGTTATTATTATAAATTATTATTATTATTATTTCAATTTGTACCAATTCCATTTCAACAATGCAGGGTGTTTTAAATAAAAAGGGGCTCTCTCTCTCTAATATAGATAAAAAACTGAAAAATAATAGTGGTTTTTAGCAACGCTACCCGTATTTAAGATACAGGACGTTTGAAAAGAAAAAAATATACACATTTTCTACGATTTTGTAATGAAAATTTATACGAATATAGCTGGAAGCTGATACATCTAATGTGTGTTTTGATGTCCTACTCTCAGAGGGGGCTAGTAACACTTTTCGTACGAAGTTGTTTTAAACATAACTTTTTCGATATTAGATTCATTAGGCTAAATTTTGAGCGTTCTTTTTTCGATAATCCAAAAATCGTCTACATCTGGATTCATTAGTGAAAAGGACACTACGCCATTGATCGTTCGAATTGATATGTTGCCTTGCCCATTTCAGTCTTTGACGCTTATGGTCACGTATTAATGGAACTCCCCATAATGGACGTTTAGATCTTAGATTCACCTTTCTCAATCGTCGTCTGATGGTTTCGATGGAAACTTGGACTCCATCTGCATTTTGAAGAGTATTCCGTAGCATTCTACACGTAGATGTAGGCTCTCTTCTCGCCGAAACGGTGATGAAACGATCCTGAGCAGGTGTTGTTTTTCGTCTCCCTCAAAGCCTTGGGCTTCCAACACAGAACCTGTCTCATTGAACGTATTCCAAAGTTGAGATATCACACTTTGGCTGACCTGCAGCCTTTCCGCTACAACAACCTGAGTTAGGCCACCCTGATGTAGCAATCCGATAGCTCTATTAGCCTCAGCGTTTGATAATTTTCGTCCTGGCATTTTCAGAAAACTCCTTTCAAATGTAAGCTGTTGATAAACTGACTCCATTTCAAAATAGGAACATTCATGAAGCATAGTCATTTTCTTCGACGGCTTATGAACGTCATCAACTCATTTTCATTTAACATAAGTAGGTTAAGTTTCGAATGTTTCAGACACTAAATATCTCTTATCATCTTCAGGACTCAGGGCTATCTTTTGTTGTGTTATTGAATAAACATTATGTTCCTTTGTTCTAATCAAATTCTGTGAAATAGTTCTATATCTCCAGGTTTGCAAACATTCTATGTAGTCTTCAAAATTATGGCATCACGAAGAAGGCGAAGGGTGTTAAAAAATCAGTTGTAAAGAGCAAGATCTGTTTTGAAGACTACATAGAATGTTTGCAAACATTAAACTATTTCTCAGAATTTGATTAGAACAAAGGAACATAATGTTTATTCAATAACACAACAAAAGATAGTCCTGAGTCCTGAAGATGATAAGAGATATTTATTATTATTATTAGTCTTGAACATTCGAAACATTACCTTGGGGGGACATTATTCTCTGAATGAAACTCCGGAATGGAAGATTGAAGAATATGGTGATCCTAAAAATAAGATTTCATTATTAGAAAAACCATTAACAATGTAATAAACTTTTTTTTCATAAAAAGAAATGTTATAAACAATAAATGTTTTTACTTGGTTCTCTGATTTCTTACTATTAAAGCCTTTTATCTTCATTCTGATACATAATATCATCTCACCTCACATCGCCCTATATCTCACCCTTTACCTACACTACAAACCAGAGGTTTCGCTAGATATTTTTCTGGAAGGGGGAGGGGGTATATACCCCCCTTACCACCTCGTATCGACGCCAGTGCTAAAAAATACTATCCTACAATCAATCAACTTCTCACACTCCGACCAATCACTATCCCACCAATCAACTCCCCAACCTCTTCTACCGGATGACCTTGAACGCTACGAAAAGGAACGAAAAAGTGGAGAATGGACCTTACAATCTCTTATAGGAATTTACATGTAAAAATGGTCGGAATTGCGCTCAAACTCTTTCTGCATATCTACTATAGTTAGAGCAAGAGCCGAAGTTGATGGAAAATGTTTGCGTTTGGCTATACATTTTCTATCCGATGTTAATGAAATATTTAGTGTTCGTAATTCAATGGGAACAGCGAGATTGTCGACTCCATTTTGCACTGCTAGAGTGGCTGCACGCCTCCGTCTAGTCGCAAGCACCCAAACACCTTGCCGAAGTCTGCCGAACTGAACCGACGATACACGGCTGTGTTAGGTTTTTTCGTTACGGAATTTCTGCATTCGGTCGCCGCGCTCAAAGCCTGAGATAAAAGCTATGCAATAGCTTAATAAATAGGGGTACCTCTTCAGCAGCTGCAGGTGTTTTTCTCACTCAGTAGAGGTTGGTTAGATGTATCGCGGGTGTTTCACAGAAAACATCTTGTAGGCCATATTTCAAACAGTACGAAATACTTACTCTGCCATCAATCGTCGTCTTGGAGTTGGCAACTGATGTTTTTATTAGGAAGAACTCTTTTGTTCAAAATTGTGATAATCACCACTACAACACACGAAATCAACAGAATTTCGTTATACCAAACTTCCAATATAGGATTGGACGTCAGTCGCCCTTCTTTCTAGGGTTAAAAATTTTCAATTGTTTAAGTGATGATGTTAAGAAATCTAAGAATGTTTTCATTTTCAAGGGTAAATTGAAGAAAATCCTGTTGAAGAAGTGTTATTATAGTATTGAGGAATTTCTCATTTAGATTATTTGCTTTCTGACTTTTTCTATGATGATGTAATCATTCTTGTAAAAATAAAGTATATATTATTATTATTAAATACTTGCTCCTACATCTTATAATGTAACTATGTACAAATGTTCGAGTGAGTGTGGACTTATACCAAGTGTAGCGTCATTTACACCACGGTAACTCGACCACAACACGTCTCAACACACAAAACCAGCAAACGAGTGTTCTCTATCGCTTCCTTCAGGCCCACATGAATAATGGTCCGTTTATTGAATAAATAGTCACCTTCGTCGTATCCAGGATGAATATTCACGAGGAGCTTATATATAGAAATTGAATGTAAAGAGAGGTGGGTCCGGAGTCCGTGGGGCAAAGCGAGTCCACATGAAAGATATGCTCAGTGCAATTTCCTGAATACTACTGGTTTCAGGGGAGCATCGATTATGGTATGGGGTGAAATATCTTTGACTGCTCGCACAGACCTAGTGGTCGTTGATAAAGGAGCTGTGAATGCTGATAAGTATATAAGGAACATTCTTGAAGAGCATGTAGTGCCATTTGCTCCATACATTGGTGGAAATTTCATTTTTATGGACGATTATGCCAGACCCCATCCGATTGAGCAGGTTTGGGACAACCTGCTGAGAAGTTCAGATAATAATCATCCAGCTACTCTTAATGACTTAGGAATCCAACTCGGAGAAATCTGAGAAGGATTAGATCAGAACATTTGAAGATCACTCATTTTGAGTATGAACCGACGATGCTGAGCTGTAATTAACGCAAGGGGTGGAAATACCAAGTATTAAATCACTTATCAGCATTTCAGTATTTTGAAAATTGTTCATTTCTCTTCTTTCACATGAGATTCGGTGAAATCCCGAATTTTTCTTCCATATAATGTGTCTTGTTTCATTCAAAACCTTCCCGAGAGAACATAAAAAAATAAGTTTTAAAGTCAATGTAGAATTAACTTTCGTTAAAATTGAGATTTTCAGAATGTGCCTTAATTTTTTTGCGCAGTGCATATCTAGCTGTAGACTGAATCAGAAAAACTGATATACGAAAACAACTAACGCCAATGATCTGGAGAGAAAAATAGAAAGCTTGGATTGCTTCTTTTTTAGCCTCTGTGAGAAGGCTGTTTCAGACATTTGAGATTTCGTTCCTTAAAAGTTCCAACCACAATAAACACCTCCTCCTGCATCTCATAACATTGTATAAAGAAAGATAGTAATCCAACCTCACGGGTTTATCATTTGACCGCTTGGATCCCACCAATAGATGACGCCACTTATGTGGGCTCCATGGGCTTCAAAGGAATGTCTTAGCTCACAAAGGTCAGGTGGTAATTGTCAGTATGTCTTAGCTCGTACCATGTGGATCCGTCCTTCTTTATACAATATTTATAATTGTCAGAATGACAATTCTCGGAATATGACTTAGTTTTTGCTCTTGAAAAATATTCTGTTTTCTTGTGTTATAACATGTTTGGTTTATCTATGGGAGATGATTGCCTTTCATTGGGGTCCCGTAGCGGTCTTCAAACATCTGAAGTGCCGAAAAATCATCACCTGGAAGGTCGTATCTGGTTTGAAGAACCCTAACGAACAGAGAGCAAGAATTTATTGATTTTGAATTTGAATATCGAAAGAATTCCGAAAGACAAGTGTGATTACGTCTCCAAATTAGCTGATGAACATGGTATCGAAGTGATTCTTCTGCAAGAAACCCACACGGCAACAGAAAAAAAATCCTCGTGAAAGAGGACAGTTAAAAGTTATGTATTAATTGATTTTTTATAAGTTTAGCTTGTTGTGTTAAAAAATTATCAGTTTCGTGAATTTCAACACTTTCGGAAAGGGGAAATTGATGGAGCTTTTTCATTTCTTTCAAATTTTGTGACATTTCTGTCATAATTATTTATAAACTTCCCAACATCATTTGGCCAAGAAATCTGAATGTTGATATTTTTTAAAGTACCAAATGCATTTCTAAAATGCATTTGATTCATTCTGAATAATCGGTTTGTTTTCTGCTTTTGTCTTTTTTCATTTAAAATTAAGAATTGCGAGTCGTTTTGGGAAGAATTTGTCTATCCGAGCCCATCGACGGATAACATGAATATGATCACACTGATGTCTTTCAAGATTTTCCTGATATTTAATATTTTATGTTATTTTTTTACGGGGAGACAGGTTTTTTCGGCTGAGGTTTTTTCCCCTGGCTATATAGTATCGTATGATACTAGTGATGATAGTATCGTATGACTCTATAGTATCATACGAAGAATGTTAAACCCCGTTCTTTTTTTACCTCAGCTTAGGTACTTTTTGTTTCAACATTTATTGTATTATTTTAGCTCTCTTTCTCATAAGAATATAATTATAATAATAATGTAATTATGTACAAATGTTCGAGTGAGTGTGGACTTATAGCAAGTGTAGTGTCATTTACACCACGGTAACACGACCACAACACGTCTCAACACACAAAACCAGCAAACGAGTGTTCTCTATCTTCCTTCAGGTCCACATGAATAATGGTCCGTTTATTGAATAAATAGTCACCTTTGTCGTATCCAGGATGAATATTCACGAGGAGCTTATAAATAGAAATTGAATGTAAAGAGAGGTGGGTTCGGAGTCCGTGGGGCAAAGCGGGTAGCGGCCGGTGGACGTGTCCAAATTCGAAACCGTGGCGGAATCGGCAGTCTAGGCACGTACAGGGCGAAACAACTCGTAACCGGATGATGCTTAATGCGACGAAACATGGTCGGGAGGGGTTGGGAGGGGGTGTGCGACACGGAGGTGGACGCATCCTCATTTCGCAGTCACGGGAGTCGATCGGAAATGATGGCGGAAAAACGTGCGGGTCTTTCGATGGATTTGCAGCGTGGATTTTTTTTGTGTGGGATAGGCCGATCCTGACTTGTGTCAAGTTGGTCAAGCACTTTTTGAATTTCTAGAATATTGTTTAGAATTGTGCTAGGTTTTCGCTGGTTGAGGCGTTGAATTTTTTTTTTAATTCCATGTATTTTGAGAGATTTTCCTTAAAACTTAATTTGGGTTTTTTCTCCCAGTCTCTGAAACAAGAAACAATTAGAAAAAATTTTTGAATAATATAAGAAAGGCCCCTGCTTAAAAATTTGAGCACTAATTTGTCAGGGGCCAAAACTTTACCAGAAGAAATTGTTGCCTAACAATGAACAAAAAAAAAACACTTTGAACTCTTAAGCGTAACGTTTCAGAGTCTGAATCAGACTCCTTCGTCAGACAATTACTAGTTTTCATTCAACTTCGTAGAATCGTGACAATATTTTGATTTTCAGAAAAACTGATATTCGAAAACAACTCACGCCAAAGATGGAAAAAGAAAAATAGTAAGCTTGGATTGCTTCTTTTTTTGACTCTGTGCTCAGACATTTGAGATTTCGTTCCTTAAAAGTTCTAACCACAATGACACCTGCACACACATCTTATAATGTAATTATGTACAAATGTTCTAGTGAATGTGGACTTATACCTAGTGTAGTGTCAAACTTTACAAGAAGAAATTGTTGCCTAACAATGAACAAAAAGAAAGCACTTCGAACTCTTAAGCGTAACGTTTTGGAATCTGAATCAGACTACTTCGTCAGACAATTACTAGTTTTCATTCAACTTCGTAGAATCGTGACAATATTTTGATCTTTACGATTCTAGGAAGTTGAATGAAAACTAGTAATTTTCTGACGAAGGAGTCTGATTTAGACTCCGAAACGTTACGCTTCAGCAGAAGGACCCTTTTTTACTCAACTGCCGATATCCCGGCACTACTGGAGGCCTAGCAAACCGACAGCCGATATCTTTTTCTACAGAAAATTTCCTACAAAAATCGTTCATGTTTAATTAAGAAAAATTTTTTTTTCACTTGCAACGGTTATGTGAAAAAAGAGCAAGAAAATGCCATTTTGCCATTTGTTGGTTAACGGACTTTATCTTCATCAATATTAGAGGAAAAGCTAAGATTATAGGAAAATTTTACAACCTAAGGTACCCCAAAGGCCCCCCTGAATCGGTAGATGAAGCGGTTTCCTGGACCAATCGATTGAAACTTTGAACTTTGAAATAATTGAGGAAATAAGGTTTTTGTTCCTTGAACTTGAGCTAACCTAAATTATTAACATAAGTTTTTCAGTTATTAGTTAATTTTGTATTTTCTGTAGATCGAAAAAAAAATTTTATTCCAAAAAGAAAGTTTGAATGAAAAACCATTTTCTCGTCTTCTGACTGAAATTTTATCGATTGTTTTACCGCCGGCATCAGCGATACCCAAAGCTTTATAACACGAGGAGGTTGCACTGTCGGATTTAAGCTTCATTTGCGCTCAAGCACATGATTCTTCAGAATTGGGACCCTGTAGTTCGTCAGCTCCACAGTATCTCTTTTTTGTAAGAAAATTTTTCAAACATTTCTAAAATTTGTAAAGACCTTTTTTACGATTGAAAAGAAACAGTTAAATTTTGTTAAGAAAATATCCGAAAAAAAAAATTTTCTTTCAGTGAGAATTTCTATTTTTTTCTCGATATTTTCAGAACATAATTCACATTTTTTTTTCAATTTTTCTATAATCTCCAAAACATTCAAAGTTGATTTAAAAGTGAAAAAAATTCATACTCGATTTTTAATAGGAAGAGGTCAATTTTTAAGGAACGAAAACCTTGTTCCCTCAATTTTTTCAGAATTTCAATCAATCGGTTCAGGAAAACCGATTTGGAGATGCCTTTGGGGTACATTTGGCTGTAAAATTTTCTTATAACTCCAGCTTTCCCTCCAATATTGTTGAAGATAGAGTCTATTAACCAACAAGTGGCAAAATGGCATTTTCTTGCTCTATTTTTTATTACCGTTACAGGTGAAAAATAAATTTTCTTAATTAAACATGAACGATTTTTGTAGGAAATTTTCTGCAGAAAAAAAAACCAGCTGTGTGTTTGATAGGCCTCCAGTAGTTCCGGGGATATCGGCAGTTAAGTGAAAAAGAGTCCTTTTGCATTCAAAATTGGATATCTCGAAGAAAATGAAAAACAAACGAGGTAGACCTGAATGAACAGGCTATGCAGGTTTTGCATCGGTCTAGGTAAAAAAAATTTTTCCATGCGCTAAGAGACAAAATAGAAATTTGGCAAAATAAAAAAAAAAATTCTTCTTCCTTTCCCCGAGGATTGTATGGATGCCAGTACTCTGAAAATTGGTTAACCAATAAATTCAGAAACAAGAGTCTTCAAGCTTCAAAAGTTGATTTTTCTATTTCTCATACGACCATTTTTGACTGGGATACAGCTTGTTGAAAAATTTTCTGTTCCTTTAATGAGGAATGTTCACAAGTTTGCAAAATCGATCGAAACTTCGTCACAGTATAACCTATATGTATATGAAATCACTAGTTTTTGTTTCAGTCGAAAAGACCTAGTAGTTCGGATTTTACAACCCCGTGAATATTCAATTCCTCGCGGCGATGTGACGTCATACTACATTCGCAAATCCCACTCCGTGAGACGAAAGGCCCTTATATTGGACCCGGCTACGTACTGAACCTCGCAAGTCGTTAGATGTAAAGTGACGTCACACGGATCCATCGAACTCATGTTTATAACTCGATATCTCGGGCGCTATTTGAAGTATTCAAATAATTTTTGGACACTATATTTTAATTTTCTACGGAGAATAGGAATATGTAGAAATTGAAAAATGTGAACATTCCTCATTGTAACGAAAACAATAATTTCGTTGTGCTGAAGCCGTTGAATTTTTTTCTGAATTCCATGTGCTTCTCGAGATATTTCAAGAAAAAATGCTCAAGGTCTGGGACCTTGCTACACATGGACTGAGTTGTGCCTTTTGAATATTACCAAAATATTCTAAAACATAATTCAATCATAGATTCCTGGGAATCAAACTTGATTACTCTCTAAATTTCTTGCTTTGCGACTGTGAATCACCCTGTATAATACTGCCAGGTCATTTCAGCAAAAAACATTTCTTGAAAGAATATCTCCTGAAAATGCCAGATACTCGTACTGCCGAAACGTCGAGAATATCATAACTCGATATCTCAGACAATATTTGACGTATCCAAATAATTTTTTCACAGGGTATTTTCATTTTCTAGTAAAAACAGGAATATCTAATAAGGGTGAACAATCTTCATTTAGTAGTAGTTTTACCAAATTCTGGTATCCGATATTTGTTCCACTACTTCACAATTGGCACTTAATGCTATTCATTCAAGCAATTCACAGAAGTTAACAGTGTTTAACACCTCTCTCTTTTCAGCTGGTATCGTATCATTGATATATGTAGGCGTGGAGGTCAGTTTGAAGTACTTCATAAAAAATTTCAAAAGTATTCGCTGCGAAAACAATTTTTTCAATGTTAAACATGAAATTGAGCTTTAATTGCTGAACACAACTCAAAATCCGGTTGTGACAGGTGCATGAATGAATAGCACCCGCATTCAGTAATTACTGGAGAATTATAAAAAACTTTTTTCGAGTGGATAATGTTAACATTGCTATTGTAAGGTGTTCCTTATCCATTTGATTAAACGATGGGTCAGCACACCTGTATGGAAACTGTCAATCGAAGTTGTAAAGTGGCACGATTTAATTCCCGCAAGAATCATAATTGGTATGATGCCAAGTTTCATCGAAGTGAGTTGTTTTGGTCTCTCTCAACAAGAACAAATCCCGAGTCCACACATAATTCCCGTCAAGAAAGTCAGCGACACGAATAGAAAGCTGTAAAAATTAACTCTATTGTAATTTGGCTATAATGTCCGACCTTTGTAAACTCGCCTTGGTCTTTAATAACTGGTAGGACGGGCACGGCTTTTGTTCTGCTAGGATGGAACCCGCACCCCAACCCACTAGATTTTATCTCTACTCATATATATTTTTTTTGGTCGGCTCTTATTTTTGCTGGTTCGCCCGCTGCGTACAGATCCAGCAAGCCATGTACTGGCACCTCGGTAGTCCACGTGGACCTGACGAGCGCCGTCACTGATACCCAACGCACTAAGCGAAAACGGCACCTCTGATTGGTCGAGCCTCGGAATCCTGCCGAGTTACCGCAGGAAAATGCATGAAACTCGTTTAGTCTGGGCGTGGCTCCCCGTTCGGTCGCTCCTATTCGTCGATTCTCGCATTTCGGTCGCCGCTATTGGGAGAAACCAAGCCACGATTTTACCAGGAACGTGGACTCTCAAGCAGCTTGGTATACTGGCAATCAGGGCGCCATATTTATAAGGGTGAAAGGGACCAAAGTGAAATTGCGCGGGTGGGAGAAGGACGGATTCAAACCCCGTTTCAGCTAAAATGAGATGCTTTCTGCCAGGCAGCCATTTTGAGGGTAGTTTTTTTTCTTTTTATTTTTATACTTTTCTGTTGCGAATATGTACCCATCGTTTCGGGGTGTGAGTATAAGCAAATGTCGAAGTGGCGCAGTCAGGTGATCTGTCTGGGGGTGGGGTTGCCCCGAACGTACCTCAATGAGCGTTGCACACTTGACGTCGGGACAATTAATATGTGCCCGAAATACCAATAAATTCTAGAATGGACGAAGTCTTCGATGCCAAGTTAACCGAATCAGGATTCTACGTGAAATTTGAGTCACGTGATCTGACACCTGTGCTCATAAAATATCGCTTACAAGCCCAGGGCGGAATTTTTTTGAAGAATGGACAAATTAAAATTAAAATGTTGACTCAACAATTCGGAGTTTTCAGATTCTCGAATGGTTAAAATCACGATTAACACAATATCTTCCTGACAAACATCCTGAAATTATGAGAGTGGACAGATGGACAAACATTTTTAGTGGTTGAAGAGTCAGAATTTCAAAATTAAAAATTTTGTCCACACTTGGAATCTAAAACAGAATGAAAGAATATTCTTTTTCAGTTTGTTGAATTTATTTGAATAATATTGTGTCGGGAAAATTGGAATGAAAATTATGGAAAACATCGAATTTTGTCATAATTGAATTGAAGATGGCAATACCAGTGCCTAAATATGAATTTTTATTAATCGAAGTTTAAGAGTCAGAATAGAAAAATTGTCGAGTTTTTGATATTTTTGGGCCAGAATGATTCAACAAAAAAGAAAGAAAGTAGTATTGAAGAGTGTTAATGGATGATTTTATTTTGATTCTATATACGTTGGGGAGTCAGAATATTTATTTGTTTATTAATCGAACTTTAAGAGTCAAAATAGAAAAATTGTCTAATTTTTTAATTTTCGGGCCAGAATGATTCACCAAAAGAGAATTTAGTAGTGTTGAAGAGTCATAATGGATGATTTATTTCCGATTCTATATATGTTGGGGAGTCAGAATTTTGTAACGGATATTCTCTTACTTACATTGAAGTTAAAGAGTCAAAATGAGCTTTGGTTCATACTATATAATTAATGGGTGAGAACAGTGGATAATTCGAAGGAACATCAAAGTTAAAGAGTCAGAATAGTAGAATGGACAAAATTACAGTGATGATGGTTGAAAATCGAGAAATCTGAAATTCTTTTCTGGGTCAGAATGATTCAAATTTAATTAATAATGGAGAGTCGGAATGAGTGAACTTTTTCTGACTCCATCGGTCGGGAAGGAGCCTCAATTTCTATAACCTATTTATATTGAAAAATAGGAATTACCGACATAAATTGTATGGAATCACTTGAGAAACAAATTCAGAGTCAGTTCTTCATTTGTAAGTGAATATACTTTAACAAATTTCAATTTGGGGACAGTGCCACCCTTTGAAAGACAGAATTTGCTTTTAATTATTGCATTAAAATTGAAGAGTCAGAAAGAGTTTTTGTTCATGAATTCTACTAAAGAAGGGAGGCAAAATATTCATGACATTAAGAATGAGGATAGTCAACAGATCTTCCACTCAAGAAATAAGGGAAAATAATTCAAGGATTCGTGAAGTATTCTGCTTTCTATTTGACTATATTTTTATTTCTTTATAGCTTTGAAGGGTCAGAATGATTTATCATTCATACACTCTATTTAAAGAGTCAGAGATAGGGAGTAAGTCTTTTTCAAATTGAAGAGTCAGGTAGTTTAAGAGTCCCCTCTTATCGAAACAAATCGCAGTAAATCAGTCGAAGGAATAATAGACGGAATACTGTCACCAGATCCGTAACGAGTTGACAAATCCACACCGCGCACCTAAAACATTCAACAACCCATCAAAACAAATTCGAGCACCGATCAGCGTATAAATATTGCACTCGACAGTTTCTGAAACGGAGCCAATTCCGGCGATCTATTGTGTATTAATTTAGAAACGATGACGTAACGTGTGGGCGTTAATTTGGTTTTGTCTTGGGTGGTATGGAAACGGTTAAATTGAAGCAAATGTTTCTGATGTCGTGTGCACTAAATGCCGGCGTATCGGGGTGTAGCTTTTTGTAGCGAGAATGAGTTTTTGTTCATGAATTCTACTAAAGAGGGGAGGCAGAATATTCATGATATTGATGAATGAGGATATTCAACTCATCTTCCACCTAAGGAATAAGGGAAAATAATTCAAGGATTCGTGTAATATTCTGCTTTCTATTTGACTATATTTTTATTTCTTTATAGCTTTGAAGAGTCAGAATGATTTATTATTCATACACTCTATTTAAAGAGTCAGTCTTTTTTAAATTGAAGAGTCAGGTAGTTCAAGAGTCCCCTCTTATCCAAACAAATCGCAGTAAATCAATCGAAGGAAGAATAGACGGAATACTGTCACCAGATCCGTAACGAGTTGACAAATCCACACCGCGCACCTAAAACATTCAACAACCCATCAAAACAAATTCGAGCACCGATCGGCGTATAAATATTGCACTCGACAGTTTCTGAAACGGAGCCAATTCCGGCGATCTATTATGTATTAATTTAGAAACGATGACGTAACGCGTGGGCGTTAATTTGGTTTTGTCTTGGGTGGTATGGAAACGGTTAAATTGAAGCAAATGTTTCTGATGTCGTGTGCACTAAATGCCGGCGTATCGGGGTGTAGCTTTTTGTAGCGAGAATGAGTTTTTGTTCATGAATTCTACTAAAGAGGGGAGGCAAAATATTTATGACATTGATGAACGAAGATAGTCAACAGATCTTCCACTTAAGGAATAAGGGCAAATAATTCAAGGATTCGTGAAGTATTCTGCTTTCTATTTGACTATATTTTTATTTCTTTATAGCTTTGAAGAGTCAGAATGATTTATTATTCATACACTCTATTTAAAGAGTCAGTCTTTTTTAAATTGAAGAGTCAGGTAGTTTGAGAGTCCCCTCTTATCGAAACAAATCGCAGTAAATCAATCGAAGGAAGAATAGACGGAATACTATCACCAGATCCGTAACGAGTTGACAAATCCACACCGCGCACCTAAAACATTCAACAACCCATCAAAACAAATTCGAGCACCGATCCGCATATAAATATTGCACTCGACAGTTTCTGAAACGGAGCCAATTCCAGCGATCTATTATGTATTAATTTAGAAACGATGACGTAACGCGTGGGCGTTAATTTGGTTTTGTCTTGGGTGGTATGGAAACGGTTAAATTGAAGCAAATGTTTCTGATGTCGTGTGCACTAAATGCCGGCGTATCGGGGTGTAGCTTTTTGTAGCGAGAGAGAATTGGGGTTCTACGTGTATGTTTGCGGTTTGGCCGCGAAGCGGAGGGGAAGCGAGCGTGGTGGGGGGGTGCTGAGAGCTCAGTCGTTTGTGTGACGCAGAGCCGAGAGGTTGCTGCGTGCGTTACGTACAAGTGCTGTGTGCTGAATCGTAGTTGGCCATAGGATTAGGGACTCAGTGAACCGATCACGGATATCCAGCGTTTTTTTTGTTGGTTTAGTGCCGTGTTAGTGTGGAGTGTGTAGTGATCTTAGTGCCATTCTTGGATACGATTTCGGTCAGTCTGCGGGTGGGTTTTTCGACTGTAAGGTCGCGGATTTTGGTTGTTCTAGTGGAAATTACGAGGATATGTTTTGCTAACGGAAGATGTACCCTAGTGCTGGAATGAACGCGGCTGCAGCGGCAGCGGCAGTGGCGGCTCGTCATCCGGTAAGTCTTACCCAACAATTTTTTCCCACACTGCAAAATCCTCACAATTTTTTTTTTCATGTGATCTGGACGAACCATCGAATTTTCATGATATCTCTGTTAATTTCGGAGTTATATGCCCAAAATTTCAGTATAAATGTAGAATATCCTATTACAAAGCGGTTTCACAATTTTTTAAATAAATCATCAAATACAAAAGACGTTTTTCTCAAAACTTTGATTGTCGGATCAAGCACTGTCGAATTGATTGTAGCGCATCAAATAACTACATAATTGATGAGTTATTCAGACAGTTTGGGCTGTATCTGAGCCGGATTAACAGAAAAATAGTGAAGTATACAATCTGCAGATTCATCTTGTACGAACCTTGAAATTTTCATTTATTTCCTTCCAAATTTGTCGGAAATATCATGAAATTCAATAGTTCTACCAGATTTGCATGAAATTATTGCTGGCTAGAGGAAATTATGAGGTTTTAACGAGATTCAAAAGTAGAATTGAAACATTACGACGCTTAGTTAATGATGAAAATGAGTAAGCGCAGTTTTTGAGATGTTAGAGGCAACACTTTTTTAAGATTGTTGGAGTTATCGGCGATGTGCCAAGAGGCGTCGCGGCGCTCTTGTTTACGTCCGAATGATCCGCCGTCGGTAGACGACTTTCACTGATTCAAACTTCCTACATTTCGTAAACAATGATTATGCTTTCGTTAAGCTTCAATTTCGACAATTGCGTGATTTTCAAGCTCAAATTGAGCATTTTTGTTGATTCTCTTTGATCTCCGCCGACGGTAGAGTTGAGAATCTCATTTCAATATCGGAGTTGAAGAGTCAGAAAAGTGAAATAGACGGAATTATATTCAGGGTTGTCGAAAATCGTAGAATCCGAAATTTTTTTCACTTTTGGGTACGAATGATTCATCGAAAAAAATTCAGTGTGGTATTGAAGGGATTCACTTTCTCCGACTCCATGTAAGGTTGCAAGGCGGATTCTTCATTTATTATATTGAAAAATGCCAAATTCTGCATTCTGAAACAAGTTGCGAAATTCGAAAACGAGCGAATAAGGAGCTAATTTTTGAACGCATGAGTGTTGGAATTGTCTTCTGCCACGAGTTTTAGACGATATTTTTTCAATTCCAGTCAAGTTTTGTGAAATACTCTCGAAATTCAAATAAAAATTTATATTACTGAATTTAGTAGATATTGTATGTTGGCAATTGCTGTAACTTACGAAATTTCACAGATTACGGAATTTGAATTGATTTGATTTGAAAATTAATCGGATCGGTGGTCAGTATTGACAACCACAAAACGAAAAATATAACTGAAAACAATGTTTTAATAAGTTCAATACAGCACTCCTTTCAGTACTGTAATGAACTCATTACGATACTGAAATAGAGAATAGTATATTCTAAAACAAGTTGCAGAATGAGCTCCTATTCCAACACGAATGCGAAATACATGAGTGTTGGAATTGCCTTCTGCAACGAGTATTAGACAATATTTTCTCTATTTCAGTCAAGTTTTGTGAAATACTCTCGAAATTCAAATAAAAATTCAGATTAGTGACTTTTGTATTGTATCTTGGCAGTTGGTGTAACTTACGAAATTAGACAGATCACGGAATTTGAATTCATTCGATTTGAAAATTGAGAGGATCGGAGGTCAGTATTGACAACCACAGAACGAAAAATATAACTGAAAACAATGTTGTAATGAGTTCATTACAGCACTACTTTCAGTACTGTAATGAACTCATTGCGATACTGAAATAAAGAAATTTCATTTCGGTTCAAGTGTTATCTTTAATGGACAGAATTTTCTCTCACTTGCATTGAGGTGTAAGAGTCAAGCGGTTCATTTTAGTTTTTTCCTACGTAGTTTTCTCCAAACGTATTTTTGAATCCACAAAATTCTCGAAATTATTTAACTTAATTCGACATACAAATGAATGTAAGTGTTACCTTCTATTCTCTCATGAATATTCATGAAGAAATTCACGCAGCATACAGAGCGATTATTCAAATTTACCTTTCATATAATATCTGAATGCCCCCATGCAGAAATATGGTTTAAAGCTGGGTTAAAGGACACAACAACATCGATATCATAGTGCAGTTTATTATTTTCAAGTAAGGAACCGTTGAATATCGAAAATTTAACATTTAGGAAACAGTTTTGAATTATTTTCATATTCACAGTCTTCCGATGCTCAAAAACATGAACGTCGAAGAATGACTTAGTTTGTTCACGCGCCTATTGAGTGGATCTCATTTCAAACTCCAAAATTCTGAACGACGGCTTCAGAAATAATTAACATTTCTTCGTTGCCTCTGGATAGAACCTTCGGCATGCATACTGCCTTTACCTTCTATTTTGGAGTATCAGGTACTTTACGTCCGGCAGGTGGTCTCCGAGTGAATCACCATTGAGAAGAGATATTCTTTTACTGATGGTAGAAAGTACTATTCAGAATGTAAGATGTTCAGGAATGTTAATTACACCTGCAATATTTTGCATGTACCTAGTGCTTCGTTTGTTGTTTACACAGGGTGATTCACGGAAGGTTAAACATCTGAAGCCGACTCAATGAATTGGCTGTCTTAAATATTGAATAGAGTAGGTACTCATAATTTTTTTTTGTATCGTGTTGCTTGAATAATTTCAAATTCGTTTGAAAAAAGTTTTCATATTAACTAGACTAGTAATTTCCTTCCTCATTATGTATGATCACAAAACATTCTGAATAAGCCTGCAACTTTTTCTGATGAAAAGTTTACAACGTTATGTCGAGCATTATCTCAATATTGTATTAATGAGAGGTTTATTCGTAATGAACAAATATCGTTCCACAAACAAGTCGAGCATCTGCTATACAGGTTGTGTTTGCCTCCTCGTATATACAATAGGAGCGGTGCAATGTTTGACATCAATCGAGACCATGTACATCCATACATCTAGCAATGGACGTCGATGTAATGTACAATATACCAGACTTGGCAACACCTAGCTTTCATTGTGGTTCACAATTAGTACCTATGTACAATGTGTCCCAAATAGGGCGAGACTGCACTGTATCTCAGCTGTTATTGAAGATAGAGGCATGCGGTTTTCGCGACCTGTATCAATTTTTCGTGAAACTTTTAAATCCATGAACAGAAATATTCCAACTTCTTTTGTTCCTGAAAAGCAGGGCGAAAAAGAATAAGGTGCAATTTTGGAGTTGTATTTTTTTCTCGCGCTTAGAATGGGATGAAAAAGAAATGAAAACGGCTTTTGATAGATATTTTTACATAGAAGTCAGTGGCGTAGTTAAAAATTTTTTTGCTGAAACTGTTTCAGAGATTGAGCGCAAACGTGAAAACCTTCAGATGGAACACTCTGTATATTTTAACGTCGAAAATTTGCATTTATTTTTCTGAATACATTGATGTATCACAACCTTGTTTTCAATTAATTTTTAAAATCAGAAAAATCCATCTTTATCTTTGTTTTTTTTAATAGTGAGACATGAATAAAAAATCTCAATATAACTCTCAAAATTCCTTTCGTTTTCAACTTTTTCAAGTTTATTTTGACGAGTGATATTTTGAGTTTATGTTTGAATATAATGAAATAAATAGCGTTTAGTCACGTGGGGCATTAAAAAAAGCTCGAAAAAATTAATTAAATGCATGTGTGAAAGAATTCATGGCCTACTATTAAAAAAACAAACGAATATGGATTCTTATGATTTTTAAGCTGAAATTTATTAAAGATTGAGGTGTGATTCATCAACGTATTCACAAAAATAATCGCAAAAATTTGAGAAACTGAGACATTCTCCCACAAAATGTGGCAGAATGAACGGATTTCAGACAGAATTAGAGAAAATATCTATCTGACACATGCTTTGGGCTTTTTTCTTGTTGCAGTGTTGATGGAATGTACCCCCATTACGAATATTATCGTATGCAGCATAAGCCAGTATTCTAAATGCCGAACAACAAACCAACCGTCGCGTCATCATGTTATGTCGATATAAAAAAATTTACAATATCTCTTCACTTATCGCACATTCGCGAAAAACATAAATACCTATAATTCAACACACTCAAACTCCGATAAAAATAAACATGCTCGACCGCATGTTCTACACAACGCGACCTTTAGAAATTAATAACTATAATCAAACCGATTCCCAATTGAATATTTATATCGACTCGCATAAATCTGTAATAAGCGAGATTTTATCCAATGATCGCTTTTTCTCTGAATTTCATTCCGATTTGTTGCGACAGATACTTGGAAACTAACGGTCGTTGACTTTGTACCTTCCGCTACTATAATTCATCGCAACGGCGAAGAAATCAACAACAAATTATACCATTTGTTGCAACTGCAGCCTTTCGATTCACCCGATATGTACTTTTATTGTCGATCTGCGTAATACTATAATTTACATGGAGGTTTTAATTGGGAATTAACGCGAAAATTATATGTGATAATGCAGTGGCGTGTTTACCATTTCAGCTAGGGAAGCTAGTTGAAACAAACGCATTCAAAATGAAATAAGGAAAAACAAATAAATATACAGGTGTCCCACGAGAAAGTTGACAGTAGAGCTTTGAAATATTAGTGACAAATTGACTGATTCAAAATTTCGTAATTTTATGAGAACTTTCAATGAACATCTTCCGAACGAAGCTGAAATTTACCATTTTCGATAAACTCAATACCGTGAAACGGTATTGAGCTTATTGAGATGCTTAAAAGTGTTGCAAATACTGAAAAAAAAACATTCAATTCTGATATGCAGTACCAGAAATAAAGTCAAATGAAATTTTGGTCAGAACGAATGAATCATCCTGTATATTGGCAAGGAAATATAGGAGACATCCTTGTGGCCATTTCGTGATGCTGATGGTAGACCTTTTATATGGTAGGAATATGTAAAGTTCGTCGTTGGAAACACTATATGTATACCTGATAAAATTTGGGAAATCCATAAATGAGTGGAGTCGCTATATCGCAAAGTCACACTGAGAGAAATATTCACTTGATATTATCGATCATGCGTTAAAGTTAATAAATCATTTATTGGCCAAATGGACAAATAAATATTTCTTTCATGGAAATAAAGAATTTATTTAAGTTTTCGCAAATCACCTTCACTCAATTTTATATCACATTTATTTATGAATAATAACATTCAATAATACCGAATAAAGACGCATTACACTGAAATAAATATATTTAGTAATAATTAACAAACTGCATGAATTATGAATGAATGTTAACGTCTGATAGCAAAATTGAAAATTAATTGCATTGCAGACGGAATTGAATTCTGGAATTATGACCAGTCCGTGCAGGATTTGAACCTGCGACCCTCGAAATACTAGTCCAATGCGCTAACCAACTGTGCCATTGGGAAGGTTGAAGGTTCCATCTGATCTTCGGTTGGCGACTCTCCCAGAATTCGATGTTAGTTTGTTAGTTTTAATTCTTCATGAACTATGACGCTCGTGAAGAATTCTTTGGGGAGTTAGGGTTGGAAGGGGAACTCATTCGCTATCGGTGGTCATCGATGATTCGATTTTTACCTTTCATCCGATTGCGTCATTCGCGATTTATCGGCAGGAGTCGGGTAGTTGAATCTACCGACCACCGAACAATGTTAACTAGCCAAGATGACTGAAACATGTCAAATGCGGTTTGTTCATTGTTAATAAATCCTGTATTTTGAGTGAACATATCGTGGAGTGGTGGAAGTTTAGAATCATTTAGTAATAGAAACCAAACGTTCGTTTATTACCAATTGAACATATGTTTTCAATTAATATATCTTATATTTGAAGAGAACTGCAGTTTAAATGAAATACATCATACCCAAATATATTAACCCATTAGCGCCGGAATTATTTTTTTTTCGATTTTTGAAATTTTTTTGATAAAAGCTAATCCGAAACGCTCTGTTGAGACGGAAAAATAATATAAAAATTTTATACGCCCTCTAGTTTTTTCAAAATTGACGGTTGCCATATGGCAACCCTAGGCGCTTGTGATCACTCATCGGGAATATTTTCATTTTTAGAGGAAATACTATTTTACTGATAAGATATATGAAATTTTTGAGATTTTGATAGTTTAAAAACATTTTATTCATTTATGAAATATTTACAATGTCATGATACAAATATCATGCTGTATGAAACGGAAAAAAAAACAATCTATGCAAAGTCCAACATCGTATTTTGAACACATTGTTCTCATTATCGACTTACATCCACGTCCAGCGCACTCTTTTTGTATTCTGTTTCTTTCACAAGATGATTGAGTTCATGGAATCTTACGGAATTGGAAATTCGACTATCCCTGGAAAAAGAACAAGAGGATGAGCGGTTTCCTTGTCCTTTCGCTGTTACCTTATACTTTTTCAAATAGCTGTTGACCACTTCTAGTTTGAATTCGAGTTGCGAATTTTTTGGTCCTCCTGTTTTATTGTAAAGAATCCAGATATTTTCATAGCTTCGTCTAGCAACCATGAAAAAATCGGCCAATACCATTTCTTACTACTCCTATCCGGTCAGCATTATCACTGAGTATAAGCGCCTAGGGTTGCCATATGGCAACCCACGAAATCAACTGAAAATTTTTTCTACTAAATTTTTTTTGCGATTATGTTTAGCCTGTTGGGATCATGAATTGAAGTTTCAAGATTCATATAAAAAAAAATTATGACAAAATCACGGCGCAAATAGAAAATATTTCACTCACACGAACTTTGGTTCCATGTTTTTACCGATTCACGAAGAACTCAAAGTTTCACAACTTCTGGAGGCGGAACGAGTGAGTTTACAGAAAAAATTCTTGTTACTGGTGAAATGAGGTACATTTGTGTATCAAGTAAACCAACCGCCAACTTTCTACCTACAAATCTGCGCATCTGAGAACCATTTGAAAAACACCCCGAAAGCGTTGCCATATGGCAACCGTAGGCGCTAATGGGTTAAATATTAACAAATACACTGAGAGAAATAAATTTGTTTTTATCAATAAAGTATTTATTTCGAGATTATTCATTAACAGACAAATCCACTTATTAATCTTTAATTTATTTATTAACTAATATATCTTGCCTCTGAAAGAATTCATTCATATATAACGAAATATTTATTTACACGGTATTTGTTAATATTTAATATATTTGGGTATGATGTATTTCATTTAAACTGCAGTTCTCTTCAAATATAAGATATATTAATTGAAAACATATGTTCATTTGGTAATAAACGAACGTTTGGTTTCTATTACTGAATGATTCTAAACTTCCACCACTCCACGATATGTTTACTCAAAATACAGTATTTATTAACAATGAACAAACCGCATTTGACATGTTTCAGTCATCTTGGCTAGTTAACATTGTTCGGTGGTCGGTAGATTCAACTACCTTCCGATAAATCGCGAATGACGCAATCGGATGAAAGGTAAAAATCGAATCATCGATGACCACCGATAGCGAATAAGTTCCCCTTCCAACCCTAACTCTCCAAAGAATTTTTCACGAGCATCATAGTTCATGATGAATCAAAACTAACAAACTAACATCAAATTCTGGGAGAGTCGCCAATGGCACAGTTGGTTAGCTCATTGGACTAGTAATTCGAGGGTCGCAGGTTCAAATCCTGCACGGACTGGTCATTATTCCAGAATTCAATTCCGTCTGCAAAGCCATTAATTTTCAATTTTGCTATCAGACGTTAACATTTATTCATAATTCATGCAGTTTGTTAATTATTACTAAATATATTTATTTCAGTGTAATGCGTCTTTATTCGGTATCATTGAACCGGTGTGAACTTGGCAGACCGTTTACAGCGGCCTCCAGCGGCCAGTTTGGCGAAAGCTCCCGAACGGCGGGATCAGTGGCGTGCAGGTCGATCGAAAATTATTAACTGAAATCTGTTAAAATTCGATATCTCGGAGAATATATGTTGGAGCATATTGGTATTTCGTGTGCTAGGTTATATTTCCAATATCGATATTACCAGAAGGCGATCGACTTCCCGTGGAAGCACGGGCTAGTTTATACAACCTTTAACTTTGAAAAATTCATATCTCGGAAACTATTCTTCGGAACACATACAGATTTTGCATGTGGGTTGATCATATCGATACTAATCACCACTGAAAAAATGATCGACTTCCCGTGGGACGGAGGGGTCGTTTTTTCAACCCTTAACATTAAAAAATTCATATCTCGGAAACTATTCTTCGGAACACATACAGATTTTGCATGTGGGTTAATCGTATCAATACTAATCACCACTGAAAAAATGATCGACTTCCCGTGGGACGGAGGGGTTGTTTTTTCAACCCTTAACATTAAAAAATTCATATCTCGGAAACTATTCTTCGGAACACATACAGATTTTGCATGTGGGTTATCATATCGATACTAATCACCACTGAAAAAATGATCGACTTCCCGTGGGACGGAGGGGTTGTTTTTTCAACCCTTAACATTAAAAAATTCATATCTCGGGAACTATTCTTCGGAACACATACAGATTTTGCATGTGGGTTAATCATATCGATACCAATCACCACTGAAAAAATGATCGACTTCCCGTGGGACGGAGGGGTTGTTTCTTCAACCCTTAACATTAAAAAATTCATATCTCGGAAACTATTCTTCGGAACACATACAGATTTTGCATGTGGGTTAATCATATCAATACTAATCACCACTGAAAAAATGATCGACTTCCGGTGGGACGGAGGGGTTGTTTTTTCAACCCTTAACATTAAAAAATTCATATCTCGGGAACTATTCTTCGGAACACATACAGATTTTGCATGTGGGTTAATCATATCGATACCAATCACCACTGAAAAAATGATCGACTTCCCTTGGGACGGAGGGGTTGTTTCTTCAACCCTTAACATTAAAAAATTCATATCTCGAAAACAATTCTTTGGAACACATACAGATTTTGAATGTGGGTTAATCATATCGATACTAATCACCACTGAAAAAATGATCGACTTCCCGTGGGACGGAGGGGTTGTTTTTTCAACCCTTAACATTAAAAAATTCATATCTCGGAAACTATTCTTCGGAACACATACAGATTTTGCATGTGGGTTGATCATATCGATACTAATCACCACTGAGTAAATGATCGACTTCCCGTGGGACGGAGGGGTTGTTTCTTCAACCCTTAACATTAAAAAATTCATATCTCGATAACAATTCTTTGGAACACATACAGATTTTGAATGTGGGTTAATCATATCGATACTAATCACCACTGAAAAAATGATCGACTTCCCGTGGGACGGAGGGGTTGTTTTTTCAACCCTTAACTTTGAAAAATTCATATCTCGGAAACTATTCTTCGGAACACATACAGATTTTGCATGTGGGTTAATCATATCAATACTAATCACCACTGAAAAAATGATCGACTTCCCGTGGGACGGAGGGGTTGTTTTTTCAACCCTTAACATTAAAAATTTCATATCTCGGGAACTATTCTTCGGAACACATACAGATTTTGCATGTGGGTTAATCATATCGATACCAATCACCACTGAAAAAATGATCGACTTCCCGTGGGACGGAGGGGTTGTTTCTTCAACCCTTAACATTAAAAAATTCATATCTCGGGAACTATTCTTCGGAACACATACAGATTTTGAATGTGTGTTTATCATACCGATACTAATCACCACTGGAAAAATGATCGACTTCCCGTGGGACGGAGGGGTTGTTTTTTCAACCCTTAACATTAAAAAATTCATATCTCGGAAACTATTCTTCGGAACACATACAGATTTTGCATGTGGGTTAATCATATCGATACTAATCACCACTGAAAAAATGATCGACTTCCCGTGGGACGGAGGGGTTGTTTTTTCAACCCTTAACTTTGAAAAATTCATATCTCGGAAACTATTCTTCGGAACACATACAGATTTCGCATGTGGGTTAATCATATCAATACTAATCACCACTGAAAAAATGATCGACTTCCCGTGGGACGGAGGGGTTGTTTTTTCAACCCTTAACATTAAAAAATTCATATCTCGGGAACTATTCTTCGGAACACATACAGATTTTGCATGTGGGTTAATCATATCGATACCAATCACCACTGAAGAAATGATCGACTTCCCGTGGGACGGAGGGGTTGTTTTTTCAACCCTTAACATTAAAAAATTCATATCTCGAAAACAATTCTTTGGAACACATACAGATTTTGAATGTGGGTTAATCATATCGATACTAATCACCACTGAAAAAATGATCGACTTCCCGTGGGACGGAGGGGTTGTTTTTTCAACCCTTAACATTAAAAAATTCATATCTCGGAAACTATTCTTCGGAACACATACAGATTTTGTATGTGGGTTAATCATATCGATACTAACCACCACTGAAAAAATGATCGACTTCCCGTGGGACGGAGGGGTTGTTTTTTCAACCCTTAACTTTGGAAAATTCATAACTCGGAAACTATTCTTCGGAACACATACAGATTTTGCATGTGGGTTAATCATATCGGAACTAATCACCACTGAAAAAATGATCGACTTCAGGTGGGACGGAGAGGTTGTTTGTTCAACCCTTAACTTTGAAAAATTCATATCTCGGAAACTATTCTTCGGAACACATACAGATTTTGAATGTGGGTTAATCATATCGATACTAATCACCACTGAAAAAATGATCGACTTCCCGTGGGACGGAGGGGTTGTTTTTTCAACCCTTAACATTAAAAAATTCATATCTCGGGAACTATTCTTCGTAACACATACAGATTTTGCATGTGGTTTAATCATATCGATACCAATCACCACTGAAAAAATGATCGACTTCCCGTGGGACGGAGGGGTTGTTTCTTCAACCCTTAACATTAAAAAATTCATATCTCGAAAACAATTCTTTGGAACACATACAGATTTTGAATGTGGGTTAATCATATCGATACTAATCACCACTGAAAAAATGATCGACTTCCCGTGGGACGGAGGGGTTGTTTTTTCAACCCTTAACTTTGAAAAATTCATATCTCGGAAACTATTCTTCGGAACACATACAGATTTTGCATGTGGGTTGATCATATCGATACTAATCAGCACTGAAAAAATGATCGACTTCCCGTTGGACGGAGGGGTTGTTTTTTCAACCCTCAACATTAAAAAATTCATATCTCGAAAACAATTCTTTGGAACACATACAGATTTTGAATGTGGGTTAATCATATCGATACTAATCACCACTGAAAGAATGATCGACTTCCCGTGGGACGGGGGGGTTGTTTTTTCAACCCTTAACATTAAAAAACTCATATCTCGAAAACAATTCTTCGGAACACATACAGATTTTGCATGTGGGTTAATCGTATCTATACTAATCACCACTGAAAAAATGATCGACTTCCCGTGGGACTATGGATGCCCTTTATGGCATTCGGATGTGTGAAGTTTGAAGACTTCTTTGTAGTTTATATAAAAATATAAAAACAGATACTTCAGAGCTATATTTTCCACAAAATTATATTCCAAGTATGAAATCCAAAAGAACAAAACTTTCCCTAAACGATTAATGCTTATTGACATAATAAATTTGGCAAATTTGTGAATAAGAAAAAGGTCTAGTGGAACAGGTAAGGAGCAACCAGTATCTCCAAAACGTGCCTAAAGCCCATTGTATATTTTTATAGCTTCGAAATATTTCTCTTTCAGACTGGACCAAGAGGTGTTTCGCAAATAATCTGGCAATATCGCCTTTTATGAATATCTTTAGGCATTGTATATTTCAGGTAAGACTTGGACCGTAAATGGGATAGTACCTTTAAATTTTTTGCGATAAAATATGTATGTGATTACTTGTAGATATCAAATAAGTGTCTGTTGGATCTACTTGAATATTATATGAATATGAGTTAT
Organism: Hippodamia convergens; assembly: GCA_038502775.1. Taxonomy (NCBI): domain Eukaryota; kingdom Metazoa; phylum Arthropoda; class Insecta; order Coleoptera; family Coccinellidae; genus Hippodamia; species Hippodamia convergens. Next base: position 9,745,913 of record CM076609.1, on the reverse strand, counting down.
TCCAAGTTATGGGACTATCGAAATAAAGCAATGGAAAAACAACCCCTCCGTCCCACGGGAAGTCGATCATTTTTTCAGTGGTGATTAGTATCGATATGATTAACCCACATTCAAAATCTGTATGTGTTCCAAAGAATTGTTTTCGAGATATGAATTTTTTAATGTTAAGGGTTGAAGAAACAACCCCTCCGTCCCAAGGGAAGTCGATCATTTTTTCAGTGGTGATTGGTATCGATATGATTAACCCACATGCAAAATCTGTATGTGTTCCGAAGAATAGTTCCCGAGATATGAATTTTTTAATGTTAAGGGTTGAAAAAACAACCCCTCCGTCCCACCGGAAGTCGATCATTTTTTCAGTGGTGATTAGTATTGATATGATTAACCCACATGCAAAATCTGTATGTGTTCCGAAGAATAGTTTCCGAGATATGAATTTTTTAATGTTAAGTGTTGAAAAAACAACCCCTCCGTCCCACGGGAAGTCGATCATTTTTTCAGTGGTGATTGGTATCGATATGATTAACCTACATGCAAAATATGTATGTGTTCCGAAGAATAATTCCCGAGATATGAATTTTTTGATGTTAAGGGTTGAAAAAACAACCCCTCCGTCCCACGGGAAGTCGATCATTTTTTCAGTGGTGATTGGTATCGATATGATTAACCCACATGCAAAATCTGTATGTGTTCCGAAGAATAGTTTCCGAGATATGAATTTTTCAAAGTTAAGGGTTGAAAAAACAACCCCTCCGTCCCACGGGAAGTCGATCATTTTTCCAGTGGTGATTGGTATCGATATGATTAACCTACATGCAAAATCTGTATGTGTTCCGAAGAATAATTCCCGAGATATGAATTTTTTAATGTTAAGGGTTGAAAAAACAACCCCTCCGTCCCACGGGAAGTCGATCATTTTTTCAGTGGTGATTAGTATCGATATGATTAACCCACATGCAAAATCTGTATGTGTTCCGAAGAATATTTCCCGAGATATGAATTTTTTAATGTTAAGGGTTGAAAAAACAACCCCTCCGTCCCACGGGAAGTCGATCATTTTTTCAGTGGTGATTAGTATCGATATGATTAACCCACATGCAAAATCTGTATGTGTTCCGAAGAATAGTTTCCGAGATATGAATTTTTTAATGTTAAGGGTTGAAAAAACGACCCCTCCGTCCCACGGGAAGTCGATCATTTTTTCAGTGGTGATTAGTATCGATATGATTAACCTACATGCAAAATCTGTATGTGTTCCGAAGGATAATTCCCGAGATATGAATTTTTTAATGTTAAGGGTTGAAAAAACAACCCCTCCGACCCACGGGAAGTCAATCATTTTTTCAGTGGTGATTAGTATCGATATGATTAACCCACATGCAAAATCTGTATGTGTTCCGAAGAATATTTCCCGAGATATGAATTTTTTAATGTTAAGGGTTGAAAAAACAACCCCTCCGTCCCACGGGAAGTCGATCATTTTTTCAGTGGTGATTAGTATCGATATGATTAACCCACATGCAAAATCTGTATGTGTTCCGAAGAATAGTTTCCGAGATATGAATTTTTTAATGTTAAGGGTTGAAAAAACGACCCCTCCGTCCCACGGGAAGTCGATCATTTTTTCAGTGGTGATTAGTATCGATATGATCAACCGACATGCAGAATCTGTATGTGTTCCGAAGAATAGTTCCCGAGATATGAATTTTTTAAAGTTAAGGGTTGAAAAAACAACCCCTCCGTCCCACGGGAAGTCGATCATTTTTTCAGTGGTGATTAGTATCGATATGATTAACCCACATGCAAAATCTGTATGTGTTCCGAAGAATAGTTTCCGAGATATGAATTTTTCAAAGTTAAGGGTTGAAAAAACAACCCCTCCGTCCCACGGGAAGTCGATCATTTTTTCAGTGGTGATTAGTATCGATATTATCAACCCACATGCAAAATCTGTATGTGTTCCGAAGAATAGTTTCCGAGATATGAATTTTTTAATGTTAAGGGTTGAAAAACAACCCCTCCGTCCCACGGGAAGTCGATCATTTTTCCAGTGGTGATTGGTATCGATATGATTAACCTACATGCAAAATCTGTATGTGTTCCGAAGAATAATTCCCGAGATATGAATTTTTTAATGTTAAGGGTTGAAAAAACAACCCCTCCGACCCACGGGAAGTCGATCATTTTTTCAGTGGTGATTAGTATCGATATGATTAACTCACATGCAAAATCTGTATGTGTTCCGAAGAATATTTCCCGAGATATGAATTTTTTAATGTTAAGGGTTGAAAAAACAACCCCTCCGTCCCACGGGAAGTCGATCATTTTTTCAGTGGTGATTAGTATCGATATGATTAACCCACATGCAAAATCTGTATGTGTTCCGAAGAATAGTTTCCGAGATATGAAATTTTCAAAGTTAAAGGTTGAAAAAACAACCCCTCCGTCCCACGGGAAGTCGATCATTTTTTCAGTGGTGATTAGTATCGATATGATCAACCCTTATGCAAAATCTGTATGTGTTCCGAAGAATAGTTTCCGAGATATGAATTTTTCAAAGTTAAAGGTTGTATAAACTAGCCCGTGCTCCCACGGGAAGTCGATCGCCTTCTGGTAATATCAATATTGGAAATGTAATCTAGCACACGAAATACCAATATGCTCCAACATATATTCTCCGAGATATCGAATTTTAACAGATTTCAGTTAATTATTTTCGATCGACCTGCACGCCACTGATCCCGCCGTTCGGGTGCTTTCGCCAAACTGGCCGCTGGAGGCCGCTGGAAACGGTCTGCCAAGTTCACACCGGTTATCATTGAATGTTATTATTCATATATAAATGTGATATAATATTGAGTGAAGGTGATTTGCGAAAACTTAAATAAATTCTTTATTTCCATGAAAGAAATATTCATTTGTCCATTTGGCCAATAAATGATTTATTAACTTTAAGGCATGATCGATAACATCAAGTGAATACTTCTCTCAGTGTACCGTGTAAATAAATATTTCGTTATATATAAATGAATTCTTTCAGAGGCAAGATCTGTTAGTTAATAAATAAATTAAAGATTAATAAGTGGATTTGTCTGTTAATGAATAATCTCGAAATAAATACTTTATTGATAAAAACGAATTTATTTCTCTCAGTGCAGACACGCCACTGGTAGATTGCAATTTTATTCCTCAACTCGCCAATCTGTGAACGCAGGTGGGAGAGCTGCCCACGCGAAATACTGAGACCATTGAAATTCCATAAAACCGTAAGAAAAATTGAATATCTTGATTAGTATCTAACTGGTTGTATTTTAGCGCTGCCAAGTACAGTGGCGTTTTAGTGTTTTTCGCCGATAAAATCGGCGAATTTACGATTATTAAAAAAGGATTAATCGATTTCGAACGAGTTGAAGTGAGAAATGCTAAACGTATAAATTGGTGAAATGTTTCCTTTTAGATGGCCACATTGATATGGTAATTAAATCATTCATAATGGGTTCAAAGGCTCCATGCCTGCGTTTTAATCAATGTAGATCAGGAGATTGATCTGGGGTTAATTAAAAATTACCATAACGGATGGAATTTGATCAAAGATAATGTTGGGAAAGCAATATTCGAAGAATTGTCAACGCCCACAAGCTTTTTCTGCGTCATTTATTCTGTCTTACTTATTATGGGTTTCGAAAAGAATCTTAATCTTGAAAGGCTTTGAATCTGCTTTATAATAATCCCCTGAGAAATTTTAGTTGCTGGATTATTTCGACAAAACTTGCATTTCCATTAAAAAAAAATTATTCTTGTTATGTAATCCCAAAATTCAGAAGGCAACTCACGTACATCGTGGAGTACCGACTTGACAGATCAATGAACTCGTACAATACACTGTCTCACCTATCTGATGGATTTCGCGGAACTTCGATTCAACACGAATCTGGTATCGTTTTCTGCAGAACTTCTGCGAATGGAAAAAATGCTTCGTTGTGTCAAGTAACCGGAAGCTTCAGTTTGGGTATCAGGATTATAAGAACGGGAATACGATACGAACGCGTTGTAGAATTGATGACGAAGTTGATGTCGATTGAAAAAATTAAAGAATGTAAGCTTTCATTAATATTTATCATATTATATCTAGTGACGATATTGAGTCATGACGATATATCTTGTTTTTTTTTATAATGTATAGCCGGAGTAGATGCAATTTTCATTTAAAAACCATTACATGAGAGTCTTTTAAGCTATTTTTCTACACCCGATAAATAATGAATGATGTATTGGACATGCTGAATTTATTCGGAATTTTGTACCACATTCTAAAAATTTTCTCGAATTAAAGAATTTGTCTGACAAAGAAATCTGATATAGACATCGGGACGTTACAAAGTTTAGAAAATCGAAGTGTTATTTCGTGTATTGGGCACTTGACTAATTAGTGCCTCTACTATTCAAAAAAATTTCTAATTGATTTTTGTTTCACTCCCATGAAATATTTCGAAAAAAACCTTTTCAGGTTGAAGGTAATTTTTTCTATGTTCTTTATTACAATGTTGACCCCGGTAACCTTACAGTCCCTGCCTATAATGAAACGCCAATTCATTCGTGGTAAATTGACATAGAAGTTTCAGACACGCACGTTGACGTGATGTTTTTTTTTGCATGTTTCCGATCCATTTGTCGAACGAATTATGTTGGTTTCTTGTCGCAGGTTATCGAACGAAATTGATTGTTTGAGTTTTTTTATCATTCTCGGAATATACTGCGTGCCAAAAATGTGGTCATACTCATCGATAATTCTTGTACGAAGAATTATTAAGAAAAACTTCACAGCCGTTGGTTTTTGATTTCAAAAGCAATTTATCGTATGTTTTTCTGAATTTAATTCCTCATACCCTACACCCCTATATTTTATTTTTTCAAATGGGAATATATATGGATCGTGATTCATCAAATGAAAGGTAATTTGATAACCTATGTAATATTCAGCGATGTCGTTAAATGTAGAATTGGTTGTGGGGATTTTTATCAAAAAATTAGGAAATAATTGAAATATGTGATTGGAGGCTGCTGCAATCAGACCATTATTCTTCTACTTCTTATTATTGAGCGAAATCCACGAATCCATGGATTTGTAATTTCGCGTGTTGGTTTTCTTCAAGTAGGAATATACAGGGTGGTCATTTGAAAACGAAACAGACGAGATTACAGACGAAATAAACTTTTTCGATAGAAATGCTCGGACAGATCGATTTCTGTTTCGAGGGGGACAACTTAAGATGTAGGTTACGGACGCATAGCGCTTCAACCCTTGCTACTACAACCCTCACCTCAATTTTTGAATAGGGATGATGGGGTGAGTGATACCTCATTTGAAAGGTATTTTTATACGGATTTAAGCACAGTAATTGTTTTTTCATTTTATGCATTAGTTCTCGAAATATTCTTGACTAAGCATTTGAAAATGAAGTGGTGTTTTCATGGCACTTGTAGTGTTTTTTTGTGAAAAACATTTCAAATGAGGTATCACTCACCCCATCTCCCCTATTCAAAAATTGGGGGTGAGGGTTGTAGTAGCAAGGATTGAAGCGCTATGCGTCCGTAACCTACATCTTGAGTTTTCCCCCTCGAAACAGAAATCGACCTGTCCGAGCATTTCTATCGAAAAAATTTATTTCGTCTGTAATCTCGTCTGTTTCGTTTTCAAATGGCCACCCTGTATTTCGAGTTTCGAGAACTAATGCATAAAAGGAAAAAACAATTACTGTGCTGAAATCAGTATAAAAATACCTTTCAAATGAGGTATCACTCACCCCATCTTCCCCATTCAAAAATTGGGGGTGAGGGTTGTAGTAGCAAGGGTTGAAGCGCTATGGGTCCGTAACCTACATTTCAAGTTGTCCCCCTCGAAACAAAAATCGACCTGTCCGAGCATTTCTATCGAAAAAATTTATTTCGTCTGTAATCTCGTCTGTTTCGTTTTCAAATGGCTACCCTGTATGTTGGTCTCGTGTATGGTGGTTACCTGTTTGTTGTTTTTTTTTGCGATCTATGTAATGTGATCCTATATATTTTCGCAATTTTTATTTATCATAAATATTGTAAAGGAATAAAGTCTCCACAACTTTTGTTTCATAAGTTTTCTTGTACTTCGTACTGATCTTGAGATCGAGGGTAGTGATTGCGCAGTGAGAGAATTTATTCCTCTACAATATTTATAATGAATAAAAATAGCCAAAATTTTATACTTACTCAGATCTTTCAGAAAAAATCGATTTTTTGGCCTTGACCCGACGAATTTTATAGACTTTTACACCCTACAGTGAGTAAGAATTGAGATAAGTTTCGAGATGCCAAAATGGAGGCTTTCACTAGTGTACAGCCAATTTTTTTGAATTCCGAGTTTTTGACTGAAATGACTTGACTATACCTTCAGTAGATCTACAGAAAAATATTCAAAATACTCAATTTAAAAAAGGTAGGGTCGAAACTTGATGAAAAAATGGTAGGATTTCGGTTCAAAAATTATCGAAATCAAATTCAACCGAAAGTTTCGCGAAAAAAAAGTTTAGACGAAGAATACGTGTTGGCTGGATATCGTGTGTATAAATTCCATGGACTCAGGGGGGTTTAGATTCATTTCCGCCCCACCAACCCTCATTAAAAACGACAAATCAGAAGTAAATCTGTATTGAAAGCTAATCCCTGAAACGCGAGACTGGAAATCACATTATGGATTTTTAAAAATCCAATATTTACATTCGCAACAATGGGGTACATTCCGGTTTTCGTTAAGTCGGGGTGTCTAATTGTTAGGGTCGCTGCCACGTTTATAACGACCCTACAATAAAAGCTAAACACACACCCCTGGTAGGCTCAGGGGAGGGTGACGTTACAAAAAGATCCCGGCTATAAATAGTGACAGCTGATATGAATACTCCATTCAGGAAGATTGAAATGCCCTAGAGTACCCTCCGGTTGTTGGGCAGGTATGTAGGGGATGCTTGGAGGTTCTTGAGAATTCATAGAACTGCCTTCTTGAAATACGGATGTTCCATGGGAATTTACGGTGCCCTAAAGGATGGTCATGGATCAAAGCTTTATCATCGGTTAAAATTCTTGCGAATCAGATCATGGGAGAATTTGCTTTTGTATCCCTGTTGAATAATGTTTTTTTCTTCAATTAAAACAGTATCTCTTAAAAAAATAAAAATGAGATCAAATTAAAACACAAGTAAAATAAGACAACAAACAGACGAAAGTTAACAAAATAATATGGATGTAGATGTATGCTCAATACATTTAAGTCAGATCAGGGCTTGGAATTTCTCAGAGTTGCAGGTGACTTTGGTTTCAAATATATCGGACATAGCGCATATTTCATGTAGAAGATTTTTGTTGTAATGACTTAATTCTGAGAGCTTTATTAACTGTAAAAAAAAATCATGAGAACTGCTTGCCAAAGTCAAAATAACTTGAGATTTATATTAACTGAACCTTTCGAAGAGAAACAAAGATCAATACATTTTTTTCCAAAACCGCACAGGGTGTTTCCAAATTAAAAGAAAAAAATTATATACATACCATGTTATTTTTTCGAGAAACGTGAATTGCTGAATAACGTAAGTTTCTACAGTGTCTTGTTTTCGTGCTACAGGTTAATTTTGAAATTTGGCCAGTTATTGTAATTGGCTATAATTTCGCAGTATTTCAACTACGCCTTCGAAATAAAAACATCTTCAGGGCAATTTTTCAGTGTTTTTTACAGGTGCTTAAATTTCATAGCAATCAAAAATATCTATTTTCGAATGAAACCCTCAGTATGCTTCGATATTTTTCAATACACTTGTGTCAAACAATTTCGAACATTGAATCAATCATACAGCGGCAATAATGACTTCGAATTGACAGTTATTCTGAACAGAGATCAAACCACGGAGAATTGAATCAAGTTTTCAATCGCAAAATAATGACACCAAGCGTAGAGACATATTATTCTGTAATTCATTCTACTTAATAGACTCAATATTTGAAATTTCACATACAAACTATATTTTTCATGATATCTGAATGAATTTGAGGGCAATGTATGATGTATGATATATTTCTGAAACAGGAAAAAAATGGAGTTTCATTCTAAGCTACTTCAAACTATTGTTTCCGTAAGAAACAACACAACTTTATGTTGTAGCTCAGCAAGGAAACCTATGGGCAAAAAACAAAGTACGCTACTGGATTACTATGAAAAAAGTGCCTGTATAATGTTTTCATTCCAACATCTTAACACAAACAGAGACGGAGATGATGTCCAAAGTTGAAATCGCCCAAATTTCAATTTTGGCCTATAAGTCGAAAACGAAAGAAGATAGAGGAATGCAGATGGATGGCATCATCAGTTTCTCTAAAAAAGACCACCGTAACTTGTCATCAATTTTCCTCTATCTGTTCAAGTATCACCAATTTCGCGCACTCTGTAGATACCCGTTTCAATGCAATTAAATTTTTTGTATGTTTTTTACTTTAATATTTTTTTTGTATTTCACCAAATTTTTTTCCTTTAAAAAAAACCAATGATTAGTTGAACTTTATTCATCCCTAAGGCCAGGTCAGCTAGATTATCTAATTGCCACAATTGATCCCACCACCAGATCCCTTACGCTCTTTAGTTTCTGGGATAGGAAATGATTCTAAACACCCTTGGCCAACATTAAAAAATATAACAGCTGTTTCCAGACGAAATCTTTTGGCGAAAAACATATTGTACAGGACAATTTTATGTCCACTTTCAAGGTATCATACCATAATAGTTTATTATAATATTAAAGTTGCTTTCTTATTTATCGATTGGGGCAGTACGGATTCTGCCGGGTCAGCTAGTCATAATATATATTTTTGATATTGTCTAAGAAAAGTCTATTGAATTTTCATAGCATACAATGGTTTTTTCTAATTGCTCTAAAATATAAAGCGGAACCCGAACATTCACCGAGCTAAACCGACGAATAACGAAACACAAACCGATCGAATCAGCGAGAAGACGATGAAATTTCGAGTGGTCCACTTTGAGGTCTCTCCTTCGAATCTCTACCCAAACATACCATTATCAGGAGAGGTTTTGCAGAGTTTGTCCAACGTCTGTTATCCGTCCGGATGAGATGTATTGAATTACGTTCTTGTTACGCTTGGAAACCTTATCTCTTGTGGACCACACGGTGTAAAACCGTGTCCGAGGGCATTTTCAAGGACCCCGAGTAGAATATCGAACAGGATATTCTCATTACGGGGGGATTTCGAGTGCCCTCGATCTTAAAGGAGGCGTGGGTGCAAATTTTGCCCCCAAGACAAGCGATGAAAGATGAAGATTAGGGTTCGTAATTATTTTGACGGAGGATTAATCCATGCGCGGGGAAGAAAAGATTATGTTATGAGACAAGTCTGCATGACTTATTGAAAAAAAAAATCACCAGAGTTTCATGAATTTGAAAATTTGTCTGAGAGGGGTCTCACATAGGCTCCGAAACGTTACGAATTGTGAAGGTTCGAAGTGTTTTTCCTGTTAGCTAAACACATCTCAGGATGACTCACAAATGAAAGCTGAATACCACCAAGGTTGCGTTCATAAACTTACTCACAGTAAGCTCTCCTTACTCTGAAGTGTTCACAAACTTACTTTGTCTTCCTCGGAGTATACTCTGTGAGCGTTCATAAACTTCCTCTGAGTAAGCTCTGCATACTCTGCTATTTGGGATTGTAAACACACACTCTGACACATGTGACGTACGATTTTCATTCTGTCTTAATCTCGGTCTTACTACCGCAGATTTTTTGAAACTTGAATATTATTCCAATAAGTATTTATTTCTAGTTTTGTTTTAATTCAATAACCAAATACGAAACAATAAATTTTCCACATGAAACAACCATTCTGTGAAATATAGGAAAGAATTACTTTAATGATTAATAAATTTGATAAAATTGCTAGCAGTGAAATAACGTAAACTCAAACTGAACAGGAGATGAAGGAGTTTCGAAAAGAGTTTTTCGCTATTTGCAGAATCTAGAGTGATCCGTTCAAGTTCAAATGAGTCAAGACATGAAAAGTCCCACAATAACTCTTTTTTGTACCTGATTAGAAATCTACATTGATATTTTGTTATATTTAAAAGTTAAGATCTGTCAAGGTTCATTCATATTCTGCTTTATCTTCAATACAATATTTTTTAACTTCCTTAAATAAAACTATTTTTTGTTACGAAGTATTTAATTTTTTTCTGGCGTAGAGTCAATGAAACAGCAAAACATGTTTAAACTTTTTTAATAATTTTCTGCTTCGAGAAAATATTACAGACAATAATATCCTTTTTCATTGTTTCTGTCTCATTACTTAGAAAGATTTCAATGTCCTGAGAACCTTTATCAATTCCCTCACAATCATCAAAAAAAAAGGTTGTGTTCTGCTTTCAAAATAAAAGTAAAATAGACTTTTCTTTGAAGACACAACCAAAAATGTACGACTAGAGAGAATTTTTTCCTTAAACTGCTATTATTCATTCACAATAGCAAGAATTCAATATTAAAATGATATCATATAAAAAATGTATATACAAAAGTATTATTTATAACCTATACCTTTGTTCCTCGCTTTGTTCACATGTTTGAATGACATTTGTCAGAATAAGATTGTGAACGACGAGTGTGGAGTGAAGACCGAAGTATCTTTCTGATCATATGGCCATACTCTTACTATACTCTCTGAGTAAGTTTGTGAACGCAACCTATGAGTCCACTCCTGTCCAAAACAACCGAGAATCGTTTTCGCATGCGAAAGAACAAATAAAACGCGGAACAAAACGACCTGCTCGCACCCATGCAACATTGAACGCATAAAATATGTTGAACAATGAGGAAGATAATGGCCACGCAAGAGTGGACACAAGGTCTGGTTAAAGTCACGGTGCTGCGTCCGTAACAGCGCGATTTAAAGAAAACATGTAAACGATACCACCGCGGCGTGGAAAAATGGGCACAGAATTAGTCACGGTACCATAGAGCGGGGAAATATACCTCGTTTCACACTGATACCCGCACGGCTCGCTTAGATTAGATTGGGAAACGATAAAGTGCTAATGATACGATACTGGGTCAGAGCTGGGGCCTGAAGCGAGACTAATCGTCGGATTTTGGCCTTTGGTACGATCAGATCTGAATTTAAATGAACGAACGAGAAGACCCAACATTCATCCTTGTAGTCATCGGGTTTTCCGATATCATGGAGAGATGTTGGTGCCAAGCAGAAAACATAATGAATGGTTTTCCGCAAGGCACTGTTCTTGGACCAATATTGTTCTGAAATTTTTTCTTTTAACGACTGCTGGGGGGTGTTGGGACTATAATCAGTAGTTGTTTCCTATATCCTTCGTAGTTCTTCAAAGTGTTGACTGTAACCTCAACGATTTCCAGTGGCAGAAATCTAAAAATATGGTAGAAATATCTGACGACTTACAGCAGAGTCTTGATAATCCGAACTATCGGATCGGATTTACAGGCTGTTGAGAAGAAAATTTGCATATTTTGATTTGAAAAAAAATTGAATGAAGACATAAAATATGTACAAGACGGTCAAATTTCAATGTTTTAGTACTACATCTCCTAAATTAAGCGAGATAGAAAGATAATAATATATACGTCATGTTCTCTTTTTCCGAGAAAACCGCAAGTCGCTAAGGTGTCTAGGTTCCATGCTTCAGGGTAATTTTGGAATCTGGCCAATTATTATAGTTGTCTATAACTTACTTCTTTAACGCAGTATTGTCGCTACGCTCTCGAAATAAAAATATCTCTAGGACATGAGTGTTTACCAGTGCTATTGAAATTTCAGTGCAGCATCAAATTTTAGAGGAATTAAAAATATTTAATTGCCATAGGATGATGTTTTTCAATACTCTCTCCTTAGACAATTTCAAAAATATACAGGGTGATCTACGGTCGATGGTGCGTTAGACGTTTACGGAGAACGGAAAGCAAGGATTCATTGAAAATTTGGTTTCTTAGACAAGAACTGATGCTCTATCGATCTAAAAGTTCTGCAGTGTTGCCGCTTATGTCAAAAAGTAGTAACTACTTTGTTATTTCAAATAGCATACCCTGTATATTATTGCATTTTTCTATTCATCGTAGTAACACAATTATGTTGGTATCACTTTCTCATACCTATCTTCAGCTGTTTTCGAGTAGTTGAAACTCTTTTTTGTGCAAAACAAAGCTTAGGTTAAACATCCGTAACTTCCATATTATTAATGTTAGGGAGCAGAAATTTCGTATGTGGAATACCAAGATTCTATGCATCATGCACGTGTCACCAAATACCTTTCTTATCATACATTTTTATCTTGTTTCCATTAGGTAGCAATTTCAGGAGATTCTCAACAATAAAACATGGGCAACAATAAAGGTTCAGTTCAACGCAGAATCTTAAAATCTAGATGTCATTTGAAAGGAATTTCAATTTTTTTTTACCTATTCTTAAAACATACGAAAAAATGCACTTTCAACCGTTTTCGTACGTCTCGATAAACCATCGAATTTTGAATGACCCTTCATGAAAAGAAATATATTTCGTAACTTCTGCAAAATGCATAGAATCTTAGCATTTTGCATACGAAGTTTCAGCTTCAGAAGATTAATCGTATGGAAGTTATGGATATTGAACCAAAGCTACGTTTTGCACAAAAAATTAGGAACTCATTTGATTACTCAGAAATCGCTGAAGGTAAGTATGAGAAAGTGATACTAAAATAATCGTGTTGCTACGATGAATAGAAATGTGCAATAATATACATCTGAAATAAAAAAGTAGTTTCTATTTTTTGACATGAGTGGCAACCGGCAGCACTGAAATTATTTTAGATGATAGAGCATCTGTTCTCGTCCAAGAAACCAAATTTTCAATGAATTCTTGCTTTCCGTTCTCCGTAAACGTCTAACCTACCATCGACCCCGTATATCATGATATACTTCCGAGCTTAAATATCGAAAATTCCGGACTGTATGATGCTTGGTAGAATGTATCTTTTATTGGAGCTATGTTTTCAATCCCACGTGTTTATATGGTTTCACAAAAATTTGATCTGAAATAACAAAATGATGCCTTGATTCGAAAAAAAAAATGAAAATATTTCAGGATTTCCGAGAAGGTGTTCAAAAACAGAAATCTCTAACTATAAACAATTTGTGAATAACCCGTATTATTCCATCTGATGACGTAACCAAGGCAACACATCCGAAAACTGCAGAAATCTCTGTGTGTACCCAGCACAATCTCTCATCGGCAAAGAATAACTCGAAAGATAAATAATGCTCGTATCTTCGACATCAAATTACACAACGTCGGTTTAGAATAGGTACGGAAAATACATAGGATGTGTAAATTGTATTATCAACAGATTATTCATAGGCGGGTATTAAGTACCTTAAACTCGCGTTTACTTTTGCGTCTAAAGTCAAACATTTCCGAGCTCTAATGAACAAATATTGAGAGACCACTTGAATATGTAGGTAAATTCTTCGGTGAGACTGTTGGTTTTGAGTTCATACACAGAATTCAAGATAAACGGTTCGAATGGCAAACAAAAGGAACCGTTTGCGCGACAAACAATGCCATTATTCAGGAGTGTCCACGTCTCGTGCGAGAATTAGAAGTTGTGAACAACAATCGAGCTTTTCATTACAAAAATAAAAAAAGTGTTCAGCTCTGAAACTTAAGAGCGCTTCCCAGAGATAAACCTCCAATATTATGCAGAGGATTATTCAGAAGATTAATGTGATAGAACGTTTCAAAGTATAAGGGTTTTCGAAATCGAGGCATGATTTGAATTTGCGGCATTTTTTTTTGGTAACCTTGCAATTATTTTACTAACAATCGATAGGTTGGAGAGATTCTTGACCTCAGGACAACTACACTGCGCAAAAAAAATTAACGCAAATTATGGAAATCTCCAATTTATTCTACAACTGGAGGTGTTTTCAATGATAATTATTTTTATCAGAATTATGCATGCATATGTTATCCATTTTCAACGTTTTTCTTCAATAGAGATGATTTTTCCCAGCAGGAATAAAAAGAGAAGATATTATCAGATTTTGAATGTATTGGCTCCATTCTAAAATCAGTTGTTCTCGATCAATTCTAGTGATCAATAGTTTTTCTTTCGTTTGATTTTCTACACTCGATCGCTATGCAACGCAAAACACACAAATTGACCAAGCTAGAAGAAGGGTGGACATACACAAGAATTGCAGAAAGGTTTGGAGTTTCCTATACAAGAGTGTCCAGAATATTGCAGCGATTCAGGGAGACAGGTGTGAATGTCCGAAGACCAGGACGGGGTAGACCACGGGTAACAACTGCCATTCAAGAACGTTACTTGAGAGTTTCTTCGTTGAGACAACGGTTTGCAACCGCTCGCCTCCTTCAAAATCAGCTTGAGCAAACTCATGGGGTGTAAATGAGCACTCAGACAATAGGAAATCGCCTTAGAGAGTATGATTTACGCCTCGTGTCGCGGCAAGAGGCCCAGCTCTCACCCCAGCCCATCAAAGGGCGAGTTTGGATTTTGCGAGACAGCATATCCATTGGGAAGAGGCCGAGTGGGAAAGAGTTCTCTTCACAGATGAGTCTAGATTCTGCCTCTACCATTGTGATCGACGTTCCCTTGTTTACAGACGTCAACATGAAAGATGTGCTCAGTGCAATTTCCTGAATACTACTGGTTTCGGGGGAGGATCGATTATGGAATGGGGTGGAATATCTTTGACTGATCGCACAGACCTAGTGGTCGTTGATAATGGAGCTATGAATGCTGATAAGTATATAAGGAACATTCTTGAAGAACATGTAGTGCCATTTGCCCCATACATTGGTGAAAATTTCATTTTTATGGACGATAATGCCAGGCCCCATCGTGCGCGCATCGTTCAGGATTACCTTGAAGAGGTTGAAGTTTCTCGAATGGAATGGCCAGCAAGAAGTCCAGATCTCAATTTGATTGAGCAGGTTTGGGACAACCTCAATAGAAGGAACAGAAGGAATCTACTCTTAATAATTAGATCAGAACATTTAAGTCAATGTAGAGTTAATTTTCATTAAAATTGAGATTTTCAGAATGTGCGTTAATTTTTTGCGCAGTGTATATCATACATCCCCCTCAGATTCATTCAGTTATCATGAAGAATATAGTTTGTATGTGAAATTTGAATTATTGAGTATTGGGGAGGATGAATCAAAGAATAATATGTCTTTACGCATGGTGTCATTATTATTTTGCCATTGGATTCAATTCTAGGTGGTTTTTTACAGAATCATTCAGTTTGAACTTCGAACTGAATGGAAAGGACCCAAATCTGGTGTTTCCCAGAATTACTTTGTCGGATTCTTTCAAGATTCCTACCCAAATCTCTAAAACTCTGATGTTTCCTGGAATTACCTTGCCGCATCTCGAGCATAATTCCGAGTACGATCCTGGCAGTCTCTTAGGGCGGCTGAAGGGAGCGTTGTTATGACCGTCTGTCCAATACGAGCTTCATTGTGTGCAATCAGACGATTCTGTTTGTGTACAAAGCTCCTTCTTATATTTGAACGGACTATACTGCTCAGGATGGAGTCCTAACTTGCTCTAATGCTCTCATCACTCGATAAATTTGCTTGCTAGCTCCATCTTCACCGATACCTAGGCATGAACCCTGGAATAGGTTAGGATTTGGGTTTGTGCAGTCAGCTTGGTGCCTCGTTTAGAATTGGCATGTCTACTTTTTTTCCTCAGTTGCTTCTTGGCGCCTTTAAATTCTTCTGAAACACACTTAACCTATGTTGTCATTAGGACATACTGAAGGGGGGGTCTGGTCTCTCTAAATTTCGTTGCTCGTCCTGAGAAAATAGCTCTCACGAATCATCTCAACTACAATTCTCGTAATATGTCTTAGTTTTTGCTCCTGAAAAATATTCTGTTTTCTTGTGTTAATAACATGTTTGGTTTATCTATGGGAGATGATTGCCTTTCATTGGGGTGCCGTAGCGGTCTTCAAACATCTGAAGTGCCGAAAAATCATCACCCGGAAGGTCGTATCTGGTTTGAAAAAACCCTCACGACCAGAGAGCAACAATTTGTGGATATTGAATTTGAATATCGAAGGAATTTCGAAAGGAAAGTGTGATTACGTCTCCAAATTAGCTGATGAACATGGTATCGAAGAGATTCTTCTGCAAGAAACCCACACGGCAACAGAAAAAAAATCCTCGTGAAAGAGGACAGTTGAAAGGTTATGTATTAATTGATTTTTTACAAGTTTAGCTTGTTATGTTGAAAAATTATCAGTTTCGTAACTTTCAACAGATTCGGAAAGGGGAAATTCGAGGGGTCTCTCACTGACCAAAATGTGTACACTAAATTGCCTCTTCGAGAAAAAATTCCCCTAATTACCCCCAAAATTGCCTCATTGCCTTCTCATTTCCTCTCATTGCCTTCTCATTTCCTCTCATTGCCTTCTCATTTCCTCTCATTGCCTTCTCATTTCCCCTCATTACCTCTCATTTCCCCTCATTACCTCTCATTTCCTGTCATTGCCTTCTCATTTCCCCTCATTACCTTCTCATTTCCCCTCATTGCCTCCTCATTACCTCTCATTGCCTTCTCATTTCCTATCATTACTTTCTGATTTCTCTTTGTAACTGTCTTGTCGAATAGTTTAATTTTTTTACATTTCATTTATTCATTTAATTTTCAAGAACAACAAGAAAAAGTTCAGCTACGAAGTTTTGTGAAAAAATGATTTAAGGACATGAAAATCGAGAAGATATTACATAACTTTTTCAGGTTTTACCCCGGATTCTACGTTTCAGGGATTATTAATAATTTATGCTTTTACCCAATGCTTCACGCTTAACTGAATATATTAGTTGCACACATAGCTACGGTTTCCGGATTTAAACTTTGTACTGAATTTGCGCGCTCATCTGATTTGTGACTTTGAACACTGAATTTAGTGTAGTGCTCGGTATAGTGGTAACCTGCTCCCGAGCCTGCTCCTGAAATAAACGAAATAGCACCAACATAGCAACACAATATTTATTTCTCATAACAATAACCAGAATTAAGTAGATGTGCGTAAATACATGATAATATAACATATGAACTTCTGGCACAACCGAACCCACAACATTTTATGAAAATAAAATATGAGTAAAAATATGTGAATGGAAAAAAAACATTCAAGACAAAACAAAAAGTTTTCTTATGTTGATTGTTTTCGTTTAGCCAAAAACGTGTAGGTATATAGGAAACCGAAAGAAAAAGTGCATTATGAATATAAAAAAAATAAATCACCATCCTGTTATGACAGAACAGCATAAGATCGAATAATGAATCTTTAACTCACCTTTATCGAACATTAGAACTGATTCTCGAACTCGAAAAATTCAATCACTCACTCAATAACACTATACTCCTACAATAACAATTTTGGAAGCTGGGTTGCTTGGTGTCGCTTGGTGTACTCTCTCCAAATGGCAACTACATCTGGCAAAAACCAACTTACTTGTGGCATTCTAAGCGACGAAAAAAATTTATAGCATTAAAGGAATATGCAATCGTAAAAAAGGGAAATATCCAGAAATCTATCATCACCAAAGGCTCCGCCGTCCATATTATACAGGTAAATATGGCAGTTGTATTGTAGTGGGCACCAGATCTTTAACAACTTATTCACGATATAAACATTACCCGAGTCCTCGCCCGAGGTATTACCATTATTTGGTTTCGGGGAGGCTTCGGTTATATTTCAGAAATAATTTTTATTTTCAATTATCCCATCCAAATACATTTAAATTTCTGAGAGGAGCGCAAGATACAACAAATATTCCATATTGTGATTCATTTTTAAGAAGTATAGGAGGGACCAATAATATATCTTGGAGATTCGAATTCACACATTAACTATGGACATCAGTCACTCGAATTGTAAATTAATGTGAAAAATTTAGAGCTAGCCGAAGTTCTAGCTTGTAGGAGAATTGAAAACAGCAACTAGCAGCAAATATGAAAATAGCAACTTCGAATCACGTTGTAACTGAAAAGTTACAACTTGATTATTTCCTCCTGAAAAAATCAATCATGAGAGCCAAAGAAATGCGAGACTTCATCGTGAACCACCCTGTATATTATGAACTTGACATGAAAACATAATAAACATATTTTCTTCGGATTTTATGCGAAAATGAATGAATACGTATAAATCTGTCTCACAATCTGATTCTTTTAAATACTTATCACAGAAGCAGCAGCAAAGCCTCCACAATAATTGATTGAACAAAGTCCTGAACTCTAGAATCGTTCTAGTACTCACAGGCGATATCCAACAGGTACCACCGGGGAATTCCGAAATTAAAAGCGGGTGTATAATGACCTAGGCTCGGACCTAGTCAATATGCGAGCCTTTTGTATTTATATGTTTCACTTCCGATTGCACGTTCCACCAAGATAAATAGAGGACGTAAATATATCCTTGATCAGAATATAAATTTGCCAGAAGTGAATCGACATTTAATGATGTGCAAAATAAATATTGCCAATCAAACTGCCCTAGATTGAAATGGGACCTATAATATGGTTTCGAACTTTTCCTGCCCAAACATTAACCTTTCAAGGAAATTGCGTGTGTGCCTGCCTCATTTCGTAACCGATTAATAGAAAAATTGTCATTTTGTGAATTTCCATTAATCGAACCATTATTCTAAATTGGATTTAATCTTATTCAAACACAAATGAGACAAATACAACTTTGTAACACGAAACAATTTTTCTCAGAAAGTGTTTAATGTAAAATAATAATGAATTTATTTCATTTGGCTCCTCCACACTGAATATGTATAATATACTCGATAATATATAATGCTCGATATAATGTATTATTGATTATTGGGTATTTTCGAGGGTATTTTGCAATGAAAGAATTGTATTGCATTCATTGTACTACATAATTTGTATTATTCTGATTCTTCATAGGTACCGAATTACCCCTCGAAAGCTCGACTTACCCCCCAGTTTCCACCTCGGTTTCCACTTTTTTCCTCTCATTTCTTATTCAATTCCTCTCATTTCCTCTCATTACCTCTCATTTCCTTCTCATTACCCCTCATTTCCTCTCATTGCCTCTCATTACCTCTCATTGCCTTCTCATTTCCCCTCATTACCTCTCATTACCTCTCAATTCCCCCTCATTACCCCTCAAGTGTACACCAAATTTCCCCAGTGGGAGACCCCTCGGGGAAATTGATGGAGTTTTTTTTTTCATTTCTTTCAAATTTTGTGACATTTCTATCATAAATATTTATAAATCTCCGAACATTATTTGGCCAAGAAATCTTAATGTTGATGTTTTTTAAAGTAGCAAATGCATTTCCAAAATGAATTCGATTTATTCTGAATAATCGGTTTCTTTTCTGCTTTTGTCTTTTTTCATTTCAGATTAAGAAATACGAGTCGTTTTGGGAAGAATCTGTGTATCCGAGCTCATCGACGGATAACATGAAGATGATCACACTGATGTCTTTCAAGATTTTCCTGATATTTGATATTTTATGTTATTTTGTTTACAGGGAGGCAGGTTTTTTCGGCTGAGGTTTTTTCCCCTGGCTGTATAGTATCGTATGATACTAGTGTTGATAGTATCGTATGATTCTATAGTATCATACAAAGAATGTTATGATACCCCGTTCTTTTTTTACCTCAGCTTAGGTACTTTTTGTTTCAACATTTAATGTATTATTTTAGCTCACTTTTTCATAAGAATATCGCTAGTTGAGCGACAAAGTGATGACCAATCGTTCGAGAAATCTAGTCTGCAAACGAGATAGCGTTGAGGCAGAAACGGCGAAATGATGAAACCCATCCAATCTCCCAGAATTCCAGAGGCGTAGAGCGCGGAGCACAGAACGGACCGTAATTTACAGGGTCATTAGAGTCTTAATAATATCATCGCGGGTTTATAACACTTGGTGGTTGGAATTTTCGTTTAATGGTCATAATCACTTGTGAAATAAGGCAATAAGGCCATATGTTGGTGCCGTCGCCTGCGGCGCACGTCGTAGAGGGGAACACAATATAAGCAACTAAAAGCTCAACCCCTACAAATGAGGGTCGAACACCCCGAAACGGCCCGACTATATTGCATTACAAAAGGGGCAACAGGAAGTTTGAAGGACCCTCGCCCTTGCGAGTTGAGAAGGAGGGCTGCGTCTTGCGAGGGGACGAATTCGGGTTGTTTAGGGTGGGTTCTTGCGAAAAAAAATCGTCTAGTCGAATTTCGTAAACAAGATCGGATAAAACGAAATTTCTGCTCGGACGCACATGCAATATACGATAGAGGGTCTGAAAATAGAATTAATATTTTATCAACAAAAAACTCACAATAAAAACGTTGAAAACTTTCATCATTCACCCCACCATCAATTGAAATTCTATCTACCATGTTTAAATGCCAAGCATTTTTCAACAATAATGCTGTGTTTTTTTTGCAATTCCGCTATTTTCTAGGAAAACCGAAGAATTATTCTTTGTGTTTCTTTATTTTCTGGGAAACTAGATGTGCTCACTTAAAATTTGTACAGGGTGGCCATTTGAAAACGAAACAGACGAGATTACAGACGAAATTAATTTTTTCGATAGAAATGCTCGGACAGGTCGATTTCTGTTTCAAGGGGTACTTAAGATGTAGGTTACGGACGCATAGCGCTTCAACCCTTTTTACTACAACCCTCACCCCCAATTTTTGAATAGGGAAGATGGGGTGAATGATACCTCATTTAAAAAGTATTTTTATACTGATTTCAGCACAGTAATTGTTTTTTTATTTTATGCATTAGTTCTCGAAATACAGGGTGGCCATTTGAAAACGAAACAGACGAGATTACAGACGAAATAAATTTTTTCGATAGAAATGCTCGGACAGGTCGATTTCTGTTTCGAGGGGGACAACTTAAGAGGTAGGTTACGGACGCATAGCGCTTCAACCCTTGCTACTACCCCCAATTTTTGAATTGGGAAGATGGGGAGAATGATACCTCATTTGGAAGATATTTTTATACTGATTTCAGCACAGTAATTGCTTTTTCATTTTATGCATTAGTTCTCGAAATATTCTTGACTAAGCATTTGAAAATGAAGTGGTGTTCTCATGGCACTTGTAGTGTTTTTTTGTGAAAAACCCTATCAAATGAGGTATCACTTACCCCATCTTCCCTATTCAAAAATTGGGGGTGAGGGTTGTGTAGCAAGGGTTGAAGCGCTATGCGTCCGTAACCTACATTTTAAGTTGTCCCCCTCGAAACAGAAATCGACCTGTCCGAGCATTTCTATCGAAAAAATTTATTTCGTCTGTAATCTCGTCTGTTTCGTTTTCAAATGGCCACCCCGTATTTCGAGAACTAATGCATAAAATGAAAAAACAATTACTGTGCTGAAATCAGTATAAAAATACCTTTCAAATGAGGTAACATTCACCCCATCTTCCCTATTCAAAAATTGGGGGTGAGGGTTGAGTAGCAAGGGTTGAAGCGCTATGCGTCCGTAACCTACATCTTAAGTTGTCCCCCTCGAAACAGAAATCGACCTGTCCGAGCATTTCTATCGAAAAAATTTATTTCGTCTGTAATCTCGTCTGTTTCGTTTTCAAATGGCCATCCTGTATATTAACTGACTAAAAAACTGCAACCTCCAGAAAGAGCTGTTTAAATCTTAATTTTTTCTGCACAGAAAATATATGGTATAAGAAGGAGTAAATGAGTGGAATTTTGAAAAGAAAATCGTGAAGGTTTTTTCATGTAAACATTTTTTGTTACTCAAATATTGTAGTCGTTTCATGCAAGCATCTCCAGTATTTAAAATTACTCCTATTTTCCTTCTTGGACTTGACGAAATTGTTGGATTTCGTGGTCGACAATTAAAATAAATAACATCACCACAATAATGAACTCGGTATCAGCTTTACCCTGATACCGCAATATCCTCTGTTACGGTCTCTCTACCACCGTCTTAAAATAAAACACAACGCCGGAATATCGCTAACGATATTTCCGAACACTGAACAAAGCAGGAAGTCATTTAGGAATTTCTGTGGTTTTTGTTTGCGGTTGTTTAATCATAATGCGATAGCTTTGGTTAGTTTACGCGTGTGATTGTTTCTATGGTCTTATCGTCGACGTTCGCTATCTGATCAGTCAGAGTGCACGAAGACTTATTTTAGTTACATCAGTGGCGTCCTGAGAATTTTAAATGAATTGCTGAAAATTAATAAAAACTTATAGTCCAAGATCCCAGAGCTGTTTGACGTAACTCATTTTCACATGGCTGATTTTTAGATATATTTGGTAGAATATTATTTCTAAATTATTTCTACTTAGGATCTTGGCTGTATTGGACTCTAGTTATGGGATTAAGTGATTAAAACCCAGTTAAATTTCGTTGACGTTTCGGACATTTATTGTTTGTAACATATAACTATTTCTGAAATAGTATCATAAGTGTCAGACACTTTCTATATGCCAAAACTTTTGTCAGATGCTTTAAAGCTCCAAAAAAAAATGAATGAACTTATTTTCACATTTCTGATTTTTAAATATGTCATTGAGGTAACTATCAAATTATATTTCATGAGTTGGATAAATTGTAGTGACCCTAAACACAAAAACTATTCAGCTGAATAATATTTGTAAATGTTAAATCACAGGAATGTGGACAGAAAAAAAGACTAATCAGCTATGACTTTGCCAACGTTTCGGAACTATTTTGTTCCTTTTTCAAGGCTAGAAAAAAGTATTTATTAGCAATACCCAAAAATTATAACAAAGAATGTATACCTCATCATACAACTAATAATACTTATATTTAAACTAATTATAGAAGTCAAGAACGAACAACGGCTCTGACGTATGACAGTCAATTGAACAAAAACTAAACAATGTAAACAAAGTTGCACATTTTATGGTACGATATACTTTAACACATCTTCACATATTCGGTCTCAGCCAAACTAACTAGTAATACAGTGTGGAATAAAAATATACAGGTGAGTACACATACGATGACAAACACGAAACAACACGTGGAGAAAAACATTTTCGAATTGTAGTCCATTAGGTATTTTCATCTTTGATATCATGTAATCATAAACCGTACTTAAGTTATTTGTATCCTCTCTAAAATTCACTGTATTGTTTTTTCTAATATGTATCATTTCACTCACAATTCGTCTGAAATAATGTTGTTCGTAATCCAGAATAGACACATTTTCAAAATCAAATCTATGTCCTTCTCTGTGTGTGTCTGTCCGTTCTGGATTACGAACAACATTATTTCAAACGAATTGTGAGTAAAATGATACATATTAGAAAAAACAACACAGTGAATTTTAGAGAGGAAAATTTTAAACCATCAAATTTTAATTCGAACTGTGATCCTTTCTTAACGACATAAACGAACATCTGAAAATTAATAGCCTGTATTTCCACTTCGCTTTCTCATCACTTCTACCATATGATGTGGCATATTTTCAATGCATTTCCGAATTGCTTCTGGGGGAATATTTTCCCGTTCTTCAAGAAGGGCTGTTCGTAAATTGGGCAAGGTGTTTGCTGCCGATTTCGAATATGCCTACCTAGCATATCCCATACATGTTCAATTGGCTTTAAATCCAGACTTCTGGCTGGCCACACGAATCGCTGAATATTCGCCTCTTCAAAGTATTCTGTTACAACCCGTGCAACGTGAGGCCTAGCATTCTTCTGCATTAACAGGAATTGTTGCTTCCCCCAGATGCAATTCGTAAATGCATTGAAAGTATGCCACGTCGTATAGTAGAAGTGATGAGCGAGGTGGAAATACACGCTATTAATGTTCAGATATTTGTTTATGTCGAATAAGTCAGTCGATGAGGTATTGTAATGTTTTAAATTGTTATAAAAATTGAAAAAATGCAACACTTTCTTTGAAGATGTGTATCTTTCTTTTGAAAGCAGATACTGACGTAAATCAAAAAACATTTCGTTAAGAAAGGATCACAGTTCAAATTAAAACTTAATGATATCAAATTTTCCGCCCCAAATTCAACTCAGGGTGTTTTGAAATGAAGGGTATAAAACAAGGTTTTGTTTCTCCCCGTATAACTGATAAACTACAGATATTTTTCCAAAGTAAATTTCAGGTTAATATAACAAGACCCAATACTATACCTGGTGAAAATTTCAACAAAATCGGAGAGCCCTTAAAAAAGATACAAGGTGTTGAATTTGACAAGAATTTTGCCTGTCCGGAATTTATTGACGGGGACTATATTTTGCAAAACGATTGTATATCCCCAACTCTTGTGGAGCAGTATGTTAATGGCAGCAGAAGCTGTTCAAATGTTAATATTTTTGGTAAAGCATAGTATAGCAGGGAGTAAATGATTAAAATTAGAAGAAAAAAATCGTGGATGTTTTTCTTGTAAACATTCTTTGTTACTTCATTATTGAAGTCGGTTTTTGCAATTTTTTTTTAATTAAACAACAAACCATCTGCTCGAAGAGATCCAAAGTTGATGCCTGTGACCTTAAGATACTCAAATTCGAACCCTTCAGTTGCTCGTCAGACCGTGGCACCTAAAAGGGGTGCTTATTCGGGGCGACATGTCGATGGCGGTGTTAGCGAGAAAGATCACAGAGTTAGGGGTTGAACACGTGCAGGGCCGCCCGTGTCGGGAATGTCAGCGTCTGATAACGGGGTTCAGGGACGTAGGAAGTTTAACCAGAAGGGCAGGGATGCGGGCTCAACCGCAAACCGCGCTGCCTGGGTTCCTAAACCTCGGCCTTTAATGGCGTCATATTTCCTGGCTGCCGAGTTTCGCTACAGACATGACATCTTGCGGTTTGGGGTGTTGGGGGAGAAACGGATAGTTGGAGATTTTTGGATGGGGTTTTCGGAAGGGACGCCGCTGATGCGAACTTGATACGTTGGAGGATCGAATTTTTTGTAAGTTTGGAAAAAAGGTTCCACTTGATGTTATTCACTATGGTGTTTTAAGAATTGTGTTTCTAGAAATAATGTTATTTCAGTTGTCATTTACATATAATAATGAAGTGAGGTTTTGAGAGTGACAGGATCTTTTCAGGCAACCTAAAATCACGGTATGATTTGAATTAAAAAAAAAAAACCGCAGAAAGGATTTTTTCAAATTGACCACCTATTTCAGAAATGCCTTCATTACGTCATGTGTAGCATTGAGACTTTTATATTTATGAATGGGACAACTATACTGCTTCACAAAATAATTTTAAACATCTAAAATTCGATAACAACTTGAATCGATGCGCTCACGATGGGGTCTGGCATTATCGTCCATAAAAATGAAATTTTCACCAATGTATTTGGCAAATAGCACTACATGCTCTTCTAGAATGTTTCTTATATACTTTCAGCAATCATAGCTCCATCATCAACGAACACTAGGTCTGTGCGAGCAGTCAAAGATATTCCACTCCATACCATAATCAATCCTCACCGAAACCAGTAGTATTCAGGAAATTGCACTGAGCATATCTTTCATGTAGACCGTCTGTATACAAGGGAACGTCGATCACAATGGTAGAGGCAGAATCAAGACTCATCTGTGAAGAGAACTCTTTCCCAATCGGCCTATTCCCAATGGATATGCTCTCTCGCAAAATCCAAACGCGCCCTTCGATGGGGGTAAGAGCTGGGCCTCTTGCCGCGACACGAGGCTTTGAATCATATTCTCTGAGGCGATTTCTTATTGTCTGAGTGCTAATTTGCACCCCATGAGTTTGCTCAAGCTGATTTTGAAGGAGGCGAGCGCTTGCAAACAGTTGTCTCAACGAAGAAACTCTCAAGTAACGTTCTTGAATGGCAGTTGTTACCCGTGGTCTACTCTGTCCTGGTCCCTGTCTCCCTGAATCGCTGCAACATTCTGGACATACTTGTATGGGAAACTCCAAACCTTTCTGCAATTCTTGTGTATGTCCACCCTTCTTGTCGCAAAACTACCGCTTGGGAACAATCCTTTTGAGTCAAATTGCGTGTTTCGCGTTGCATAGCGATCGTGTGTAGAAAATCAAACGAAAGAAAAACTATTGATCACAAGAATTGATCAAGAATAACTGATTTTAGAATGGAGCCAATAAATTCAAAATCTGATAATATCATCTTTTTTTATTCCTGCTCGGAAAAAACATCTGTATTGAAGAAAAAAGTTGAAAGCGGATAACATATGCATGCATATTCTGATGAAAATAATTATCATTGAGAACACCTTCAGTTGTAGAATATATTTGACATTTCCATAATGTGCGTTAATTTTTTCGCGCAGTGTACATTATTTGTCGTAAACTAAGCGATCAGATATCTATTGAAATATTTTCTGGGAGGTCTCTGCATTTTCCTGAAAACTTAATATGGGTTTTCTCTCCCAGTATCTGAAATAAGAAAGAATTCGAAAAATTTTTTTTTAATAATATAAGAAAGGCCCCTGCGTAAAAAATTTTAGCACTAATTTGTCAGTTGCCAAAACTTCACGAGAAAAAATTGTTTCTCAACAATAAACAAAAAGAAAATGAAAACACTTTGAAGTCTGAAGCGTAACGTTTCAGAGTCTAAATCAGACTCCTTCGTCAGTAATATAATATAATAACTGATTTTCATGCAACTCTGTAGAATCGCGACAATTTTATTGATTTTTGGGTTGACAGGTGGTTTTACAATTTTTTTGATCTCGCATTTTCAATTAGGTCAGTTAGGTCATCTTTATCTGTGTGTTGCCGTTTCTTTGTCATTTAATATAAATCCAATATTTCTGCGGCTCATAAAGGCTCGCCGAGAACCTCTCCATCTGCCCCAAGATGTGAACCGCTCAAAAAACGCCTTCAATAAACGAAGCACCAGACCTATCAACCTACAAGTCCATCTGCTCCGACCTCGGCCAAAAACCAACATCTCGACCGTACCAAAGCGAGACCGCGTAATTAAAATATCTCGCATAATAACCGTCTCGGTGAACCTAACCACAATCTTCGGTTCGCACGATCCGACCGACCAATCTGTCGCGCCTCGATGGTCCGGCTCTTCGCGGCCTCGTGAGCAACTCCAAATTGCTCCGTTCGCCTGAGGGCGTCCACGAAATCGTCGCTAATGAAACTCGCATCGCAGGTGAGTCATTACGCGTCGTGTTTGATTAGAAAACGGCCGGGGATCGGTCGTAATACGGTAGCTCCGACCGGATTACGGTGTTCGGTTTGTTCCCACGTGCACCGCTGTTATAGTACAGTCATTTTAGGGTTTTCACGTCGGAATTCGAGATAAATTGAATGTGAATCTGTGAAAGGTTTTCTTTTGACATCCCGAAACTTGTCTCAAACCCTACCGGCTGTAGGATGTCCGAGTTTATCGTATTATTCGGGTCTAAGGTAAAAAAATCGACTTTTCGCGAGTTTTTCCGAAATATCTCAGTTCCTATAAGATTTTCGCCATTTTTCTTCATAATAAATATTGTAGAGGGATAAATTCTCTACAACTTTTGGCTGAGAAGGTTTTTCGTACTTTCAACTGTTTTTGAGATAGAGGGCAGTGAGTGCGCAGGGTCTTACTATGTCGTCTATCATCCACAAGAGGTGAGGATATCGTATTCAATCGTTTTGAAAAATATATATAATCTTCCAGAAAATCGCTGTGAAATCATATAAATCTCGATAACATCTTGAGTCGATCCAATAAAAATCAGTATGAGACATTTCGTCAATCTGGTCGCCTTATTTCTGAAGTTTGGTTCTCTGAATATCCTTCATGCTTATTTCGGAATGGAGTCATTTTATGAACGCCTTCGATTTGGAACGAAGTTTCTGAAAATGCCAAGACGTAATTAACAAACTACAGGGTGGTCTAACTCAGGTTGTTGTAGCGGAAAGGCTCCAAGTCAGCCAAATGTGATATATCGACTTTGGAATAGGTTCAGGGAGACAGATTCCCCGTTGGAAAGACCAAAGTTTGGTAGTCGACGAAAAACAACACCTGCTCAGAATCGTTTCATAACCATTTCGGCAAGAAGAAAGCTATCTACGTGAAGAATGCTACGGAATACTCTTCAAAATGCACAGATGGATAGGAAATGGCGGATCTGTGGCATGACCACCAAGGTCTCGAAAGACTAAAATTCAATACTTATTTCTATTGTGAAGCCAATACACTTACGGATTTTATTTTCCAAGAGGGTTCACATCATTTAAATCAAAATTCAATATGTAATTTCAAAAGATTAGGAGCTCGGTTTTGCATATTTTCAATCACTTGAGTACTTGAACAGAATTCAAAATCTCTGGAAAAGATGATAAATATCATCACCAAAGGGATAAAAACAAGACCGCATTTCGAAATACTTATATTTATATAAGTATTCGTGCTTCAGCACGAATTGGTCCGTTTCCTATTCTCTTGTGACAAGTATGCCATGCAATGTGAAAATTGAATTCCTTAAGAAAACTTATGTTGTTTTTCATGGCAATAACGAAATTTCTGTGGGGAATGTAAAAAATATAGATTTTGGGACTTGAAAGAAATATCGAGTTATTCTGAGTACTGCCCTGAAATTATGGATAAGAAAGAGCTTCCTGAAGTGAACAAACCCATGAAATCGGTCGTTGCATTCCAGAGTAGCTATCGCAAATTCAGGCCAATGTCCATGAAACACCCCGTATCTCCGAAACTTATGTCTTAGGATACAAAACAACCATTTTTTCTGAAAGGCCTAGATGTTCTGCATTCACCATTAGGCTATGGCCAACGACTTGTGAAACACCCTGTATGTCCAACGATTTAAATTCATAGTTACTGCCGAAGTGAACCAACGATACACGGTTGTGTTAGGTTTTATCGTTACGGAATTTCTCTCGGAATTTCTACATTCGGTCGCCGCGCTCAGGGCCTGAGATAAAAGCTATGCAATAGCTTGAAAAATTGTCTGTATTTCGTTAATAAAATTCCTGTTTCCATTTTTCCCCAATCAAAAACTGAAAAACTATCAGCAGGATGAGGGATTCAGGAACAATCTCCTGCAGTCCTCCTTTTTCCTTTGATCTTCTCCGAAAATCGAAGCAGACGATGCAAACCCGTGCGAATACGATAGAATCCGAATTGTCGCAAGACAATCCATCCGTCCATCTTCGGTTCCTGCTAATTATCGGACGGGATCTCCGCAGGAATGCCCGCTCAGAGCTCACTTCGGGGTATCTGCCGGCCGTAATCTTTGATGTATGGATGCTGGCGAAGTGCCTCGATTCGATATAATTGGATGATAAAGTTGGGAATCGTCTCGGGACCGCTGCCTCTCCTGCGGATGATCTTTATCCGAAGATCGGCAGTTTCCCTAACGTTTACCAATTATCTTTCGGAGTATATCTTATAAATTGCATCACGGTCGCCAGGAATTGAATGTAATGGTTTATTAAATGGTTTTTGATCGCACGCTCTCTCCGTTCCCCGGAGTGTTCTCTCCAGGCATTGTGCAGTGGAATGAGGAAGCGTCGTACGGTCACGAAATCTGCATATCGGTCCTGCTAGCAGGAACCGAGAATGGTTTTACCAACATATGGCAGTATGCTGATTATCTCTTGGATAATCGTTTCAAACGTTACTCCGATCGTGAAGTTAACTCTACATTGGAGAGTTATCGAAACACAAATACAGGCCTGACTTTATTAAAGGATCCTGTAATAAAAGATCCCCTAACGTTGGTCGAATATTTGAGCTATCGCAACGATTTGTATATTGACAACTTTATTATGACATTTCCTTTATTTTGACAGTTGTGAGAAGCTGTTTAACCTAGAAGATTGCGAGAACTGTCAAAATAAGGGATCTTTTATTTAAATACGGCTGTCCTTTATTTAAGTTAAGTACAGGAGGCCCGTATTTTATTACAGGCCGCCTTAAAATCTTTTGCGAATGCGCATGAGTAAATTTCAAAATAAGGGAAACTTTATTTAAGTTAGGCCTCTATTTGCGTTTCGATAACTCTCTATTGACTTTATAACTTATTTTTTATATTCTCTCGGGAAGGTTTTGAACGAAACAAGACACATTAAATGGAAGAAAAATTCAGGATTTCAACGAATCTCATGTGAAAGAAGAGAAATTAACAATTTTCAAAATACTGAAATGCTGATAAGTGATTTAATACTTGGTATTTCCACCCCTTGAGTTAATTACAGCTCGACAACGACGGTTCATACTCAAAACGAGTGATCTTGAAATGTTCTGATCTAATCCTTCGCAGATTTCCCCGAGTTGGATTCCTGAGTCATTAGGAGTAGCTGGATGATTTTCTGAACTTCTCGCCTTCTATTGAGGTTGTCCCAAACCTGCTAAATCGGATTGAGAGCTGGACTACTTGCTGGCCATTCCATTCGAGAGACTTCAACCTCTTCAAGGTACTCCTAAACGATGCGCGCACGATGGGGTCTGGCATTATCGTCCATAAAAATGAAATTTTCGCCAATGTATGGAACAAATGGCACTACATGCTCTTCAAGAATGTTCCTTTTATATATATTCAACCCCAACCATAATCGATCGTCCTCCGAAACCAGTGGTAGTCAGGAAATTGCACTGAGCATATCTTTCATGTGAACCTATGTATACAAGGAAACTTCGATCACAATAAGAATCTAGACTCATCTGTGAAGAGAACTCTTTCCCAATCGCCCTCTTCCCAATGGATATGCTCTCTCGCAAAATCCAATGGGTTGGGGTAAGAGCTGGGCCTTTTGCCGCGACACGAGGCCTTAAATCATATTCTCTGAGGCGATTTCTTATTGTCTGAGTGCTAATTTGCACCCCATGAGTTTGCTCAAGCTGATTTTGAAGAAGGCGAGCGGTTGCAAACCGTTGTCTTAACGAAGAAACTCCCAAGTAACGTTCTTGAATAGCCATTGTTACCCGTGGTCTACCCTGTCCTGGTCTTCGGACATTCATACCTGTCTCCCTGAATCGCTGCAACATTCTGGACACTTGTATGGGAAACTCCAAACCTTTCTGCAATTCTTATGTATGTCCATCCTTCTTCTCGCAAAACTAGATTCCGCCCGAAGACTTCCAGGCGATATCAGCTTTTCTATTCTTGGAACAAAATAGGCTAGTAACACTTTTTCATTGATTTGGCTGCCTTTAGTCTGAATCCATTTTTCGAAAGTATTGTAGCGGGTTTTGGATTTCTCAGGAATAACTGAAGAACAGCCGATTTGTCAGGATGAATTTCATTATCTTCCGAAGATTCTATATCGCTCATTTTTCAACCCTAGTAAATTCAATTGATTATTGTCACTTTGACAATCTACTAAGTTTTCATCACCAAGACAACGCCTTATATTATATTCCTACACAGCATTGATAAAGCCACGAATAAATGAATTTGTCAGATTATTATTCTTTTTATTGAGTAAAAAATGTGTCAATGCTATAAGTATCTCGAAAGTTAAGGACTACCGATCTCAGACAATAATTGCCTTCGATCGGTAAAACGCTCTTACCGTTCTCTATACTTAATATAGGTACTATGATATATATTCTTTTGATTGAGAAAGCTAAATGAATACGATAAATATTGAAACAAGAAATATACCTAGCTGAGGAAGAATTAAGTTTGACTCCGAGATATCTGGGATTACAAATATGTCTTAAGGAAGAAAAACGGAAAGTGACACGTAATTTTCTATATTTCTGATGATTATTCAAATGAATATATGAAACCTCGGTTTTATTATAATTATAATATTTTTCATTTCATTTTACTTAGGAGAAATAATCGTGAATATTGTTGATCATTCATAGATATATACCTATATGAAATCAGTAGGTATGTACTTACTTATCTACCTTTCTATTAAAAATACAATAACTTTTTTACTTTTTAGTGCATATAAATTTGTCAAAAATTCTTCACGATATGGTTTGAGAGTAGATTTTCTATTTCATGGCAAAATAAAATGGCTTGGTTCCAATGAAGTTATCGATAAATACGAAAAACATTGAACCTAAAACAGCTCCTTGGGGGACACCGAATCATGCTCATTTCTATGAATGGCGACTTTCAAAATCATCCATCCATATTCTGAAACATTCGCACTCTCAAATATCCGGTACATTGATACCGGTATGCAGAGAATTCAGAATTCAGTGACACAAATTGGTCAACTACTCGGAAAGGCAGCATTCTCACAGCCTCGGCAGTAATTTTTCCCGAAAAACCACCAAGTTGGTAATCATCATGTCGCACCAAAGTGGCTCTCGTTCGTGGAAATAACGTGGAAAAAAAGGTCGCAACGGGTTTTTGTGTATCCCCAGAACAAAATACCATGTTTTACAGAGACGGGCAGGTATAACAGTCGTCATTAAAAAGTGCCCATGACAGAATTCCGAGAATAGGACGCTTTCGGGTCCAGGTATTCGTGCACGATAATATCTGTGTCCTTCCCTAACAGGTATATTTACATAAATGGAAGACGAGATTGTGTTGGGCAACATTTGCAATGCGAAATTGCTCCGGGAGAAAGAGATCGACGTATTTTATACATGTGAATTTGTTAAATCTGTACGAATACATTCAAATCTTCTGCCGGAGGTTTTTTTGGCTTTATCGGATTTCCTTTTCAATATCCATATTATATATATATATATATATATATATATATATATATATTCTTATGAAAAAGAGAGCTAAAATAATACAATAAATGTTGAAACAAAAAGTACCTAAGCTGAGGTAAAAAAAAACGGGGTATCATAACATTCTTCGTATGATACTATAGAATCATACGATACTATCAACACTAGTATCATACGATACTATACAGCCAGGGGAAAAAACCTCAGCCGAAAAAACCTGTCTCCCCGTAAAAAAAATAACATAAAATATTAAATATCAGGAAAATCTTGAAAGACATCAGTGTGATCATCTTGTTGTTGTTATCCGTCGATGGACTCGGAAGAACAGATTCTTCCCAAAACGACTCGCAATTCTTAATCTGAAATGAAAAAAGACAAAAGAAGAGAAGAAACCGATTATTCAGAATAAATCAAATGCATTTGGTACTTCAAAAAACATCAACATTCAGATTTCTTGGCCAAATAATGTTCGGAGGTTTATAAATATTAATGACAGAAATGTCACAAAATTTTAAAGAAATGAAAAAGCTCCATCAATTTCCCCTTTCCGTTGAAATTCACGAAACTGATAATTTTTTAACATAACAAGCTAAACTTATAAAAAATCAATTGATACATAACCTTTCAACTGTCCCCTTTCACGAAGATTTTTTTCTGTTGCCGTGTGGGTTTCTTGCAGAAGAATCACTTCAATACCATGTTCATCAGCTAATTTGGGGACGTAATCACACTTGTCCTTCGAAATTCCTTCGATATTCGAATTCAAAATCCACAAACTCTGCTCTCTGGTCGTGAGGGTTTTTCAAACCGGATACGACCTTCCAGGTGATGATTTTTCGGCACTTCAGATGCTTGAAGACCGCTGCAGGACCCCAATGAAAGGCAATCATCTCCCATAGATAAACCAAACATGTGATAATACCAGAAAACAGAATATTTTTCAGGACTGAAAACTAAGACATATTTCGAGAATTGTCATTCTGACAATAAAAAAAAATCATGATAGAGACCATTCTATTTGTGTCTGAAATAATTAACGATGAAGTAGATTCCTCTGGAAAAAATTTTAAAAACAATAATTAATAATTTTTACAAATTATTTTCGGCTCCTTACACATTTTTTTGCGTTTTAGTAGGTACGCCATAAAACTCATTTCCTGAATTTTGTGAAGTAATCAAAGAATTTCGCGACTTTCCTAGATGAAATTGCATTTTGGAAGTAATCAAAGAATTTCGTAACTTTCTCAGATTTATTTTTTTTCTCAGAAAAATTTCGTCGCAGGTAGAAAACTCAAGAGACCATTCTTACTGTTAATTCTGTAGTGATTACGAAAGTAATTCAAAATTTGAAAAAAATCATTGGCGTACCAATTTTTTCACCGAATTCGTTCGGACAGAAGTCTGAACGGACGCCACTGGTGAAAATCAAACATAATTTCGTATCGGAAAAAATGTGTCTTAATGCATACTCAAAACGTACCAAAACGCAAAAAGAGATCGTGTACGGTGTAGAAAATAATTTCATAAAACCAATTTTTTCTTCTAAATTCAACACCCTGTACCTATCTCAGAAACAGAGTGCGTCAGAGACACATTAGAAAATTTATATCATGAAATACATCAATAACTATTTCACGATCTGAGTAACGTTCGCTGAATGGTAAGTGAATCACTTACCGTTCTGTTTACCTTAGCAACCAGTAAAAATGATCTACCGATCTAGCAACAAACGCGGTAACTAACAAAATTTGTTCTATCGTGCAAAAACTATTATTATAAAATAATCTCGAATATAAAAGCACTTTCAACACTTACATCATAAAAACCATTCTGTGCATTCGAGAGTATTGGAACCATTAAACCAATACCGGTCCATAACTCAATTCGGTAAAACACGAGGGAACAACACGCCTATTCTTCTTATGAACGACACCAAGGCGGGCAGAGAACACGAAAGAACTAACAGACCAATTAATCGAATTACAAGCCATAAACATTAGCAACATTCCTGTTTTTCTTTCGTAATGGCTGCCGTTCCAACCAAGTACCTACGGAATGAGGCTTTAATAGTGGTTATTTATAAAGCATTTTCGAAATTTCGTTTTAATTAATGACTCCGCGTAAGGATCGGAACGGGTAGATGTTGAACAGGAGTCCGACCGGTTTTAGGGAAATCGGTGTGATATCTTATTTCCAAGGTGGTGTCCTCTATTGATGGACTCGGTTGAGTTCACCAGAACGAACTATTGCAATAAATGGCACAAAGTATCCTGAATTAAAGTTAATAGTATATTATTTTATATGGAAGAATAAAAATCGTTATAAAAATTTCCTACTCAAAAACCAGGAGGGTTCGTCCTTTCACCATTATCGGAGAAACATATTTGAAAATCTATCGAAGTTACGCTTTATTGGGACCCAAAAATATGGAGGAAAAGAGATTTTTTTTGGAAATCAAAATGGGAAATGCTTCAGAAATGTGGTGGGAATTCACACAATTGCAGGACATCTAGGAAAGTAGCATCATTTCGGGGAAAAAGAAAATTCTTTGCCTTTACGGAGGCCCCATCGAGAACATTTTTGAAACATAGATGAATTCAAAATAGTAATCATCGAAATGAGTACCATTTTCAATTCCCAGGCTCAGAGATCTTTCATCATGGGGTTGGAGAAATGATATTAGATTTTGTCACTGAGATGAGAGATATACCGGTTTCGGCCTTGTTGGGCCTCATCAGTATCCCATACATCTCAGGACAAAATCTTCATAAAAACTTCGAAATTTAAAGCAATTGGTTGTGAAGTACTGAGTAAAATATTGCAAACTAAGGTGGTGACATCCAATTGCGTCAAAATGAAGTTTCACATTTCCAATCAAATCAAAAAAAAGTAATCTGTACTTCCTCTTTCACTGAATGAGATTTTAGCAGTGGCTCTATTTAGGGCCCGCTTGCTAGTTTCTCAAAGTGATGGAAAAAGCCCAATTCTTTTCGCGACTGTGAAGCCAATTGTTTTTGAGAAACTAGCCAGCGGGCCCTGAATAGAGCCACTGCTGAAATGACTGAATGAGACCAAAGAAAATTCTGTTCGCAAAGAAATCACCACACGTGATGAATATCATACGATTTTTCGACCTCTACCTGTAAGGACATGTTTCTAGTGCTCAATCGCTCGTTTCTCATTGATAATGATTTCGTGTGTTGAGTTTTCCTGTCAATGAAGTGAAGTCTCACTTGATTAACTCTAATGTTTGGTGAGCCAAACAATAGATAAGTCGAACAGTTCTTTTGGTCCCTAGGATTTCGACTTAAAGAGAGTCCACTGTGTATTAGTAACAGAATGTTTGAACAACAATAAAACAAAAATATCACAGGTGTACAACAAGACCTGTAGGTCAGCCCAGCAAGAGTTCTTTATGCGATATCCAGAACAATATATTTTTGCCCCGAAAACTCTATCCATTTGACAGCACTGAAAATAAAAAACAATGAACAAGACAGTTACATGATACGAGTTTCTAAACTTACATTTCCATTCTCTTCGGTAATGAAAAGAATGCACATTCAGGATTGTTGTTTCTATTATTTCTGCAATTAATCACCATGCATTTCAAATGTCGGCCAGTTTTTAGCACAAAATTCATAACAGAAAAACACACAAGCAAAGATTATAAAGTGAGCTAGGTGCTTCTCTTGTAGATTTCGAGTTTTTTCAGTGGAAAATGCGCGTATACAAGAAAATACAATCAAAGATTATAGAGTATAAAAATGGGAAACGAAGCGACTACAGTGATGTCAGCGACATCTGTTTTTCGAAAATAATCGGTCTATGGTTAAAATATTTGGTTAGGGTCCATTTGGCATAGATTATATAGAGTCTATCAGTAGGCTGTTGTCAATTTTGAAAGAAATACTTGAATAAATATTTTTGCTGAATGATGATTGTATTTTCTCGCGTATTTTCCACTGAAATAATTCGAAATCTACAATAGTAGCACCTAGCTCACTCTATAATGTTGGTTTGTGTGTTTTTCTATTATAAATTTTGTGTTAAAAACTGGCCAACATTCGAAATGAATGGTGATTAATTGCAGAAATAATAGAAAGAATAATCTTGAATATGCATTCTTATCATTACCAAAGAGAATGGAAATGTAAGTTTTGAAACTCGTATCATATAACTGTCTTGTTCATTGCTTTTTATTTTCAGTGTTGTCAAATGGATAGAGGTTTCGGGGCAAAAATATATTGTTCTGGATAATTTGTTTGCGAACCGAATTTTCTTCGGTCTCATTCATTCAGATATGTATGAATCGGGTCCAGAACAACTGTTTGACTTATCGATGTTCGATTCATCGAGAGTTCTCTGTATCAATAAGTTCTTGAAATTGTTATAATAATTCTCTAATATGTGAACAAATTTTTGAAATGTTCTCAATTTTATAATTATTGTATTGTAGTTGATTTTATACAATCATTTCGAATAAAAATATGAAGAATCCAGAAGCGTATTTCATTTGATTCAAAACAATGTGTAGATGAAAAATATCATCCTGATCAAAAAACGGACCTCTGCTTTTGTTTTGTCGATCAGGATGTTTCTCTAAAAGCTCGACAAAGAATATCTATTAAAATAGTTTTCTGTACTGAATTATGTTTTCAGCGCCATCTAGATGTCAAAAGTAAGAAACTAGCCAAAAATCGTAGTCGGATTTTAGTTCCACATATGTAAGGGCGTTTCCTATCTTTCTAACTCTATAATCTTTGAATACAATCTTCCAGAAGATATTTATTCAAGTATTTCTTTCAAAATTGACAATAGCCTACTAATAATCTTTATATAATCTTGCCAAATGGACCCTAATTGAATATTTTAACCATAACCTGTTTACTTTTGGAACTACAGATGTCGCTCACATCACTGTAGTCGCTTCGTTTCCCATCTTTATACTCTATAATCTTTGTCTACTATGGGAATGTTCAGACAGCTGGAGATTTTCATTTTCTCGAAATTACAAACGTCAAATGTCAGATTCTTCTTCTTTACATCTGGATCTCTCCGAACGTAATCCAGACTCCCTTCCACCCGCATCCATTCCAATCCAATTTAGAGCCCTCAGCGCCACCCTCCCCGACCCAGGAACTAATAAATTCGTCCACGCGAGCCAATTTGCTTCCTAGACTTCGGGTTATCGTGCGAGAGGAAACAGGGGTGTCGTCACCCTCGGCCCAGGGAGGGGGGGGTGCTGGGGACCGGAAACAGGTAATATCGAGGAGAAGGCGACATTTGGCAGATACGGGGCCATAAATAAGGCAACGCCGCAGCGGGCCCGAATTGGATTGCTGCACGGCGTTCGGGATCGCGAACAAGCCATTTCCCGGAGTAATTTAGGGTCCGGGCCAGGTGGTTTTCGGTCCGGAGGGGGGAAGTGTTCGTTTCAGGTGCATTCGGCGATGAAGTCGACGGGGAGCGTCTTCGGCGGTTGCTTGGGGTTTATCGCGATCGTAAACCGCTCCGCAATGCAAACAGTTATTCTCCAAACGTATAGTGTTGGGTAGTACACGTTTTAAAATTGAGTTTGTAAGAGGAGCCTCACTTTTGTACTTAAGCGGTACAATGTACCACTACCAATGAGGCGAGATAGGCAGTCGAGACAAAATTGTGTCACTGTGTCGCTCGCAACTGGCCGATGCAAAAGGGGATAACGTTATCACGTTAGACGTTAGAGTTGAAGCGTTCATTGTAGTACAAACTCCCTGTATATTCGGTCGGTAAGAGCGGACAAAGGAGCAACCTCTCAAAAAAACAACCCTTATTTTGTTAGAAATAACCACAAATCCGGTGATTTATGACAAGACACACAAGTGAAAAGGAAAGATGCAAGTACCTCCTATCAATATGAAAGCTAAAAGCAATTAACTATAGGGTCACTTTATTTTTATTACTTCTGTTGGGGCGTTCGGCAAAAAACATGCATAGTCGCTTAGTGGGACATTCGAAATGAGGTGATACAGTTTTTCAAAGTAAGCCCCTCTTACATTTCTGCGTCGTGTCCGTGACACAAGAACCGCCTCTCACAAAAGTTACCCAACACTAATAACGTACTTTCTCGACAGAATTGTTTTTTAAGCTATTGCATAGCTTTTATCTCAGCCTTTGAGCGCGGCGACCGAATGTAGAAATTCCGTAACGAAAAAACCTAACAGAGCCGTGTATCGTCGGTTCAGTTCGGTAGACTTCGGCACGGTGTTTGGGTGTTTGCGACTGGACGGTTGCGTGCAGCCACTCTAGCAGTGCAAAATGGAGTCGGCAATCTCGCTGTTCCCATTGAATTACGAACGGAAAATATTTCATTAACATCGGATAGAATATGCAGAGCCAAACGCAAACATTTTCCATCAACTTCAGCTCCTGCTCTAACTATACATGAGTCGCAAGGTGGATCTTTTAATCACATTCTCAGGAACTCGTCTATGTTGCACTCTTTCGGGTAACTTATATTGAAAAATTGTATATTTCGACAAAAAATGATAATTCTGCATTTAAGTTTTATCATAATCGAAGGCAAGCTGCATCGATTGCATCTTTGTTGCAAGAATTCAAAAGACGGTCTTTAAATAGTGCTCAGACGATAGCTCAAAGTGTCTTAGATTTCATTAGTAATAGAAATTGCATTTCAATAATGACTTTTCAATTCTACATAGTCACAAATACGATTTACAAGATTCAGTTACGAGACAAACCAATGTGTTACTTCTTGCCGAAACATGCATGACGCGTGATAATCCGATTGAAATACCTAATTTCAATTGTATTGTTCAATTCAAACGAGATACTGTTCCAAAAGGTGGGGTTGCTATATACCAAAATATTCATAATATCATGACTTCGAATATTGAAATAAATATTGAAGACGGTAGGGATGTTAATGTTAGACGCTCATTTGTTGGAGATATTTGTGCATTCTTATGCAAACTTAGAAATGGCCTACACATAGTCATGGTTGCAATTTACATTTCCTCGAATCCAAAATTGGACGAGGTAGAGCATTTTATTCATCGCACTTTACTAGAGTACACTGAAGACGGGTCGAAAATACTTGCTACAAATGGTAATAATTTTCTACTTATCTTGACTAGCGATTTCAATAGCTTCGCTGATAAAAAATGAAATTGAAGTTTAGGTCATTTTTCAATCGAACAAGTGAGCGTCTTTTTTATTTGTGAACAAGCATTTGTTATTAACCAAATTCCTCAAGAAATGTTAAACAACCTCGTGTGTAGTATGCAAAGAAGACGTCAAGCTATTATAGATGCCCGTGGAGGACATAAATTGTATTGATAGTCTTAAAATTCTTGAATTCTCTGGAAATGAAATTTCGTTATTTTACTCGATTTTCCTAAACCACCCTGTATACGCTGCAGACCTACAGGCTGAAATTAATTTTATTTCCTGCAACTTGAAATCATATTATTATGAATTTTCATCATAAAATCTCATTCAAACTATATTTTTTGCAATTTAAGTCAATATACCTAACTCATGTTGAGCAGTTTATAATATGTGAGGTATCAAATTTTAATATGATCTATGTGTGAACATAAAAAGATATGTGTGGTATTAAATATGATGTTCGCCCTTCGATAAGAATCTTAATGATTTTATTCAAAATATTACTAGTTGTTGAACATTTCTTAAGGAATTTGGTTCGATAAACGGGGCAGAAGCTCTCTCAGATCATTTAAGGATTCTGGGGTAGGTTGATGATTATCTAATCTTCTTTGGAGAATATCCCATGCATGTTCTATGCAATTCAAATCTAGTGAGTGCGGAGGTATTGGTAAATGTGGAATACCAAGCTCCTCGCGCGCATTCTCAACTATGGCTGCACGGTGCGGTCTAGCGTTATCGTCTAGAAATTGAAAAGTTTCACCAATAGCATAGTGAAAATTTGGCAAAACATTGTCAATGACATGCAGAATGGACTTTTTGGACATAGCGACGATTACAGGGTATGCGTTGGATTGTCCATACCCTTATTCTTGGAGAATCTGAAAATCGTCAATATCTGGATTCATCAGTGAAAAGGAAACTACGCAATTGATCGTTCTAATTGATAAGTTGTCTTGCCCATTTCAGTCTTTGACGCTCATGGTCACGTTTTAAAGGAACTCCTCCTAATGGAAGTCTAGAACCTAGTTTCACCTCTCTGAAACGTCGTCTGATGGTTTCGATGGACACTTGGACCCAATCTGCATTTTGAAGAGTATTCCGTAGCATTCTACACGAAGATGTAGGCTTTCTTCTCGCCACAACGGTGATGAAACGATCCTGAGCCGCTGTTGTTTTTCGTCGCCCATCAAGTCTGCTTGGTCTTTCCAACACGGAACCTGTCTCCCTGAACCTATTCCAAAGTCGAGATATCACACTTTGGCTGGTCATATCCGAAACTGAAGCTTTTTCTGAGGCAAAAGACAAATCGTTACATAAAAAAAGTTTCGAAATGATTTTGGACCCAAAAAGTTGTCTTTTCTTTGCTAGACCGTAAACTTGTAGACGTTCAAGAGAGATATTTCAACGTGAAGTTGATCAAGAACTTTATTCATGTCCTCAAACGAAATTCCTCGGTTCCAACAACCCCCTAGTGAACATATAATTGAAATTTACACCAGACATCCGGATTCCAATTCATCCCATCCTTTCCCTCCAGTTGGAGTGACTCCCCCCACACCAACTCCTCTTGCGATAACTTCCATGCTCTATCTATTAATTGCAACACTCCGCTACTCTAATTGCCTCTTAAATAATCAAGCCGAAACTATCTTAACACTGTTGTAGTCTGGAGGTGGATTTGCGCTTAATGTATTTGTAGCTGTACAACTCGAAAACGCATTACCCCCTAATTGATTTGTTGCCTTTTCTCCGATGTAGACTGGATACAAACACGGGCTTTGTCGCGGGATACATAAAAGTTTTTCGGAGATACTGTTCATTATGTTGATGTGTTCGGATTGCGGTGTTGCCGATTCGTGCGCGAGCAATTGCGTTAGTAGAGTTCAATTAATGGTGAGTACGAGCTATGCGGCAGTCAGTGGCGTCTCATGAATATTTAGAAAGGGTCTTCTCGCAACTATTGAAGGAGCAGAAAAATTTTCCAAATTTTCTGGTGTTTTTCAACAGGCTGTATCTCAGTGAAAAATGGTCGTATGAGAAATGAAAAAACTCAACTGTTGAAGATTGAAGACTATGGTTTCTGAATTTATTGGTTAACCATTTTTCACAGTACGGACAGCCATGCAATCTTCGAATAAAGCACGAAGAAAAATTTTTTTAAATTTTTGAAGTTTTTATTTTTGCTCTACACGCTTTTGAGTCAGACCGATGCAAAGCCCACATAGCCTGTTTATTCAGGTCTAATTTGTTTTTTACCACCCTCGGAAATGACAATTTGTCTTCATGTTTAATTAGGAAAATTTTTTTTTACCTGTAACGGTTATGTGAAAAAAGAGCAAGAAAATGCCATTGTCATTTGTTGGTTGACGGACTTTATCTTCATCAATATTGGAGGGACCTCTGTAGAGGTTTCTGTTTCATATACACTGCGCAAAAAAATTTAAGCACATTATGAAAATCTCAATTTTATTCTTCAACTGAAGGTGCTCTCAATGATAATTATTTTTATCAGAATTATGCATGCATATGTTAACCACTTTCAACGTTTTTCTTCAATGCAGGAATAAAAAAAGATGATATTATCAGATTTTGAATGTATTGGCTCCATTCTAAAATCAGTTGTTCTCGATCAATTCTAGTGATCAATAGTTTTTCTTTCGTTTGATTTTCTACACTCGATCGCTATGCAAGACGAAACACGCAATTTGACCCAAGAGGAATGTGCCCAAGCGGTAGTTTTGCGAGAAGAAGGGTGAGCATACACAAGAATTGCAGAAAGGTTTGGAGTTTCCCATACAAGTGTGTCCAGAATGTTGCAGCGATTCAGGGAGACAGGTATGAATGTCCGAAGACCAGGACAGGGTAGACCACGGGTAACAACTGCAATTCAAGAACGTTACTTGAGAGTTTCTTCGTTGAGACAACAGTTTGCAACCGCTCGCCTTCTTCAAAATCAGCATGAGCAAACTCATGGGGTGCAAATTAGCACTCAGACAATAAGAAATCGCCTCAGAGAATATGAT
Source organism: Hippodamia convergens (assembly GCA_038502775.1). Taxonomy (NCBI): domain Eukaryota; kingdom Metazoa; phylum Arthropoda; class Insecta; order Coleoptera; family Coccinellidae; genus Hippodamia; species Hippodamia convergens. The sequence goes on along the minus strand of CM076609.1, from coordinate 9,702,976 downwards.
TTAAGGCCTCGAGTCGCGGCAAGAGGCCCAGCTCTTACCCCAGCCCATCGAAGGGCGCGTTTGGATTTTGCGAGAGAGCATATCCATTGGGAAGAGGCCGATTGGGAAAAAGTTCTCATCACAGATGGGTGTAGATTCTGCCTCTACCATTGTGTACAGACGTCCACATGAAAGATATGCTCAGTGCAATTTCCTGAATACTATTGGTTTCGGGGGAGGATCGATTATGGTATGGGATGGAATATCTTTGACTGCTCGCACAGACCTAGTGGTCGTTGATAATGCCGCTATGAATGCTGATAAGTATATAAGGAACATTCTTGAAGAGCATGTAGCCATTTGCCCCATACATTGGTGAAAATTTCATTTTTATGGACGATAATGCCATACCTCACAGTGGCGTAGTGAACTTAATTTGCGCCCGGGGCAAAAAACCTTTTTAGCGCCCCCCCCCCTTCCAAATTCATAATGTCATATAATATTATATGTGAAATATAATCGCAATTAGCCAAATCAATTAAGTAAGATGAACAAAGTCATAGGCTCAAGCAATACCTTGAAATGAAGTGAAGAAAACAAGAACAGATTTCGTAATGTATACAGGGTGTACCAAGTTCGACGGCCTATTAGGCGTATCTGGAGAAATGGACCAATTTGAAATCTGAAAATTGGGATTATGTTATTGTTTGACATTATCTACCGATCTAAAATATTCTTGGAGGCTCACAGCTTTCAGTTATATATTCTGTTTTCGAATTTGATAGAGTATGCAATTCTGAAAACATTCGTACTCAAATCGTTGCATTCGTCAAAATACTTTTTAAAGTATCGAGAAAAAAACTGAAGAAAAAAGGGGATAAGAATATTCGATATTATGTTTGTTATTCCTAACCTAGATATCGTAAGCACAAACTGTTTTCACATTATTGAAGGCGAAGACTGTAAGAATATTGTACATTTTAGAATTTTGAATAATTCGTCACAGGGTGTTCCAAATGTTGGTTCTAAAATTCGGTTTTTCAAATTTGAACCTTTTTTTTGATGATTGGATTTTGCTAAGAAAAATGATGATAATGTTCAAACACGTTGATGCTCCTAAAGTTAACAATTCTTCAGTTATTTAGGATTTTTTGATTTTATGTTGTACGTAGCGTCAAATTAATGAAATCTGTTCCATATCAACAATGATAAATGAATTCAGAAAAGAGGTAGTCACTAGTGAGTTATTTGAATAATTTATCTTCTATGAGCAAGGTCATTGTTGAAATGAAACAGATTCTATGAATTTGAAGGTACCTACGACATGAAATCAGGAAATCCTGAATAACTCAAGAATTATTTATTTTAGAAGCATTAACAAGTTGGAACATTGTCATCATTTTTCTTCGCATAATCCAACGCAATGATAAAAAAAATAGGGTTCTAATTTGAAAAACGAAAGTTATGGGCCAATCTTGATCCCAATTTTCGAACCAACATTTGGAACACCCTGTGACGGGTTTTTCAGAATTCTGAAAATGTACAATATTTCCGCAATGTGAAAACGGTTTGTACAACCGTCGTATTGTCAAACAATATCATAATAATAATTTTCAGATTTCAAATAGGTCCAGTTCACCAGAAACGCCTAATAGACCGTCGAACTTAGTACACACCCTGTATATATGATCATCTAGAATTACTTCAAGATATACTTTATTCATTCATTCGTTTTATATACCTATTATACTTATGAAATAATATTAATAGAAACGCAGTTTTAAAACTTTAAAAAGATTTATATCAAGGTTAATATTCATTAGCTTCAAGTAGATAAAAATTTAATTATAATAAGAATATACGACTTGTTCATTAATATAACTCAATACTATGTATGAATTTTCCTTGCTTTTGATTAATCAAATTCATCAATAATGTCATCAGAGTTTATCATTTCAAAATTTTCTCTTTCAACACTTGAAACTGCCAAGTCACTTGGCTATCTTGTCCCATCGTTGATCGTAGATATGTCAGAAGTAATTTGAATTGTTCGTTGCAGCTAGCAATTGAAGCTGAGAGAATAAGTGAAACTCTCATCAGGTTTGGAAATATATTCTCCATGCCAGCTTATAAAAGTCAGAAATTCGAAAGGAGATCAAGATTGAATTTCTTTTCTAGTGCGGGGTTACATTTTGCTATCACCTAATTCGTTGAAGAATTCTATTCCGTTGAAACAGTGTTATAAAATTCACCCAAATTTTTACAATTTTCTTCAAGGTCGTTGTCAACATTATCTTTGTTATAAATTTTCAATATCTAGTAAAAATTCAAATTGTATATCAGGGTCACTTAATCGTAAACATATTTCTTATGGGAGACGATCAAGAATGCTCTTCATAACGCGAGAAATTTCTCTTTCGGCAGAAAAACCAACATCTCTAACTAATTCTCTGGGTATTTTGCGGCATCTTATCACACAATATCCCTCACCGCTTATATTCTGGCGCCCCATTGTAATTTAGATTCACGTTTGACGGTTTTTTTTTCACGGCATTTTTTTAATTTTTCCATCGTGAGGAAAACAAATATATGTTTTCAATTAGTCCAGAGTATGTCACAACGATTGAGTCTTGTTTAGCTGCAGTAACTCCTACTTATTCCAGCAATTTTTTTGTTTTGCTAAGCATTTGGCGCCCCTGTATGACTAGCGCCCGGGGCATGATGCCCCCCCCCTTGCCCCCCCCTCACTACGCCACTGATACCTCATCGTGCGCGCATCGTTCAGGAGCACCTTGAAAAGGTTGAATAGTCTCTCGAAGGGAATGGCCAGCAAGAAGTTCAGATCTCAATCCGATTGTGAGAAGTTCAGAAAATCATCCAGCTACTCTTAATGACTTAGGAATCCAACTCGGAGAAATCTGGGACGGACTAGATCAGAACATTTTAAGATCACTCATTTCGAGTATGAACGGTCGTTGCCGAGCTGTAATTAACGCAAGGGGTGGAAATACCAAGTATTAAATCACTTATCAGCATTTCAGTATATTGAAAATTGTTCATTTCTCTTCTTTCACATAAGATACGGTGAAATCCTGAATTTTTCTTCCTTTTAATGTGTCTTGTTCCGTTCAAAACCTTCCCGAGAGAACATAAAAAATAAGTTATAAAGTCAATGTAGAGTTAACTTTCATCAAAATTGAGATTTTCAGAATGTGCGTTAATTTTTTTGCGCAGTGTATAATATTCATCTATCCACACCGTATCAATATTACACATAATTACACGGGACTCGGATTCATTGACTCGGGAATCGTTAAATGCGACTCTCACAGGACAAAGCCGGGTCCAATCTTGGACGGAATCCAAAGCGCGAAATTATTCATTGACGTAACGACTACGGCTATTAAATTATTATCACCCAAGTCCCGTTTTCATTATTATTCGAATAACTGATGCGTTCCAGCCAATTTAGTTGATGGCGTCGTCCGCGATGCATAAATTGAATACGAAAAAGGGCTCCCACAGTCGGCCCGTATGCTGTTTACAGCTGCCAGCGGCAATTATGACAATTTACGACACATAACAAGCGATCATGAAGGGTTATTTGCCAAAAATCCACTCGAGGTTGATTAACCGGAGATGAGAGAGTGAGAAGTTTCAGTCTGAGCTAACGGTGCACAGCGTATTTCAAAGAGAAAAATACAGAAGCACATCATAAATGATGTGAAAATAGTACTTTTCTTTATTTCAGTATCGTAATGAGTTCATTATAGTACTGAAAGTAGTGCTGTAATGAAACTCATTACAGCATCGTTTTCAGTAATATTTTTCGTTTTGTGGTTGTCAGTACTGATTTCCGATCCAATCAATTTTCGAATCATATCAATTCTAATTCCGTGATCTGTCAAATTTCGTAAGTCACACCAACTGCCAAGCTACAATACAAAAGTCACTAATCTGAATTTTCATTTGAATTTCGAGAGTATTTCATGAAACTTGATTGAAATATAGAAAATATCGTCTAATACTCGTTGTAGAAGGCAATTCCAACACTTATGCTTTCGAAAACTCGCTCCTTCGTCGCTCGTTTTCGAATTTCGCATTCGTGTTGGAATAGGAGCTCATTCTGCAACTTGTTTTAGAATATACTATTGCACGATAGAACGAATTTTGTTAGTTACCGCGTTTGTTGCTCGGTAGATCATTTTTACTGGTTGCTAAGGTAAACAGAACGGTAGTGAATCACTTACCGTTCAGCGAACGTAAGTGAAAATGATTGAATATTCTTTGAAATAATGAAATAACACGAACAACTTGAATTCAGTTCATTTAAAATTAAAAGTGAAAGTACAATTTTTACAATTGCTGATGAAAAATACCACTGGATTGAGTAGTAGCCGAATTCACGTTCCGTAGTATGCAAAATTTCTTCAGCAAAGTCTAGTTTATTTTCCAGGGAATTCTCAACGTAACTTTCAGTCACAGTTGAAGACCGCCATCCACCGTGTCGTTTTAGTCCTAATACATCTGCTCCCTCATTAGCTAAAAATGTGGCCGAAGTGTGTCTAAAAGAGTGGCCAGTAAAGGCATTTGGTTTTTCTAAATTCAAAAAGGTTGCAATTTTTGACGGCCAACTTCCAATTGCCTAATGATTACTGCATTTTCCGTTTTAATATCTCAAAAATAAATGCTCGCTCTTCGCATTTTATGGACGCAGACGGAAATATTTTCTATATATTTTCCGGTAATTGATATCATTATCTCGATCGATGACTGTGAATTTTCTCTGAAAGTTGGTTTTTGTGTTGGGAATTTTCACGATTAAAAATGATTCCCGATCTTCTATGTCCCTGACGCTCATGTTGTACAATTCTTTTTTCTACACGCCCCTGATATACCTAATATCATTCCCACCTGAAAGGACATAATTAGTTTATAAAGCACTATTATATTAATAAAAGCACACCTTAATAATTAAAAACATATCATTTGGAGCTTCTTTCAAGAATATATTCATTTCTTCTCTAGTAAAAACAGCAGATTTTTCGGGTTTGTAACCAATAGATTTTCGATTGAGGATTGCTATAAGCGTTGCAAACTTGGATATGCCAATACCGTCGTTCAAAAATATTGTGCTCTTCAGCGTTGAATATTCCGCCCAAAGACTTCCAGGCGATCGCAGCTTTTCTATTCTTCGAACAAAATAGGCCAGTAACAATTTTTCATTGACTTGGCTGCCTTTAGTCTGAATCCTTGAAAGTATTGTATGTACTCTCGTAGCGGATTTTAGATTTCTCAGGAATAACTGAAGTACAGCCGATTTCCCAGGCTGTTTGAATTTCATTATCTTCCGAAAATTCTATAATATGGCTCATTTTTCAACGATAGTAAATTCAATTGATTATTGTCACTTTGACAATCTACTGAGTTATCATCACCAAAACAACGCCTTATATTACATTCCTACACAGCATTGATAAAGCCACGAATAGATGAATTTGTCAGATAATTATTTTGTACATTGGGTAAAAATTGTGTCTATCGTGCAAAAAACGCTATAAGTATCTCGAACGTTAAGGACTATCAAACTCAGACAATAATTGGATTGTCTTCGATCGGTAAAATGCCTTATACTTAATATACTATTTCATTATACCAGTCTGAAAACCCTATCATAACATGTCGATTCAGACCATCGCTGCACCGTGAAAAGTTTTACGGTGCGTTGATTTGTATCTTGTCTATGGCTGAGATGAATCATTATTTATTTCCTTTAGAAACATTCTTCGTATGAGACTATAGAATCATACGATACTATCATCACTAGTATCATACGATACTATACAGCCAGGGAGAAAAACCTCAGCCGAAAAAACCTGTCTCCCCGTAAAAAAAAATTACATAAAATATTAAATATCAGGAAAATCTTGAAAGACATCAGTGTGATCATCTTCATGTTATCCGTCGATGGGCTATAAACAGATTCTTCCCAAAACGACTCGCAATTCTTAATCTGAAATGAAAAAAGACAAAAGCAGAAAAGAAACCGATTATTCAGAATAAATTAAATGCATTTCAAAAATGCATTTGCTACTTTAAAAAAAATCAACATTTTTTCTTGGCCAAATAATGTTCGGAGGTTCATAAATATTTATGACAGAAATGTCACAAAATTTGAAGGAAATGAAAAAAAATCCATTAATTTCTCTTTTCCGAATCTGTTGAAAATTACGAACTGATAATTTTTTATAACAAGCTAAACTTGTAAAAAATCAAATAATACATAACTTTTCAACTGTCCTCTTTCACGAGGATTTTTTTCTGTTGCCGTGTGGGTTTCTTGCAGAAGAATCGCTTCGATACCATGTTCATCAGCTAATTTGGAGACGTAATCACACTTGTCTTTCGAAATTCCTTCGATATTCAAATTCAAAATCCACAAATTCTTGCTCTCTGGTCGTGAGGGTTTTTCAAACCGGATACGACCTTCCAGGTGATGATTTTTCGGCACTTCAGATGTTTGAAGACCGCTACGGGACCCCAATGAAAGGAAATCATCTCCCATAGATAAACCAAACATTTCATAACACAAGAAAACAGAATATTTTTCAGGACCAAAAACCACGACATATCCCGAGAATTGTCATTCTGACATTAGATGCTCGATTAGATGTCAGTGTTTCGAGTAATTGTTGCTCCAGTGTTTTTGTTTTCAGAATGGTATAATGAAAAAATCGTTCATTACACGTCCAGAAAGGCTTTCTGCTCTCGAGCTAGTTCGATACATCTGACATTCCTCCTCTCAACGTGTTCCTTTCTCGTACCTGTCCGACAAAGTACAGCGGATGTCTGCAGACCGAACAACATACGGCGGCGATCTTGAGAAACAGGAGCTATTAATCCTAGCTGTTTTCAGGTTTCGTGCATGTTTATTCGAGATGTATCGGGGCTGGTGAGTCGGAGAACTCGATTTACTTTTGTTTTTCGATTGTAAACTGAAGTAAAACAGTGTAGTGTGGGACACGCCTTCGCGTTTGTACACTGAGAGAAGTATTCACTTGATATTATCGATCATGCGTTATAGTTAATAAATCATTTATTGGCCAAATGGACAAATAAATATTTCTTTCATGGAAATGAAGAATTTATTTAAGTTTTCGCAAATCACCTTCACTCAATATTATATCACATTTATTTATGAATAATAACATTCAATAATACCGAATAAAGACGCATTAGACTGAAATAAATATATTTAGTAATAATTAACAAACTGCATGAATTATTAATGAATGTTAACGTCTGAAAATTATATAGCAAAATTGAAAATTAATGGCTTCGCAGACGGAATTGAATTCTGGAATAATGACCAGGCCGAGCAGGATTTGAACCGCGACCCTCGAAATACTAGTCCAATGCGCTAACAAACTGTGCCACTGGGAAGGTTGAAGGTTTCATCTGATCTTCGGTTGGCGACTCTCCCAGAATTCGATGTTAGTTTGCTAGTTTTAATTCTTCATGAACTATGACGCTCGTGAAAAATTCTTTGGGGAGTTAGGGTTGGAAGGGGAACTCATTCGCTATCGGTGGTCATCGATGATTCGATTTTTACCCTTCATCCGATTGCGTCATTCGCGATTTATCGGCAGGAGTCGGGTAGTTGAATCTACCGACCACCGAACAATGTTAACTAGCCAAGATGACTGAAACATGTCAAATGCGGTTTGTTCATTGTTAATAAATCCTCTATTTTGAGTAAACATATCGTGGAGTGGTGGAAGTTTAGAATCATTTAGTAATAGAAACCAAACGTTCGTTTATTACCAAATGAACATATGTTTTCAATTAATATATCTTATATTTGAAGAGAACTGCAGTTTAAATGAAATACATCATACCCAAATATATTAAATATTAACAAATACCGTGTAAATAAATATTTCGTTATATATGAATGAATTCTTTCAGAGGCAAGATCTGTTAGTTAATAAATAAATTAAAGATTAATAAGTGGATTTGTCTGTTAATGACTAATCTCGAAATAAATACTTTATTGATAAAAACAAATTTATTTCTCTCAGTGTATTTTTATTCCTGAAATCCAGAGGGGAAACGAATATGTTCACTTCTGAAGATGTTATTATTTCTCAGGCCCATTATAAGATTTTTGGTTCAAAAATCGGAAAAATCTATATTTCTGATTGTTTAATAGTAGGCTATCAATTCCTCTTTCGATTAAATACTCATTAAAAAAAAAACCTTAATAGAAAACGGTTGTTTTTACCAATTTCTTGGTTGAATCTGCTCATAGTCGTTGCCAGTTCCCTCTAATTGAATGCTAATTTTTTTTTCTTTTTCAGGTAAGACCATCAACATGCTATTATGACGTACGACATTTGCAAAACGCAGGCCTCGAGAACAGGTGGTAATTAATAATTATTTATCTTCATATGAAAGGTACATGAGGGCATTTTGTTACTATACTGGGTGATTGCTCAACTCGTACCTACAGGGTGAGTCAATAGTGCTCGATTGGTCGATATCTTTTGAAAATTATTGTGTGATTATTTGAAACGAGAAAATTTTTCGGTCATATTTGGACCCTATTATGCAGACCAGGATGCGAAAAATAATATTCTAATACTGATCTGGTTAGATATCTATTGAAATATTGTCTGGGAGGTCTTTGCATTTTCCTGAGAACTTAATTTGGGTTTTCTCTCCCAGTCTCTGAAACAAGAAACAATTAGAAAAAATTTTTCAATAATATAAGAAAGGCCCCTGCGTAAAAATTTTGAGCACTAATTTATCAGGGGACAAAACTTAACGAGAAGAAATTGTTGCCTAACAATGAACAAAAAAAAACAATTTGAACTCTCAAGCGTAACGTTTCGGAGTCTAAATCAGACTCCTTTGTCAGACAATTACTAGTTTTCATTCAACTTCGTAGAATCGTGACAATTTTTTGATTTTTGGATTTACATTTGTGAATATATGATGAACATAGATTAATATTGATTACTAGATGTTAATATCGTTATTTTATTTCAGAATTCCCTGAAATCAGTTCTTTTTTCAATAAATCCATCCAAATTCGATCTATTCCTACTGAACAATTGGCGAGATTTTTAGCCTCATCCAACAAAATACAAGCTGACTCCTTGATTTTTCTTTTATGACCATCAGGTTCCGTCATTAGAATTTTGTTCCATTCCAATCCATTATGTGATTGCCGGTATTGGATATTGGAACACACATGATGTGCTATCTGCGATCTACCAACATCTCTATTTTTCATGTTATTCTTATGTTTTCTGATTTCTAATGGTCTTAATGTTTCTGCTCTATAAGATTTTCCACAAATATAGGGAATATTGTAAATACAATTTCTTGATTTTTGGTTCTCATTCGAAGATTTAGTTTTTGTTAATAAGGATCGTAATTAATTTTTTGTTTTTAAAACAGGTCCTTTTTCAATTTAGAACCGATTATTTTAAGTTTTTCTGAAATGCCATGAACATACGGAATCAAATTTATTAAAGTTGGTTGTTCTTGACGGTTTGTTGTTGGTTCTTGATTGTTATTATCGTTTTGACGCAAAATTTAGAGAGAACAATTTCGTATTTTATGTACAGAATGGGCAAAATTGGTGATACTTGAACTACAACTTTTTAACCATAAGAGATGGAGGAAAATGAATGGCACATTACGATCATCTTTTTGAGTGATAACTTACATCAACTGCATTCTTCTATCTTCTTTTGTTTCAGAGTTATAGGCCAAAATTGAAATTTGGGCGATTCTAACTTTGTCCATTATCTCCGTTTCTGTTTGTGAGATAATGGCCAAAGTCGAAATCACCCAAATTTCAATCATTGCTTATAACTCGAAAAAAAAAAGATAGAGGAATGCAGTTGATGGCATTATCATTTTTTTCGAAAAAAGACCACCGTAACGTAACAAAAAGTAGTGAACCAAGATAATATAATATAATCAGTTAGGACAGACTATCTTTTGAGTTAATATTTTCAGAATAGTAAAATATGAATAAAAGACGAAAAGAGACGCAAATAGGCCGTAAGTGCTTGATGAGTGGATTATATGTGCATATCATGTATAACGTGTCTCTTAGAATCGCGATATCTTTGGGATTATAACTCTTAGGAAAAAATCATGGGCACTATTTTTGCAGAGGATTCAAAGATCTACAACTTTTGTTTGAACCTTTTTCAGATAGAACTTACCGTTTTTGATAAAAATTAAAAAAACCAAGAATATCGACCTTTGACCCCGAAAAACTAACGACTTACAACTAGGATCGACAGGGGTTAACTCTAGTTCTCTAGCCAAATCTAAGAAATCATCAAAATATTTGTGAAAATGCTGAATTGTCACAAGAAGTTTTAAATGGCTGCATATTTCCAGTCGAAAAAGTCTCATCAACATTTATCTCTCATAAGATCTTCTAACATTCCTGCACACTTCTTTCGTTGTCCTGCTCATAATTCTTCATTCATAATCGATTAGATTTCGGACTCCCCGATAACTCGCCATCATCAGTGTCAAAAACATTTACCGGCGAGGAAACCGAATGAAAAATCGATAATATGGTCACATCGAAGAACCTGGCCCACTTGACCTCGCGTCTTGTTGAACTCCAGTTGGGAGGCTCCAAGGTCGTAAATGCGTATCTCTCCTCCTCACGGTGGAATAACAACTATGGAGTGTGTTCTGGTAGCCGGATCCGCTGGGGACAAACCGCGTGAGATATATTTATGACTCTCTCCTGTGAGACACGCTAATACCCGACACATGTTTGAGATAATGTTGCTTAGCCGCCCGCAAAAAACCAGTCTTCGAAAGACAACGAGATGCTGCTGGAACGAGAGGTCAGGGTAGGACTCCAAGGATGCCAACAGAGACAACCGAGACAGTCAACTACGAACTGAATTTTTTTCCGATTTTTTCTTATGCTACATGCTCTCGAAATGTTTCGTCGTGTTTTTGGACCCTCATAACTTGAGTTTGGAATATAGTAGATGAACAAAATTCTCAGGATATAATGCCAGTAGTGAACTTATCAAATGTGCAAAGTTTCAAGTGCATAGCTCGTGTACTTCAGATTTTATAGATATCTAATGCCCACTTCCACCGTTTTCTGGTTAAGACACCCTTAGCTAAGCCCTTAAATTTTGAGTCATGCTTTTCCCCGCCTTAACGGATCAGATCTTGCACCGCATATCTAATAGAAACAACTTTGTTAAGCACGCGCTAAGCAATGCCAAATTTGGCAACACTGTATAAATCAGTGAATTTGTTTGTTTTGACATAGAAATGCGGCATGACCATATGGTTTTCTGTCGGCACTGAGCACAGCGAAGTAGGAAGAACACGCGAATTCATAGACGAACCAGATAATTTGTCTATACATTTTCCTTTTCAGTATTCTGATTCAAAGAACGACATATACTTTGGGCCGCTGATGAACTGGCACAGTACAATTTTTTTTTATTTGGAGCAAATGATTTGATTTGATTTGATTTCAACAATTCTTTATTCGTTACTTGCATGACATAATTCTGCCACTGTGGAATATCAAGCAATACATTTCGTATTCACAAGAGTAAATAGTACCTGCAGAATTAATAATTACATGGGTATAATCAATTGCTCCAATAAGACGAGGAAATCCAGCAATTTGGTGAAATTGGGTTAGGGTGGAACGTAATTCTGCTCCTGTCTGAGGCATTTTTATGAAATCTGAAACTCGAACAACTATTCTTGATACTGTAGATTCGTGGATTTTCATCAATTCGGCTACAGCCAATAAATGTCCTGCTGATGCGTAGAGTCGGGGGCACGTAAGGAGTTGGCTCATCGGTGATACACTCTGATTCCTACAATCATTAAGGCTTAATCTCCCTTCTTTGAGGTTTGACATCATCATACATAAGATATGTACTTACAAATCACTTGGCAATTCTGAATCATCCTCAATTAATCTCAGCAGTTGCAGAGTAGTTTTTTTTGGTCAAACGAAATCGCCGAAAAAATGCGAATTCGTCCATATCATGGTAGTGATCGGCCCTATCAAATTCTGGACTTCTAGGAAAGCCATAATCAATGATATCTAATATGTCGAAATCATCCTCATATAGATCATCAATTTCATCTAATAAAAATCTATCCATAATAATTATTAAATTCACGCAATCAAAAACGTCAAAACTGAAGTTCGTTTTTGACGTTTGAATATTTGAGACGGGCTAAAGTCTTGTTTCAGCCATGAATATTCGCGGCTCAAAATAGTCACAACTTATGTAGCACTTAAACTGCGGTGCAAGAGAATCGGCGTCTCAAACCTAACTTAAAATTTGAGTTGGACGTAAGTCAGACATATATTTGACGGTGCAAGTGGGCATAAAAACCCCTGGTTTCGTCACTCACTCACTGATGATCATAAAAACTGTTGGGGTACTTCCCGATGTCCTATCAAGTTGAAATTTGGTATGTGAGCTATTTTCATTACACAAACTTTGTAAAAATTACTAAACTTGGACCATTGCAAAATAAAGATAAGAAGCGCATGTGACCAAGTAGACCCTTATATTTGAGCATTACATATTTAATTTATGTAATCATCATGGAGACCATTTGTATAGAGAATTTCAAGATCTACAACTTTTCTTCGAAGTTTTTTCAATTGGATTTACCGTTTTCGATAAAAATTCAAAAAACTCGAAGTTTAGACCTTTTACCACGAATAACTTGATCGATTTTAAATCTTTATTTCAAAGGTGAACCCTAGCTTTTTGGACAATTTGTCTCGCCGGCTATTTTCATCATCTGACCACTATTTTCATGTCTGAATTGACCGGAATACATTGACCACAGGGTGTATCATTCCGAAGGATTAGTCGCTGGACAATCCTCGCGTTGTAAACGGATTAGATCTGCAGAGAGGCTAATGCCGAATGAGATGACAATCAGTGTACGCCATGTAATTACGTGTAGAATCAGCAATGTACCCGCTTCCTGACAAATCGACAATCATCGCTACCCTGACCTGAGGCATACGTGCTGCCCTCTGTCTGAGCTCATCGCTAGCTTTCGCAATTCGATTGCCAACATATAATTATCTGCGGGGGTAGTTGATGGGTAGAGCGATGAACCAACTAATAACCCAGGTATTAATTCGGTTGGCGAATACGCTATTTCCCTTTATATAACTAATTCTCGAGGAGAAAGATCAGATTGAAACATCTTAATATATAAAACTAAGTCGGTCATTTTGTTGGTTACACCATTTATATACAGTGTGAGTCTTTGACTTTTACATATATTTCAACGGTACATTCCTGAGGTCAAAAGAAACACTTTTTGTCCCTACCATTCCTTCCGATTCGACTCGGTTGGAAAGATACAGGCTGTTGAAAATCCATAAAAAAATGTGATTTTCGAATATATCTCGTGAACGATTTCATCGAATGAAATGATTTTCAGAATATAGATTCTCATTGATGTGGCAAATCTTTTAAGAATACAAAATTCAACACATGTTTCATTTTTTTCGTTATGACCAATATATACTATTCCATTCCATAATTATAGCAGAAATTCTATGATCCCGATCCTTGGAAGTGAGTTGAATGCTATTTGATAAATATTTGGCCATTTTGGAAAACAAGAGTATTTTTCGTGAAATCTCGTGAAATGCGCACTCTTAGAGTAATTAATGATTTGAAAAAATCTATATCAGCGAAATTTGAATAATTGGTTACCTTGTCTGAATATAATTCTGTTCAGTTGATTCGCAGAATTAAATTTTCGCTACATTTTCTCGAAGGTTCAGGTGGTAGACCTAATGCTCGGAAAAAATTTAGTGTCCTATTTCCAGGGGTGGCATAGCTCATTATGAAAGTTTAAGATAGCTATATCTTTTTATCTAGACTGAATCAGAAAAATGCTATACGAAAAAATTATTTCTCTTGACCTCAACAATCTATGGTTTGAATATATGTACAAGTCAAAGACTCACCCTGTATATGTAACTCAAGATTGGATAAATGAACTGTTTGTTATGAAAGATTTTTTTTGGATTCTTCTACGACGGGGTTAAAATAAAATACATTAAAACTCTGAAAAATTTGATGAAATGGAAAAAAAATAGGAAATAATTTTCTTTCTTACGAATAACGCCAGTAGGTGTCGCTACGGTTAATGTCGTTTTCGTGAAAGTATTATATTTGATATTAATTCGATGAACTTCATTTTCTAATGATATTAACGCATCTGAGTCCTTGTGTTATTACACGTATCTTTCTTCCGAACTCTACCGAAAATTTTATGACGAAATGTTTTGAACAAATCTCCATTCTACTATTATATGTGTAAACAACTGTGTATTGTGAGTTGCCTGAACGGATGTTTTGGAAGCGCATTGATTCTTTTGTCTGGCCACTTCCGACAACTATTTTCGGTAATTCCAAAATCGACGGTTTCCGATGAAATAAATGCTTGCCTAAAATCATCAACTTCAAATTTGGCTAGGTAATAAAGCTCTCAATTCAGTTTATTGAGGAAGGAATAGTACCAATAGATCTTTGCAGCCCACAAAAATGCTAAAAATACCTGCACCACAAAAAATGTTAAAAATGATTTTTTGTAACTTCAAAAAAAGATACAATGCTTCATGCACCTGCAGAAAACTGAGTCTTTTTTGTAACGCAATCTTTGGCAAAGATGAAGAAATAATTGACGATGTCGACAGCCACTCAGAATCGGATTAATTTTTTGACACAAAAAGTATTAATTTCACTCGAATAAAGTGATGAATAAATGAAATTTTCAAATGATATTTTCATTTTGTTATTTTGAATAGATAGGGGTTGCTTTTAGGGGTTGAAAAATAAAAATAACAAAAACTAACATTGATCTAAAAAACTGTAATAAAATTGATTGAAATTAATCAACTTTATTAATAAAGACCCATTTTAGCACATTTTATGCTGAAGGGGGGTGGTTCATACGGTCTTGAAGTATATGGAGACCTTCACTAAACTTCATAAAACGCTTCTGAGGCCCAAAAGTACCTTGATTCACGTTAGAACAAGTGTCTTTTAATTTTGGATGAAGGGGTTTTTACCCCTTAACAATAATAAGCATAAATCGGCATAGAGTAGGAGAAAGGGACAAATATAGCTCATATCCAAAATTTTATCAAAATCGAAGCATCTTGATAGAATTCGGAGGTAATGCCTAATTTTCGCCCACATTGACTGAACTAATTGTACAGGACAATTGTATGTTCACTTTCAAGGTATTATACCATAATAGTTTATTTTACTATTGAAGTTGCTTTTTTATTCATTGATTGAGGCAGTACGAAGTCTGTCGGGTCAGCTAGTAGTACATATTTGTTGAAAACTACTGACAATAGAGCTTTTGAGGACGTCAAGACTGTTGGAAAAGGCTATTTCTGAAGAGTTTTCTTAATACGATTCACTGTTGATTAGTATCCTAGGTACTAATATTGGCGAAAGTAAATATGTAATGGTACGGTTCATCATCATTCTCCATCTTGACCAGAATGATGTTTCTTTAGGAGTTCTTTCGGAATCATCTCGGAAATCACGGAATTTTTTTGGAGTCACGGAATTTTTTCGGAAATCACGGAATTCTTTCGGAAATCACGGAATTCTTTCGGAAATCGCGTAATTCTCTCGGAAATCGCGTAACTCTCCCGGAAATCACGGAATCAACCGATGAAACTATATTGTCCCGTTTACCGCACAGCTAGCACGTTGGCGTGCAAGAAACAACCCATTCAGCCATCTTGGGACACTACTCCGTGCCTAAATCGACTCGCAACGACCCCCCTGCACATAAAATTCCCCATTCTTCACGGTCTCGCATTGTCGCCGAAGCTGCAAAAGGCGAGGATAAATAACTGCTCATGCCTTCCTTGTCTTCGGATGCCTTATTAAAGAACACAGCGACCGCATGTCGTCCATCCACCACCCACGATTCTCGGCTTTATTAAGTACCGATTGAGGCATGTCGTCGTGAGCGAGATTGTTTGCGCGATACGGCGGTAGGTGGCGCTGGTCCGCGTGAAAGGATTCACGGCCTTCTACGGGCTCAATAATTGAAAGGTGTTGCGCCTTTATTTATTGTGTTGGTGCTGCATGGGAGAGCCATTTTTACGTCCAGACGGCTATGATTTACGCATGGGCAATCCGATGGTAATCTTGGCTTTCCTACGAGTGTAAAGTCTGTTTATGGGTTATTATTTATAGTTGGTGGTGTTTTGAAAACTTCATTAGACGACGGTTGTTTTTTTTTCTATTTTTTATGCGTTCAGATACTTTTATTCGTTTGGTAATTAATTCGTGATTAAAAAAATTGGACACAACATTTCCATTTCCTGAACAAAATTAAAGAATTAGATATAACATACAAGAAAAGTTTTTGAAACATAGATGAATTCAAAATAGTAATCATCGATATGAATACCATTTTCAATTCCCAGGCTCAGAGATCTTTTATCATGAGGTTGGAGAAATGATATTAGATTTTGTCACTGAGATGAGAGATATACCGGTCCCGGCCTTCTTGGGCCTCATCAGTATTCCGCACATCTCAGGACAAAATCTTCATAAAAAACTTCGGAATTTGAAGCAATTGGTTGTGAAGTAATGAGTAAAATATTACAAAGTACTAAGGTGGTGACATTCAATTGCGTCAAAATGAAGTTTCACATCTCCAATCAAATGCAAAAAAAGAAATCTGTACTTCCTCTTTCACTGAATGAGATTTTAGCAGTGGCTCTATTCAGGGCCTGCTTGCTAGTTTCTCAAAGTGATGGAAACGCCCAATTCTTTTTGTGACTGTGAAGATTAATGTGCCTTTGTAAACGTTTCTATCACAACTAGCAAGCGGGCCCTGAATAGAGCCACTGCTAAAATCTCATTCAGTGAAAGAGGAAGTACAGATTTCTTTTTTTGCATTTGATTGGAGATGTGAAACTTCATTTTGACGCAATTGGATGTCACCACCTCAGTACTTTGTAATATTTTACTCATTACTTCACAACCAATTGCTTCAAATTCTGAAGTTTTTTATGAAGATTTTGTCTTGAGATGTGCGGGATACTGATGAGGCCCAACAAGGCCGAAACCGTTATATCTCTCATCTCAGTGACAAAATCTAATATCATTTCTCCAACCTCATGATAAAAGATCTCTGAGCCTGGGAATTGAAAATGGTATTCATTTCGATGATTACTATTTTGAGTTCATCTATGTTTCAAAAATGTTCTCGATGTGCCTTCGTAAAGGCAAAGAATTTTCTTTTTCTTGAATACAAGAAAAGTTATTGTATAAACACAACACGTACATCAATGAACTTCACTCCTTTCCAAGTATCGTTTCATTGAAAACATAGACAATAAAAACATCAATATTTCTGGAATTGACCTTTATATCTGACTAGCTGACCCGGCAGACTTCGTACTGCCTCTTCTTCTTCTTCATTTGCGGTGCCTCATCTGGCAGAACCGAGGCCTGATGGCCCATTGTTCCTCCGCCTGTAGAACAAGAGACTCAGTTCCTTAGACACGTCAACAAAAATGTTGCGAGTCGACAGGGAGGGGTCCCTCTCACCATGGAAATGCTGGGTGTAGGGTTTCCTAGGTGTGTTGACCTTAACTCATAAAGGTTGATGCAGTTGAACAGTATATGTTCAACGGTTTCATCTGTGCTCCTGCACCAGCGGCACCTTGAGCAGTCAGCTAGTCCCATCCTATCAAGATGTTTGTTGAACAGGTGGCCGGTCAGTGCGCCAACTACCATACTTAGTTGTTTCCTCCCAAGGGCCAGGAACTTTTTGACCTCAGTTGCAGAGGAGGGCCTCTCAATGAGAAGCCTCGACTGCCTAAGACCACCTCCCGTGCTCCATTCAGAGGAAAATGCACCGTCTAACCATCTCTTAAAGAAATGTCTGACTGTAGTTCGGCAGATGGGGAGCGACGGCTCTGGACCAACAAAAGCTGATCGGGCTCCCCGCTTGGCCAGTACGTCTGCCTTCTCGTTGCCGAGGATCCCCGCGTGTGCCGGACACCAAATAACTTTTAAAAAATTACGAGAGCCCAGCTCACGCAGAGCCTCCCTACATTCTCCTACCAAGTATGAATTGACTCTTGTCTCAGCAAGAGCTTTCAATGCTCCCTGGTTGTCGCAACATATGTATATGTGTTTGCCAGAGTAGCCTCTGTGTATATTTTCCAGTGTGCAGACAAGAATTGCATACAACTCCGCCTGCATTATCGAGCAGTCCTTTCCTAGGGGGATGGACCGCTCGAAGCGAGGTCCCACGATCCCAGCACCAGTCCCCGTAGATCTTACGGAGCCGTCAGTGAACCATGTGGGGCCTTCAGGTTTAAGTAACCTGTTTGTATCAGACCAGTGGTCCCTATCAGGGACAATCACTTGGTAGGGTTCGTCGAAACAGAAGCTAGTTAGCACACGGTCCCCTCTATGGAGAAGGGATGCCTTAGCATCTATCACCAATTTGAGAGCTCCCGCATGCCCCCCGAACATCCCATCGTTGTGCCATTGTCCCTGTTCCCAGAGTCTAAGAGCTGTCTTCATAGCTGCCACCCTGACAGCGAGGTGCACAGGCGGAAGACCCAGCAAACACTCCATTGCTGCCGTGGGGGTAGATCTCAGGGCACCAGTTATACCCAAACAGGCTTTTCTCTGACATTTTGTCATGATGGCTCGGTTGCAGGTCTTCTCTGTTGAAGTCCACCACACCAGCGCTGCATAGGTTAGGAGAGGCCTCACCACCATGGTATACAACCAGTGCATAACATGGGGCTTGAAGCCCCATCCTCTTCCCACTACTCTCCGAGTAGACCAGAGTATTACATTGGCCTTTCTCGTTTGTGTCTCGATATGTTTGTTCCACAGTAGTTTGCGGTCCAAAATCACACCTAGATATCGAACCTGTTCCGATAGAGTCAGCCCCACACCAAACAGATTTGGCAGTCTGATGTTGGCCGGCACTCTTCTCCTAGAAAACAGGACCATCTCCGTCTTTCCAGGATTTACCGAAAGTTCGTTCTCTAAGCACCATCGTTCTACCACGCGCAGAGCATTCTGCATCAGATCAGTAATGGTGCTGATTACTTTTCCCCTGATCAGCAGGACAAGGTCATCCGCATAGGCCACAGCATTGTACCCCGCCCTAGCCAACTCAACCAGGAGCCCGTCCATGACAAGGTTCCACAGCAGAGGTGATAAGACACCACCCTGCGGACACCCCCTGCCCGGTGCGCCCCCAATAGTCGAGCCGCCCAGCTGAGCAACAATGCTGCGAGCCGCAAGCATAGACCCCGCCCAGCGGCAGAGAACCTGTGGCACACCATGTTTGGTCAACGCAGAACGCATCGCATCAAACGCAGTGTTGTTGAATGCACCCTCAATGTCTAGAAATACACCTAGTGTCCATTCTTTATAATGTAGTCCGCCCTCAATACAGGTGACAACCGAATGTAGAGCAGAATCTACAGATTTTCCCTGCTGGTATGCATGCTGGGAGGGATGTATTGGGCAGGTCATTAATGCCCCATCCCTTATATACCTTTCGACTACCCTCTCCAACGTCTTGACTAAGAAGGAGGAGAGGCTGATTGGTCGGAAGTCATTCGCCTTTGTGTGCGTGGGTTTTCCCGGTTTAGGTATAAAAACAACCCTAACTTTCCTCCAGGAAAGTGGAACGTGTCCTAAGGCTAAACTAGCTCGAAGAATGTGGAGCACCGGAGAAGACAGCACCTCCAGCCCCCTAATGAGAAGTGCTGGAACTATACCGTCCTCCCCAGCAGCCTTGTAAGGATCGAATCCGTTGATAGCCCAACGAATTCGAGAATACGTTACGACTTGTGAAGCCATCCTCCAATCCTCTCGTGAGGCTTGTCGTCGACATTCACTCTGCGGGTAGGCATTCTCTGTGAAGCCAGGGAAGTGAGCCTCTAAGAGATGTCTTAGACTTTCTTCCTCCGAGCAGGTTCTTTGCCCAGTTGGAAGGTTCAGATAGTCGATCCTTGGGGGGCCACCAGCAGAGAGTATCTTCCTTAGCCGGTTGGCTTCAGGTGCACCCTCTATATCGCTGCAGAAGCTCCTCCAGGATTCGCGTTTGGACTTCCTTATTAGTCCTTTGTATTTCCTCAGGGCCGATTTATAGTCATCCCAGTCATTTTCAAGACCAGATCTCATTGCCTTGTTGAAAAGGTGCCTGCTAGTGCGTCTAGCTTCACCTAACTCAGGTGACCACCATTTCGTAGCACCTTTCGGTCTCCGAAACTGTGGTGGACAACTGCTGTGATATGCTGAGATAATTGACTCTTGCAGCTTGCTTGCAGCCGAGTCCAATTCTCTCGTGGTCTTGGGTATTAGAATTTCCTGTCCCAGGTTAGCAGATAGGTGTGTCAGGTACCTGGACCAATCTGTTTTTCTCGGATTCCTGAAAATTTCTGGCTCCTTGACAGTACAGCTCCCTTTTATTGTGAAGCAGATATGCCTGTGATCTGATAACGAGATCACTTCCGTGGCGACTCGCCAATCCTCGATGTAATCAGCGATTTGACTACTGCACATGGTTATGTCGAGCACTTCCTTCCTGCACGAAGTAACGAAGGTCGGCTCATCACCCCTGTTGAGTAGGTTTAAGCTTGTTGCGAATAGAAAATCAGCCAGCGCCTCACCCCTCAGATTGACGCCCGTGCTACCCCACAAAATGTGGTGTGCATTAGCATCACACCCGACGAGCAAGGGCCAACCTCTTCTCTCGCAGAATTGTACTAGCTCCTCCAATTCCCTAGATGGTGGTGGGTCACCAATCGATAAATAAAAAAGCAACTTTGATATTATAATAAACTTTTATGGTATAATACCTTGATAGTGGACATAAAATTGTCCTGTACAATATGATTTTCTCCAAACGATGTCGTCTGGATGCTGTTATATTTTTGAATGTTGGCCAAGAAGTGTTTAGAATCATTTCCTATCCCAGAAACTAAAGAGCGTAAGGGACCTGGTGGTTGGACCAATTGTGGCAATTGGCAATTAGATAAGCTAGCTGACCCGGCGAACTTTGTTTCGCCTTAGAGATGAATAAAGTTGTACTAAACATTGGTTTTTTCAAGAAGAAAATATATTTGGTGAAATACAAAAAAATACAAAATATACAGAAAAATGTAATTGCGTTGAAATAGGTGTTCATATTTTACTCAATAGCTATCTCAGTTAATATTGGTCGTACAAAAACGTTCGAATGGGCAAATTTGAAGTATTTTTTATGGGCATTCAGAATTCAGTATCAAGAAATTCATGGAGGCATCGAAAACCTGAAAATTTGTTGTGAACTATTGTTTTTCAAATGGTGCACCCTGTATTTTTATTTTTCTAAGCGGAAGAGCTTTTTCTTCTGATTTCAAATATATATACTTTATTGAGGTTAAGTTCGGCAGTTTTTGAAAAATATGAACCATTTAAAAAACAATAGTTCATAACGAATTTTCAGGTTTTCGATGCCTTTATGAATTTCTTAGTACTGAATTCTGAATGCCCATGAAAAATACCTCAAATGTGCCCATTCAAACGTTCATTTTTGTAGGACCAATATTAACTGAGATAGCTATTGAGTAAAACATAATCAATCACCCTGTACATTGTTATTCAAACATCAGAAGAATTCTCTTTATGTGAGAGGTAAGGAGGTAACTTTTTTTTTATATTTTACAATTCTTTTATTGTAGTACCTTGTGATGAACAACATTTTTATTTTTTTTTCCCGAGAATGCGAGAATAAATAGGGCAGATTGCTTATTGTCCATTGTGAATCGGCACGTATAGGCAACTCAAAATACACAGTAATTGTTTACTTTGCCGATAATAGTAGAATGGCGATTTGTTCAAAACATTTCATCATAAAAGAAGTTCGAAAGAAAGATAGGTGTAATAACACATGGACTCAGATGCGTTGATATTATTAGAAAATGTAGTTCACCGAATTAATATCAAATATGATACTTTCAAGAAAACGCTATTTAACTGTAGCGACACCAAATGGCGTTATTCGCAAGAAAGAAAATTATTCCTTCTTTTATTCCATTTCATCAAATTTGAGGGTTTTATGGTATTTTATGTTAACCCCGCCGTAGAACAATCCAACAAAAAATCTTTCATAACAAACAGTTCATCCAATCTTGAGTTATAAATGGTGTAACCAACAATATGGCTGACTATATTAAGATTATTAAAACTTAATTATTTGGACTAAATCTGATAACAAACAGTTATCAAGTAATTGATTTTATTTTCCAGAATGCTTCTAATACAAAACGTGTGCCTGAACATTCCTCAATTCTCAGGTTTTTCCCGATAGCTTTCCCAAGATTGCTTGCTTCTAGGGCATTAAACAATATACCCCAACTATCTATTAATTAGTATAAATCTGTTTGCCATAACAACATACAATGTGTGAGCTTTGGCGCACAGTCTCTATGTACCCAAGCTGATAAATATTACAATGTCTCAGCCGGTTCACCGTATTGATAAACTTAATTAAACATGCTCTTTCAATGCACTCAATAACCGTCTCCATTCGAACGATTAATTCAATAGCTCAATGAAAAAATTCTTGGTATCCAGACGAATTTAACCGATATATTTTTTCCAGCAGATAATGTAGTGTTTTTGGTATTTTTGAAGCGATACGCTTGGCTAATATTGATATAAACATTCTAAGTTACACACAAGTGGACAAACATTTTCTCAATTAGAAAATATACTTAATTGTTCATACCAATTAAAAGTTATCCAGCCAATTTATACTGATGAGGGTGGTCAATTATACGGAATATTCCCAGATTTCTTCATGGTCTGAAAATTAAATGATGAAGAATTTTCTGACGGGAGATGTTATGAAATTTAATGGGGCATCAAATGAGA
The DNA here is from genome assembly GCA_038502775.1 of Hippodamia convergens. NCBI lineage: Eukaryota > Metazoa > Arthropoda > Insecta > Coleoptera > Coccinellidae > Hippodamia > Hippodamia convergens. The sequence goes on along the minus strand of CM076609.1, from coordinate 9,679,985 downwards.
CTTCTTCCTGAATAATGTGCTAGTTACTGACGTTTATTTTTCAGTGAGTTTACTGAAGGGAGAAATCAGGACAGGGGGAGTGTTCACAATTGGTGAAAAAATATGAAATTTCAAGTTGAAAATTTATGGACAAGTCTTTATGATTTCATCGGAGTACACTGAAGAATTTTCTGGGTTATTGTTATAGAGTTATACCTCGAATTCGTGGTTGTTGGTGTGGGGCACCCTATTTTCGAGCCTATTTTTTATTTCATAAAGGGTAGGCGGTCCCTTCTGGACCCACTGTATTTCAACTACAAGAAGTAAACAAGACACCCAGAGATCCATTTAATCAAAACCATCTAAATGAAAATAATGAAATAAACTGACAAAATAAAATGAGTTCTATAAAGCGCCTCGATGCTAACATCATCCTGAATGATGCAACATCTCTCGACTACTTCTTCCAACCTACAATAGGATTAATTGTGAGATTCTGCACAATGGGATATCTCAGTATCCTACCCACGTTTCTCGAAGCTCTTACTTCCGCGACAAATTAATTGTGTTCCGTATAACAAACTCGTGGGAAGAGATTGCATGAACGGAACCGTAAAACAAACAATTCCTCAGCATCGTCCGAACGAACAAAGAACAACAGTTTGCGATGAAGGGGCATTAGCGCTCGATTGAGGTTCAGGTCTGGCCTCAGGCGAAAGCTCGTGATGATATAGGGTTAAATTCTTACGAAATTACGTGTAATTAAGGTTTTTGGGAGTTTTTCGGAAATCACGGAATTTTTTCGGAAATCACGGAATTCTCTCGGAAATCACGGAATTTTTCGGAAATAACGGAATTCTTGCAGAAGTCACGGAATTTTCGAAAGCCTTTCGAAATTTCTCAAATTCTTCCCTAATTTCAGAATTCTCGTGTATACTCCACATATTCTCATCTGTTATTGTGCTCACAGGATGTTGAGGGAACTCGTCATTGTTGTTTGTTCCTTAGAAGAGATCCCCCTTCGTTGACGTTATGTCAACGTCGATGATAATGTTGTCTTTTTCGACGATGTTCGTAAGATAGGATTCGATCCTCTGGAGCTTATCATAAATTTTAGACAATCGCCTGGAATTTTACGATAAAAACAATGGGGTGACATTTAAAAGATTCTCTGAAATGACTCCTTGGGAAGAGTCTTCAGTGGGATCAAATGCATTAGTAGTCGATCTCGGTCCAGGTCGGGTCTCGGGCTGGTGAAGATATAGGGCTAAATTTCTACGAAATTACGTTTCTCGGGAGTTTTTCGGAAATCGCGGAACTCTTTCGGAAATCACGGAATTCTCTCCGAAATCACAGAATTCTTTCGGAAATAACGGAATTCTTGCAGAAGTCACGGAATTTTCGAAAGCCTTTCGAAATTTCTCAAATTCTTCCCTAATTTCAGAATTCTCGTGTACACTCCACACATTCTCATCTGTTATTGTGCTTACAGGATGTTGAGGGAACTCGTCATTGTTGTTTGTTCCTTAGAAGAGATCCCTTCGTTGACGTTATGATCGATGATAATGTTGTCTTTTTCGACGATGTTCGTAAGATAGGATTCGATCCTCTGGAGCTTATCATAAATTTTAGACAATCGCCTGGAATTTTACTATAAAAACAAGGGGGTGACATTTAAAAGATTCTCTGAAATGTCTCTTTGGGAAGAGTCTTCAGGGGGATCAAATGCATTAGTAGTCGATTGCGGTCCAGGTCGGGTCTCGGGCTGGTGAAGATATAGGGCTAAATTTCTACGAAATTACGTTTCTCGGGAGTTTTTCGGAAATCACGGAATTCTTTCGGAAATCACGGAATTCTCTCGGAAATCACGGAATTCTCTCGGAAATCACGGAATTCTTTCGGAAATCACGGAATTCTCTGATGCCTTTCGAAATTTCTGAAATTCTTTCCTAATTTCATTATTCTCGTGTACACTTCACATTCTCATCTGTTATTCTGCTTGAAGGATGTTGAGTTCGATAGCGATAAGAAAAAAAACACTGTTGAATTAACGAGGACGATTATGAGAGTACGATTAATGCAGGAGACTGATGTAATTACCGGGCATAACATGAGAATGTCGAAGAAATATCGGAATCATAAAAATCCAACGATCGTTTCATCAATATTGATGAGGTTTCTGCAAAATCAAGTCCGTTTAATTGCCCCTTCACCGCAACAGTTGTACGATAATGACTCAGCATCAAGAATGTCGCACCTCAAAGTACGTACTTATCTCATTAAATCCATTATCTCGGCTGTTATTACAAACACTCAGATACAACAGTTAGGCGGAATTGTAGGTTGACTTTCTCATTAAATTGTACATTGCCAATTTGAGTACCTCGAACGACGGCTAAAAGCTACGTCATGTGGGAGACCAATTTGCAAGAGGTAGAGGTGCATCGTTGATTTCGAGAAAATCTGTCAATTTTTGTTTGTGAATGCCAGAAAATTTTTAAGGAAGCGCCGATTGAGAAAGTTGGAAAATTTTGAGATTGTTTCAGAGTTTCCTTTTTTTTTTCATTTAATTTCAAGCTACTGCATAGCTTTTATCTCAGGCTTTGAGCGCGTCGACCGAATGTAGAATTTTCGTAACGGAAAAACCTAACACAGCCGTGTATCGTCGGTTCAGTTCGCCAGACTTCGGCACGGTGTTTGAGTGCTTGCGACTAGACGGATGCGTGCAGCCACTCTAGCAGTGCAAAATGGAGTCGGCAATCTCGCTGTTCCCATCGAATTACGAACGGAAAATATTTCATTAATATCGAATAGGAAATGTATAGCCAAACGCAAACATTTTCCATTTACTTCAGCTCTTGCTCTAACTATACATAAGTCGCAAGGTGGAACTTTTGACGAAATAGTATATTAGTATAGTAAATAACATTCTCAGGAACTCGTCTATGTTGCACTCTCTCGGGTGAGTCATATTGAAAAATTGTATATTACGACAAAAAATGATAATTCTGCATTTAAGTTTTATCATATTCGAAGGCAAGTTGCATCGACTGCATCTTTGTTGCAAGAATTCAAAAGAAAGTCTTTAAATAGTGTCCAGACGATTTCTCAAAATGTCTAAGATTACATTAGTAAAAGAAATGGCATTTCAATAATGACTTTCAATTACCAAAGCCTACATAGTCACAAATACGATTTGCAAGATTCAGTTACGAGACAAACCAATGTGTTACTTCTTACCGAAACATGCATGACGCGTGATAATCCGATTGAAATAACTAATTTCAATTGTATTGTTCAATTCAAACGAGATACTGTTACAAAAGGTGGGGTAGCTATTTACCAAAATAGTAATGATGTTACTTATATTGTGACTTCGAATATTGAAATGAAAATTGAAGACGTTAGCGATGTTAATGTTAGACGCTCATTTGTTGGAGATATTTGTGCATGCTTTTGCAAACTTAGAAATGGCCTACACATAGTCATGGTAGCAATTTATTCATCGCACTTTACTGGAGTACACTGAAGAAGGGTCGAAAATACATGGTACAAATGGAGATAAATTTCCACTCATCTTGGCTGGCGATTTCAACATTTGCTTCGCTGATAAAAAATCAGAGCGATTGGCAACTTTTCGTTCGGAAAAATTGAATTTAAAAAGGAATAATGATCCACAAGAATCCATAACCAAGTATGGGACAACTATTGTCGCGGTATTTTCTAGATATTTAGAAGACATACTCAAACTTATGTTTCTTATTTCAGTTACCATGAACCTCTAGTTTCAATGATAAACTTTCCTCTGAATAACCCACATGTATTGTAAGATAAATAAAAAAAAAATATTTTAAATCAACATTATTATCTTCCTATTTTTGAATAGATGCAATAGCTTTACCGCGGCAGTCCTCGAGTGCCACACGTGTTTTTTTTTTTTTAATATGAAAGGCCGCGAAAGCCTTAACCAATTCAGCTCCTTCTGGATTCTGCAGTTTCTTTGTCAGTTTGTATATTTATTAGAACTGAAACTTTATTTTGTGCTTGAGTTTGTGTCTTGATAATTCAATTTGTTAAATTTAGTTATTTTGACACTGTTTTCTTTCGTGTAGCCTCTGTATGCTCTAGATTAAAGTGATTCGAAATTCATTAAGATATTTTGTTGTTGTTGTCTTTCAAAATGTCGCACCAGGAACGAGTTCTTGTTTTTGGTACTGTGAAGACGTCTCTGTTTTGTCGTCGATATTAAATGGGTAGGCAGCCGGATATTGCGTTAGGGTGTATTTATTTGTTCTGCGTCAATATTAGCCTCCGCTCATTCAGGTGTGTATTCAAGCTGCATATCATTTCCTCCACAAATATCCAGGGAACTCGTCATTGTTGTTTGTTCTCTAGGCGAGTTCCCTTCGTTCCCGTTTTGATCGATAATAATGTTGTCCTTTTCGACGATGTTCGTATAGAAGAAGATACGATTCGATTTTCTAGAGCTTATCATAAATTTTAGACAGTCGCCTGAAATTTGATGATAGAAACGATGGGGTCTATATACTGCGTGACTTTTTAGAAGATGCACTGAAGAATCTTTCGAATGAAACCTTTTTAGTCTTCAGCGGTATCGAATGCCGAGAAGCAAGGTCATTTCAAAGTCACTTCAAGGTCACGTAAATTTTTTTGGTAGAAACTATGGGAATATACATGTTTCCTCGCAGGATATTAACTTGGTGTAAAACTTGAAACATTTTTTCCATGAAATTAATTTTTGGTGATTTGATTTGAAATGTCCCCTGAAATACCCGGATCAAAAAAATTTTCGAATGAAGGTTTTGAGGTTTGAAGGGGTCATCGAATGCAAACATTAAACGGATATTGGCGTTAGGTTTATTTGTTATATTTTTGGGAGAGAAAATAGTTTTGCAAATCAATAATTTTCAATACGAAAATTCAATTCACATTTGTTCTTTCAAAAACCCGTGAAAAATAGAAAGTTACCGAAACGCAAATCAAGGCATAACTCAAATAAAATTTCCCTTATTTTGACATTTACTCATGCGCATTCGCAAAAAATTTTAAGGAGACCTGTAATAAAATAAGGGCCTCCTGTACTCAACTTAAATAAAGAACAGCCGTATTTAAATAAAAGATCCCTTATTTTGACAGTTCTCCCAATCTTATAGATTAACTTATCAAAACTGTCGAAATAAAGGAAATGTCATGTTAAATGTCAATTAAATATATTATGAGAGGTTTCTGAGAATTTTTGGAATTTTCTCCCAAAATTTTTGGATCAAAAATTGATAAGAATGTTTTTAGAATAATAGAAGAAAGGCCCATTCGAGAAACTTTTGCACTAATTTGTCAGGTGCCTTTCAAAACATTTTTGCCGCACAATGAAAGAAGATTACATTTCGAATTATCAAACTTTGTAACGTTTCAAGGGCTATATCAGACAAATTCTTGAATTAATAAATATTTTCTAAATAATGTTTACATCGAAGTCTGGGGAAACCTTTTAAAAATTCCAGAAAAATGAAGTAACGGGTGATACATTTTCGAGGATCCACTGAAATAATTCTTTCGGCTGAGCCTGAATAAAAAAAATATTTAAATGAAAGTTTTTAAGTCGTCAAGGGCACATCGTATGCACACACCCATTATGAGGAGCTTCATTATAAGGTCATTTTAAGGTCGAATAGATATTTTTAATAGAATATTTGAATTTTTTCATAGAATATTAACCTTCATGCAAAACTGAAAAAAATGTTCTAATTTTTGTATCCATAAAATGAATTTCTTTGGGAAATCTTATCTAATGATGAAATACTTCAAATTTATTTCTTGAATTAGAATATTTGTTTTGGTATTCCTTATATTCAAGAAGATAACATCGTTTGTTGTCTGCTTTTTTCCTTTTACTGCATATATGAGTTGGCACTGCGATAACATAAACATGTGGACCGAAATTGTTACTGATGCATATAATTGTGAACTTTAAATTGTCCGTAATTTCAATTTTTTCTAGTATAATTTTTATTATTCATTCATTTCACCTGATTTTTGATTATCCCTCTATTTGTTTTAGTTTTCTCACCATGAATTTTTTTTCAAATACCTCTGCTGAATTCCTTGTTTGTTTGTAGATCATATCCATTCTGAGCATTAAACTCTTTTCTCCAAAACGATTTATTTCAAGGTTAAAAAAATGGAGACAAAGTTTTTCCCGGAAGAATACGATTTGGCTTGTGAAAAAGTATATTTTCTGTTCAAAAAAATTTACTTGAAATAACCCCTAAATCTACCTCGCAGGTCAGATTGGATGTCTGCGTTTAGACTCCTCTTAAAGACAGAGAAATTTCAATCAAATAGTATATTCTGAAACAAGTTGCAGAATGAGCTCATATTCCAACACGAATGCGATTTTCGAAAGCATGATTATTGGAATTTGGAATTGCCCTCTGCAACGAGTATTAGACGATCTTTTCTCTATTTCAGTCAAGTTTCGTGAAATACTCTCGAAATTCGAATAAATATTCAGATTAGTGACTTTTGTATTGTATCTTGGCAGTTGGTGTGACGAAATTTGACAGATTACAGATTTGATTTGAACATTGGGAGAATCTGAAGTGAGTGCTGACAACCACAAAACGAAAAATATAACTGAAAACAATGCTGTAATGAGTTTCATTTCAGCACTAATTTTAGTACTGTAATGCACATTACGATACTGAAATAGAGAAAACATCTTCTGATGCAAGCATCAAAGAACGACAAAACATTTAGAAGATGTTGAAATGTCTGGAAAGCGTTTCAACGTCCATTGGCGGAGTAAATGGGGCATTAGAATTCAACAAAGCCATTAAAGTCGGCAAACGATAGCGTTTGAGTTTGCCACGGCTAATTCACCATAATAACTGCCAACTTAGAATGTGATGATAATCATAGTGAGGGGGGTTCAATGCTGTTATTTGGGTTAATTGTCGGCCATATTAATACAAAAACACAACTACATAGTTTCCGCGGTAATTCAGCTCGTACATATGTAATTAGAGTGTCTGGCCAGGCTTCGTATAATTTACTGTCGGATTGAAATTGCACCGGCGTTTGAAGCAGGCAAAAATTGATTTATACGCCTGCATGTTATTTTCGAGTTAATTTTCAATTTGGCCGCATTAATCCGGTTGTGTTTTATGCGCGCAATGACAATATCGAAATGATTGGATTCGAGGCTTTGGGATAAAAGGGTGGGCTAAAATAGACCTGAATTCATTGATTTTTTTCATGGGTGTGGAATTTTTTTCCATTGAATATTGAAATTGGTGACGAAATTAATCTCAATATATAAAACTCAGTCGGCCATATTGTTGGTTACACCATTTATAACTCAAGATTGGATGAACTGTTTGTTATGAAAGTTTTTTTGTTGGATTCTTCTACGGTTTGGTTAATATAAAATACATTGAAACTATGAAAAATTTGATGAAATGAAAAAAAAGTACGAAATTATTTTCCTTCTTGCGAATAACGCCAGTAGATGTCGCTGAAGTTGAAGCGTTTTCGTGTAAGTATTATATTTGTTATAAATTAGGTGAACTATATTTAATAATAATATCAACGCCTCTGAGTCCATGTGTTATTATACCTATATTTCTTCCGAACACTACGGAAAATTTTATGACGAAAAAACTAAAAATGTGGTTTATCATAAGGTACAACAAGTAGACAATTTTTAAATAATAATAAGGTATCGCTTAAATAAAGTGAAGTCTATTCATGTGAATAACAATGTACACACCTACCTATTTCAATGTAATTAAGTTTTTTTATATTTCGTACTTTAATTTTGTCTTATTTACCTCCTACTTGAAAAAGTACCAGTTTTGTTGATACAACTTTATGAATCTCTGAGGCGAAACAAAGTTTGCCCTGCCAGCTAGTATTATATAAAGGATGATGGTGAAAAGGTCAAGTTTTCAAAATTTGAACTTTCACCTTAGGCAATGTTTCATCAGAGTAATAAGAGTGCATGTACACTAACAGGGTGATTGTTCATATTTTACTCAATAGCTCTCAGTTAAAATTGGTCGAACACAAAAGTTCAAATGGGCAAATTTGCATTCCTTTTTGGGCATTCTGAACTCAGTACTAAGAAATACCCCCATAAAAAAGTGTCCAATGATGTTAAGAAGGGACTATCAGGAGACCATAGAATGGAACTTCTATATAACGAAATCACAACATTCTCGAGAAGTGTTCTACAGCTGCCTTAGATTTTGACAAAAAAAACCTATAATTTTCAGAAATTGCTCTGTACATTTAGTGAGTACTGATTACTTGTGTTTCGTCACATTTTTTAAATTTTTTCCTACTGTCCTGTCCGATTACGGGGTATGCTTGGGATTGTCCATACCGGTAATCTTCGAGAATCTGAAAATCGTCCATATCTGGAATCACAAGTAAAAAGGACACTACGCCATTTATCGTTCCAATTGATATGTTTCTTGCCCATTCTAGTCTTTGACGCTTATGGTCACATGTTGATGGAACTCCTCCCGATGGACGTCTAGAACCTAGATTCACCTCTCTCAAACGTCGTCTGAAGAAAACTTGAACCCCATCTGCATTTTGAAGAGTATTCCGTAGCATTGTACAAGTAGATGTAGGCTTTCTTCTCGCCGAAACGGTGATGAAACGATTCTGAGCAGGTGTTGTTTTTCGTCGCCCACCAACCCTTGATCTTTCCAACATGGAGCCTGTCTCCCAGAACCTATTCCAGAGTCGAGATTTCGAGATATCATACATTGGCTGACTTGAAGCTTTTCCGCTACAACAACCTGAGTTAGGGCACCCTGTAGCATTTCGATAGCCCTATCTGCCTCAGCGTTTGTTAATTTACGTCCAGGCATTTTCAGAAAGCTCGTTTCAAATCGAAGCTGTTGATAAACTGACTCCTTCTCAGAATAAAAACATTCATGAAGCATATGCAAAGAACCAAGCTTCAGAAAAAAGGTGACCAGATTGACGAAATGTCTCATACTGATTTTTAATGGATCGATTCAAGTTGTTATTGAGTTTCAAATGATTTCACAGCGATTTTCTCGAAGATTGAATACTTTTCAAAACGATTGAATCATTAACTCTTGTGGAACAGTATATTTACATGGATTATTGTTCATTATGTTTATTAGGAAAACCAAGACTATTCTCGATGTGTGTAATTTACATAACCACATTGTTGTCAGAAGTGTAGTCTATCCAACGCATTGTTCAGAAACTGCCATCGCGAATGCCAATTGGTAATGAAATAATGGTTGTTGATATTCTGGAAAGGCCTCGATGTACTATATGTTAGACAAGAGCACTTACAATAACAACATGACAAACAAGCTTGGCGCGTTCGTGTAATTTGAGCGTGTATAATCAATATTTGATTCGATCTATGCAGATGATGTGACGCCCCTTGTATTACAGGGAAGAATAAAGTTAATTTGCGGTTATCCGAGCTCGCGTCTGAAATTAATTCATCGAGAGTTTTCGAGTTAGTAAATGTGAAGACCATAGAGCAAAACACATCTCTATGCGACATCGCCGGCGTTAGCTGTAACTAAGCCCGAAACGAGTATCGTTTTGACAGTTAGTACGTGAAAGCTGGGTTTATTTGTTTATTTTTACGGTTTTATTGCGATAAAAAGATATGCCTAAGGAAAAAGCCATGAAAAGCACTAACTGTTGTGTTTATGGATGTAATTCTAAAAAAATCTAGAAATCCTGGAGCCCATTTTCGTGGTAAAAATCATAATGTTTACTTTATCAACAAACTGGAAATCGTAGAGGAAATTAATAGACGAAAATCCTGGGAGCATGTTTTGATAATAGGAAAACCTGTATCTTATCATATTAGAGTATGCTCACAGCATTTCCGACCAGAAGATTGTAGAATGAAAACAGGCAAGAGTGGAAACTGATGTCAATTGAAAACAATGCTTTATATGTTTTGAATTATTTCAGAAACTATGAAAACATTTCTCTTACTGGAGAAGAAAGCTGTGCCTTCACTAAACCTGCAAAAAAAGCAGTTCAAGTCAAGTCATTTTTGTTCAATAATTTTCATTCCTATCGAAATAAATTGCTTTGAGTCTACTTGATATTTTTGAATATATAGAAGTCTCAACAATTCAAGAAGTCTATTTGAAAGTGCTGAATGCAAGCCATATGATATTGTGCAATAAAACTAGGGACCTTGTGAGTTTGAGTGATTCTCTCGATGGTTGCAAAATTGAACTTATGTTCAGCAGTGATCAAATCTACATGTGGAATTTCAAATAAATTCCGAGAATTGGCAATTTTATACAATATATTATACATATGTATCAATTTAATATTAATATTAAAAATGGCTTGATAGTAGTATTGACGTTCATTTAGCAACGGAAAAGGTGCAATCAATCGATAGATAGGTTGAATAATTTTATTTTATTATTACTGCAGCCTAAGACACAAGTAAGATGCAATAAATGAATAAAACATTAAAATCTAGCGTAATGAATTCTTCAACACGATTAGTCGATGATCACGTCATGTTCTGCATACATACAGTTCCCTGAAGAATGTCCATTTTTATTCAAAATTTATCACCCATTTTCTTTTCTGAAATTTCTTTCCTTCGTAAATAGAAAAAAATTAGTAGCTTCTATTGAATGAATATATTGTACATGCTGATGTTCAATTACATTACAATCATGCATGTTCTCATGTTCTGTTAGGTCTCAAACTTATTTCATCCTTCTCTTAGTTTTCATCAAATATGGATAATCCTAATGTTTTCTGATTTCTTCATTTCATTGTTACGGAAAACAAAAAGAAAAACAGCAGAGACAAAACTAAATAATGAATTTTTCTTTCACAATCAGTAGAATTGTGAAGATATTTTGTAGTACGTACAACCTTGTAGAGTAGCAGGGCTAAAATATGCTTGCAAATTCCAGACAATCTTGCTTGGTATCTGTATATAATCTTGTCAACCTCCACACCATAATTTTTATAAGACATCATTTCCTCAATATGATGGGGTTGTCCTTGTAGAATTCCAATGTTTTGAAATAATTTTTTCCACATAGAATCAAATGATTGCATTGCAACACTTGCTCACCCCCTACACAGCATCTGTGAGCTTGTAAGTATTGGAAAATTTCCTATAATTAGAGGAACCTTTGGTAATTATCTTGCCAGATGATCTGAAAAGCATTCAAAATGAAATAGTGCTCACCTCAATATTGTACATAGAATATAACAAAAAGCACAATATTAACTATATTTGCACTTACAATATAATCCACAGGATCCACAATTAAGGAAACAACTTCGATTATTGATAGCCAATAAACATTTAAACCGAAAAATCTCATAAATACAAATATAAATCTAATGTAAACACGAAACAATACTCGTTTCGGTAAACAGCTGATCGGCGAATGCAGCGACACCATCGGTAATTATTTTGTCCAAGAGCCAACACCACCTAGAAGAAAGCCCCGACTCTCTTTCGTGACGTAAACATTGGGATGGCATCCGTCTGAACTAAGATTCGCAATGCGATTTGAAGACATTGGGCGAATTCACCGAACGAAGATTTCGCTACTGCATAAATTGAAAGCGCAACCAAAAAAGGTGATTTGCAGCGTATGTGCCACCAGACGGTTCATCAACAGTTGCACGACTGTTACGTTCGGTGAATGCGCCCATTAATGAAATATCGGAAAACCTTGTTACTGCGGCAAAGTCTATATTGGTGCAACAAAACGCCATCTAGCGATCTTTCTGCTGTCCATCGACCTCGATAACGTGATCACGTCCACAATGCCATCTGTAAAGTCGCTTCCAAAACAGAAATTGTTATTTCGGACAGAGCGGAAAAATGTACGCCGAATATTTCGCCGGTTTTCACGAAATTAAACTAGTATTTGATTTATTTATGTACGCGCGCCGATGAATAATTCAAATACGCTTCCCGTCAGGCGCTTTTCGATTGAGAATTTTCACGCTCATTGATTTAAACGGACTAATTCAATTTATACACCTATGTTTTATAGTTGGATCATGTTTGCGATTTCAATTTAGGACCGTCGGGGTTTTACAACGGCGTTATAAAACTTTCAGCCGATGAAAAATTCAGTTCGTTACGGTCGCGTGGATGTTGGATCGATACAGCATTGTTTTTTTTCAACACAATTTGATAGGTCCCGAATGTGAGTTTTTTTTGGGATTTGAAATCGTCATTCGTCATTGGTAATCTGCAATCAGTGAATGAAGAATCTGACAACACTAAAAAGCTGGATAATAAAAATTTTTGAGACGCAACTTGTTTTTACCCAGAAAAACTGGGACAAAAATTTCCGTGAATATTTTCACGAAAGTTCTTCAGATTATCTGCAAATTACGAAAATGAAAAACATGTCATCCCAGCATTTTTCTTTCTTTGATTAAATAATTTTGCCGCAAATGTGCCCACTTGTGCCGGTCATATTTTCAGAAAATTTCCAGAGGTTTTCTCTCATAAGAAGAAAAAAAATACGCATGGCACTCGAGGACTGCTGCGGTAAAGCTATTGCATATATTCAAAAATAAGAAGATAATATTGTTGATTTGAAATATTTATTTATCTTACAATACATGTAGGTTATTCAGTAATGTTTATCATTGAAGCTATAGGTTTATGGTAACTGAAATAAGAAACATAAGTTTGAGACTTAATATCTTCTAAATATCTGGAAAATAGCGCCGCGTCAATAGTGGTCCCATATTTTCTTGTGGATTCTTGTGGATCATTATTCACTTTTAAATTCAATTTTTCCGAAAGAAATATTGTCAACTGCTATGATTTTTTATCAGCGAAGTTAATCGCCTGCCAAGGTAAGTGGAAATTTATAACCATTTTTACCAAGTATTTTGGACCCTTCTTCAGTGTACTCCTGTAAAGTGCGATGAATAAAATGCTCTACCTCGCCCAATTTTGTATTCGGAGAAATGTAAATTGCTCGGTAAATTGCTACCATGACTATGTGTAGGCCATTTCTATGTTTGCATAAGCACGCACAAGTATCTCCAACAAATGAGCGTCTAACATTAACACTGCTAACGTCTTCAATGTTTATTTCAATATTCGGAGTCATAATATTGGTAACAATATTACTATTTTGGTAAATAGCTACCCCACCTTTTGGAACAGTATCTCGTTTGAATTGAACAATACAATTAAAATAAGGTATTTCAATCGGATTATCGCGCGTCATGCATGTTTCGGTAAGAAGTAACACAGTGATTTGTCTCGTAACTGAATCTTGTAAATCGTATTTGTGACTATGTAAACCTTGGCAATTGAAAGTCAAAATTGAAATGCCATTTCTATTACTAATGAAATTTAAGACACTTTGAGCTATCGTCTGAACACTATTTAATGACAGTCTTTTGAATTTTTGCAACAAAGATGCAGTCGAGGCAGCTTGCCTTCGATTATGATAAAACTTAAATGCAGAATTATCATTTTTTGGTCGTAATATACAATTTTTCAATATAAGTCACCCGAGAGAGTGCAACATAGACGAGTTCCTGAGAATGTGATTTACTGAACTCATATACTATTTGGTCAAAAGTTTTACCTTGCGACTTATGTATAGTTAGAGTAAGGGATGAAGTTAATGGAAAATGTTTGCGTTTGGCTATATATTTTCTATCCGATGTTAATTAAGTATTTGCCGTTCGTAATTCAATGGGAACATCGAGATCGCCGACTCCATTCTGCACTGCTAGAAAGGCAGCACGCATCCGTCTAGTCGCAAGCACCCAAACACCGTGCCGAAGTCTGCCGAACTGAACCGACGATACACGGCTGCGTTAGGTTTTTTCGTTACGGAATTTCTACATTCGGTCGCCGCGCTCAAAGGCTGAGATAAAAGCTATGCAACAGCTTAATAAGAAAAATTTGTAGATTGCAAGAAAATCAGCATACCTGGCGCAACAGTGTGTGTGAAATTTGCCCAGCATTTCTGGATTTCCGAGGAAATTTTTGTTGTCCTGTGAATTGTACTAGGTTTGTGTCAAATTATGTCGTACTGATGAAAGGTTACAACCCTAAAACCGGTTTCTAGCTATTCTTTGCTCGATGATAGCAATTCTCAGCGGTTTACTCTCAGTCTGTATCTCTTCCAGTCCAGGTCCACAGTTCGGAAATTAATTTTTCTGAATGGTTACAGTATCTTCTTTGAATTCTTCAAAGCATACTCGGATTTTTTTTATGAATTTGCCCAAAGGCGCGACCAGGCACGCCCAACCACAATTACAATAAAAAATCGAATGATATCTGGACAGGCGTCGCGACGCGGATCAGCGAGCGTCGATGAAACGCAGCCCCGGTTGTTCATTTACGGACGCGTAAAACCTCGTCGTGTTGTACAATAACAATTGAACGTGTTGCCCTGCGATAGCGCAAACCGGCCAGATTGATTTCAGTGGCGTACAATGCCGCGCTGCATTATCCAATCTGCAATTAACAATTCCGTCGGTTTTCATTAGCATCTGTTTATTTTATCGGGCCGGTAGCATCGACGGCTAGCGTTTTGTTTCGGTCGACGGTCGCTAATTAAATGTTCATTATGAGCGCGCCTCGCTGTAATTGGGAATTTCGATATGTGAATGATATTCGATGAATATACTGCTCCACAAGAGTTAGGGATAGTAGATAGTTTAAAACAACAACGCTACTCGTGGGATGAACGACTATTTTTTCCAGCTCATAAATACTCGATGACTGAAGAAACCACCTTGTACATGATCATACTAAAATAATACAATAAATGTTGAAACAAAAAGTACCTAAGCTGAGGTAAAAAAACGGGGTATCATAACATTCTTCGTATGATACTATAGAATCATACGATACTATCATCACTAATATCATACGATACTATACAGCCAGGGAAAAAACCTCACCGAAAAAACCTGTCTCCCCGTAAAAAAATAACATAAAATAATAAATATCTGGAAAATCTTGAAAGACATCAGTGTGATCATCTTCATGTTATCCGTCGATGGACTCGGATACACAGATTCTTCCCAAAACGACTCGTAATTCTTAATCTGAAATGAAAAAAGACAAAAGCAGAAAAGAAACCGATTATTCAGAATAAATCGAAGGCATTTTGGAAATGCATTTGCTACTTTAAAAAACATCAACATTAAGATTTCTTGGCCAAATAATGTTCGGAAATTTATAAATATTTATGACAGAAATGTCACAAAATTTGAAAGAAATGAAAAAAAGATCTCCATCAATTTCCCCTTTCCGAATCTGTTGAAATTCACGAAACTGATAATTTTTCAACATAACAAGCTAAATTTATAAAAAATCAATTAATATATAACTTTCAACTGTCCTCTTTCACGAGGATTTTTTTCTGTTGCCGTGTGGGTTTCTTGCAGAAGAATCACTTCGATACCATGTTCATCAGCTAATTTGGAGACGTAATCACACTTGTCTTTCGAAATTCCTTCAATATTCAAATTCAAAATCCACAAATTCTCGCTCTCTGGTCGTGAGGGTTTTTCAAACCGGATACGACCTTCCAAGTGATGATTTTTCATCACTTCAGATGTTTGAAGACCGCTACGGGACCCCAATGAAAGGCAATCATCTCCCATAGATAAACCAAACATGTTATAACACAAGAAAACAGAATATTTTTCAGGACCAAAAACTAAGACATATTCTGAGAATTGCCATTCTGACAATAAATGATTTTAGAATTTTCAAATAATCAATATTTTCGATTATTGTCAAATGTGAGCCTTACACAATAACTGAATTCAAAAGTTTCTGTGACACATTGTAGTACCAAAGGTTCTATCATGAGAAATTGTCTTGTATTGTTAATATTTTGTGATTCTGACTTGTTTCCTCTTCTTTGTATTTTGCACTCGCTTTTGCATGTAACTGTCAATGATTTGGGAAATAAAATCATATTCTATTCTATTCTAAGGGGTTACATACCACTGCGACCTTATAATCTATTGTGCCCCCTGACAAAGCTTTACAGCTCGCCTTCCAGTCCCAGAGATCTTATGAAATCAAATATCTCGGAAGGCTTCAGTGGGGCTAATTCCTCACTCCTACAGGTCTTTTGACCAAAGCATTGTTTCCTTTGGCTTACAATGCCAAAGCATTCTGTGACTAGGTGAATAGGAGTTTCTTCCTCCTCCCCACAGAATCTACACTCGTCAGTGTCCGATACGCCCATTCTCAGCGAGTGCTTTCTAAGGCGACAATGCCCTGTAAGAAAGCCAGTGAGGGGTGTATTTGGGTCTTACTGAGATCCAAATATTTTTTGGATCTTGCAGTTTCAAAATTCCGAAGGAACTTTTTGGAGTGATCCAACCCTGGGAGATTCTGCCAGAGTATTTCTCTTTCAGTTTTCTCCTTCTCCAGAAACTCTTTCTTATGGATACATTTTCCTATACCACAGAAAGGGTCTGGGCCAGTGAGTGGTTTCCGAGCACCCCCTCTGGCAAGTTTGTTGGCCTCTTCGTTACCTCTGATTCACGAATGACCAGGAACCCAGATTAAAGAGACCTTATTTTTCTTGCCTACTTCATCGAGTTTTCTCCGGCATTTCCATGTTGACTTTGAGTCGATGACATAGGGGTCCATTGCTTTAATATCAGCTTGACTATCTGAACGAATAGCTATATCGCAATTCTGATAGTTTCTCTCTAGATTAATATCTAGACATCTTTCGATTGCTAATATTTCTGCTTGAAGAACACTCACACAGGAACCTAACGATAGTGCACACTTGGCTTTGGCCCCGTGAACCCCAGTGCCAGCTCCCGTGTTAGTTTTAGAACCATCTCACAGTATTTTCTTTGAAATTTTGGTCGGTGTATTCCCGCTCTCATTCCTCTTTTTTTGCATAGTATCGTACTGAAGTTTTTCTCAGTACTTACTTGTTTGACCATTACATCACTAGGAAGGTTCGCAGATGAGATGTAGTTACTCAGAGAGCATCAGACTCTCTGATTTTTTCGGGATTTTCTTTCCCAGTCATTGGTGATGAGGAAATTTTCTTGCTTTCCTCAACACAAGGAAGACCAATCGATGTATCGCAATTTGACTTTGGCGTAGTTTTTGTTAGTATAGATCATTTTATCTTTGAGAACAGTTCTTATGTTGAATTCAGAAATAATTCTTCTCATTTTTCGCAAGACTATGAATATTATAAATCAATTCAAATAAAATTGGTTGTTCACGACGGTTTTTTATAGGTAAATCATCATAAATTTGATTCGGTTTTTTTATGAAATTTGCTGGGGGTTGATTATCCTCAAGGAAATTTTTATCGAACTCAATTCGATTATTTCGGTTGAAGACATCAAATGATCCCAATCATAAAGTGCTTTCATAACACCTGTTTTAACACCCATTTGATGATTAGTGCAATGTTTTTCGTCAAACTTCGTTAAACATTACGACTTATGTCGTTCACAATATATGATTCTTTTAGATTTCCTCAATAACGAAACCATTTTTTTTCAGGGTCCACCACAGCCTGGACAACCTTTCAAATTCACAGTAGGAGAATCATGCGATAGGATAAAAGAAGAGTTTAATTTTCTGCAAGCACAATACCACAAGTAAGTATCATATTTTCATCTTCCACGCTCAAGTCAGTCAGTCAGTCCCTCCTCTTCATTTTTAATGGGACACCTTGTATATTTTCATAATTTTCAGTCCTTCTGGAATCTGGTTTCGAATATTTCGGACACATTTTATCTTAAAATCAAGATTTTTGGTGTAATTTTTGATGAGGATGAAGAAATCTTCACATTCGAAAACACCCTGTATGTACACGATGAAGACTCACTGTATATAAACAGTTTTCATTCTGGAATTTATCAAATCGATGAAACCTCTCATTAAAAACGATCGCTTTAAAAATTCCTTCCCACCTAAAAAACCTCCATAAATATTCACCACTTAAATCCACTGAATAAATTTTCATTTCTCAATGAGAATCAAATATTTGACGAGACAACGCGTCCATAATGAAGATAATGGAAATATCGATAACACCTCGATGGAAGTCCACACACTTTCGTCCATAATGAAATTCATCTGAATTTTTAATGGGAATAATTGATGGTATTGATGACATGGCATGTCTACGACGTATTAGAAACCATTCGAATCTAATTATCGATTCCCAATGAATGGTTCATTAATTCTAAACTGAGGCTCGCATCCGAGAATATAAAACAACCTATTAGTTGGATCTCTTGGGAACCGGATACTTGAATGAGTCCGAACCCGTTCATTGAAGATGATTAGATACGGTTCTGTTAATTTAATGTAGTTGGATTATTGATCAATATGTGGGGAATTAGTGGTAGCATGTCAATGACTGAAGCAATAAATTTGGATAAAAATTTTCATACTCTCATTGGATCCAGTGGCTGTGCAATTTGGGAATAAATATACCGGGTGTCCAAAAAGGGTGTGAGGTACTTGTATATTCAATAAACAAAACCCCGAAATCAGAAAAAAGTTTGTCTCTATTGAAATTTAGATAAGGTTTGGGAAAATTGAGTGGAAAAGATTATGTTTTCCAAATGTTAACCCTAACAAAATGTCAATAATAATAATATTATTAATTGATCCTTCTAGACATAAAAATGCATGTATAGGACGAGTCACAAAAAAATTATCGACAAATTCAGACATTTTCTGAATGAACAGAAAAATATTCACTTAAACTCGAGTTAACACTATAGAAACAATTCTGTATGAGTATAGTTTCAACCAATTTCTTGAACCTGAAGATATGAGGTGACTTTATGTTCAACCCCTTGATTTCAAATAGGGATGAGGGGTGTTTAAGATCTCTCTGATGGTGAAATTTCCATTTTATTCCGAATTGTAAAAATTTGCCACGCGAAACTTTTCCCTATTATTAATTCCATTTTTTCTTTTTCAGTCTGAAATTAGAGTGTGAAAAGTTAGCCAGTGAGAAGATCGAAATTCAACGACATTATGTTATGGTGAGTTGAAAAAATTGTCCCTATCAACTTTATCGATCGAAAATTTTGCCAGAGCATTTATTGAGCAAGCCAGATCTCGTTTCGATGAATCTTCTGCGAAAAAACGAATTTATTCGGGGGTGAAATGAAAAAAATTCCTCATTGAAAGGGATCGAATTATTACTCAGTTACACCGTATCTCTGAGAATGATGCTCGTTAAAAAAATTATTTTAACTGAACTCGGGCATTAATGAGAGCGGAATCATTTCACCGAAGAAAAATTCAGTGAAAATTAATTACCCCACTCGAGTAGTGTTTGTACCCTTGAATATTTCATCGGTACGAAGGTCTGTGGAATTTTGTGCGAGAATATTCCAATCTGAAAATATGACAAGGTCATGATAGAGTACATAATTAATCTTGAAGTTCAACTGAGCGTTTTCCTCAATGAGTGTAGATATTTTCCACCATGTTTTATGCTATTTCTTTCGCGAAAATCAACGGGGATAGCAAACGTAAATAATGGAAATTTTTCGTGGTTTTAGAAAAAAGTCAGGACATTTTGCACTTTTACAGAGTGTAGTAATCCAAAGTACTCTTAGGTACGGCTGTCGTCGTTTATTTATTCTCGACGTTTCGCCAGTAGAAATGTTTGGCATCCTCGAGAGTTGTTCTCGCTGAATTGAGGTGCCTGATGATGATGACGCTGAAGATGCCAGAAACTGGAACTGGAGAAACGTTGGATATGAATAAACGACGACGAACGAAATGTTCGAAAAACAAGTGACATGTTCTCATCGCAAGCATCATAAGCATTCGAATGTTTTCAGGAATTCACGAAAAATTATAGAAGTAAAGCAATATTTGAGTCTTTGGTAAATTATCTGATCTATACCAAATTAAACCTTTTGAATTATTTTGCTGGCTTAAACGTCCCTTCTTGAGATATTTTTGCATTTATTGTTGAACCTAGTAAGGGTTTCAACAGATGAGTAAGATCGTAGAATCGTTGAAATACTTGATATTAGCCTACTGACTTTTTTAGGGCAAACGAAATTTTTTTTCGGTAGTTGCCTTAATTATGCGCCAATTTTGAATTACTGGTGCTTTTTGAACTTAGAATTTCATGCTCTACAACTTGCACTCTGTAACTTTTTTCGATTAGATTGACCGTTTTTGAGGTACAGGTCTTCAAATTGCCAAAATGGATTTTTTGAAAAATTTAAAATTTTTTTCGTTTTTCAACGGGCGATTGATCCTAAACTGCTCTACCGATTTCGATGTCCTGTATGTCATTCGACGCAGAATTTAATGCACTCTGTGCGAGGCTTCCTTAATGAGAAATAAGCAAAAAACTGAAGAAAATCCGAAAATTTCGAGGTTTTTAGGCACCCAGAAGTTTTCCGTATAAAAATTTTATTGGATTCGCTTAGTTTCCTACTACTGGGGTACCGAGACACCAATTAAAAGTAAGAAACATAACAACAGACACCCTTTTCAATGTCTAGATTGACTGGACTAAGGCTGCTAACTCTACATTCTTTACTTTACAAGTCCTTATTTCTCAAACTCTACACCTTGGTCAAAATGACTAGGCCGTTTCTTTACCGCCACATGAGCTTCAGGTGAAAATTTGAATCGCTGTTCATAATATTTCTGTTATACCATAGTTCTTAAAATAATTAAATAGCCAAGTCACATATTTTAACCAAGGTGTAGAGTTTGTGAAATAAGGACTTGTAAAGTTGCTTTTGGTTATTATTTTCTCTTCAATAGAATCAACATGACCTGAAAAACTCCTGTTGTTCAAAATTGGGGTTGTTTAGATTTTGTAAAATTACTGTGAAGTACTATCCAGATATTTGAGTTGGAGTGCAAAACATTTATTGACATCATTCACCACCATAAAATGAATAAGTCACCCGCCATGAAGCAAATACAGTAAAAATACAAATATGAAAATCATCTATAAACTCAGAGTGACATTATCCAACTAAAAACAGAGGTTATCTAGAGACATTCAAAATGAGGTCATATGAAGTCAGACGCAGACTTTGAGACAGTTCAACTAATTCAAAATCAAACACAACGTTTACAGTGACTGAACATTAAAAAAAAAATAATTGCGAGAGCCTCCTTTGTCGATTAGAAAAACAGAAGGATGAACAATGAGCAGACTGATCTGTAATAAAAATAAGATCAGGCCTCAATTGTTCATCATTGAGATTAATACAATATGAGATAATCATGATCAAACAATCTATAACGTTGGTCTATAATAGAGTGCAAAATTAATCAATCGAAACGACATTTACAGTGACGAATTGCAGGATTAGTGTTCATCAGAAAAATAGAGGTTACATTTGAAAAATTATGAAGATTATAACCTGATAGTACTATGTGTGAATGAAAACCACTAATCCTTTTGTTGTGAGAAAGCTGAAGGCTTGAGATATTACTTGCTAAATGATTCAGATGAATGAACTTGAGAATTTCATGTTTATAATGAGGTGATCATACCAGTTGAATGGTTTTACCAATAATAGAGGAAATCGCGGTAGGTGAAGCAGGGTCTGAGGCTGTCAGCCAGGATGAATGTCTAAAATACTTGATCGTTGAACTATTTCAGAGAAGTTCGCATGGTTCCATTGAGGGAAAAAACTGATTTCATGATTCACCTCTGCGGATTTTTGAGGATCTTTCATTCACCTGAAACTCCAAACAACACACTCGAAAAGTACGATAACAACTTCCTGCCCACCTGGATGATCCAGAGCAAATGCAATCATCGCTTACGAAATCGAGACGGCTAAAATAAAACGTCCAAAACCGAGAGAGATCCACTCGACCTTTGTGCGTCGTAGGTGGCTAATAAATAGCGTGAGAAAAGCGTCACATTGATACGAACAACGAACGAAGTGAGCGGGTGTTATCTGTTTAAATTAATAATTTGTACATTGAGACCGTCTATTCGAACACATGTTCTCGATACCTGTGATTCATTCATCACCGTGTCGGCCGTGTTTGATTATAGCTATTATCTCATGAATTTAAATCGCGGAACAATTATGTTTCGTGTATGTATTCATGGCTTGTTCCGACCGGTATTTTATGGGCGGTTTTCCAACGGCAGTGACCGTGTTTTAAATTGGGATGAAACGTTGCGGATGTTGTAGGACAATTTCGTCTTTTTTTGGATTCGTGGTGCCGGTCAGTGGTAGGATTCTGTAGGGGAGAGTTGGATAAAACGGGATAGCTAAGGTTATTTGACGCATAACTCCCTAATCAAGCTATTGACAACTGCTTATTCTGCATAGTGACTTTTCAAAAAAGGTGCCCCCTCTCCAGGATAGATAGAAAATTGAAAAATAATAGGGGTTTGTTCAGTAAAAAATTTTCGTAACGCCATCCGTATTCAAGATACAGGGCGTTGAAAAAGAAAAAATATACACATTTTTTACGATTTTGCCGAAACTACTGGCAACATTGTAATGAAATTCTATACGTATTTATTTTGGAAGCTGTTACATCTAATGAATGTGTTTTGATGTCTTACTCTCTTAGAGGGCGGTAGTTACACGGTTCGTACCAAGTTGTTTTGAACATAATTTTTTTATATTAGATTTATTAAGCTATATTTTGAGCGATCTTGAACATCAGTCAATTTCACACCATAAAGGTACTCCTCATCGAACTCTATATTGTGCACCGTTTTCGAAATATTTTGATTTTAAAATTATGAAGTATTGATCGATGCTGATATAAAGTAATGATGAATGTATTAATTGAACAAAAACTCACAAGAAAATTTATGGAAGGGTTAAAAACATAAAAAAAATTCATTAAGTGTAACAGCTTCCAAAACATATTCGTATGAAATTTCATAACAATGTTGCCAGATTTTTGATGTTTCATGAAAATGTTGAATTTTTTCACTTCAAATATATCCTCCCATGTCATAGGAACAGTTTTGAACTTTCCGAATCAGTTTTTTTTTTTGCATGAATTGCAGTGCATGATTGCTTCAATTTATGCACTGGAAAAGAACACAAAATCTCATGGAGGTATAATTCAGTTTTTGGAGAAAAAAGCTGAGGTAGTGTAAAAAAGCACTGGACCCTATCTTTACAGCTCGCCTTCCAGTCCCAGATATCTTATGAAATCCAATATCTCAGGAGGCTTCAGTGAGGCTAATTCCTCACTCCTACAGATCTCTTGACCAAAGCATTGTTTCCTTTGGCTTACAATGCCAAAGCATTCTGTGACTAAATGAATAGGAGTTTCTTCCTCCTAACCACAAAATCTACACTCGTCAGTGTCCGATACGCCCATTCTTAGCAAGTGCTTTATGAGGCGACAATGCCTTGTATGAAAGCCAGTGAGGAGGTGTAGTTGGTTCTTTCTGAGATCCAAATATCTTTTGGATCTTCAATTTCAAAATTCCGAAGGATCTTTTTGGAGTGATCCAACCCTGGGAGATTCTGCCAGAGTGTTTCCCTTTCAGTTTTCTCCTTCTCCAGAAACTCTTTCTTATAGGTACATTTTCCTATACCACAGAAAGGTTCTAGGCAAGTGAGGGGTTTACGAGCACTTCCACATAAATGGTATCCATTTTGATGATGACTGTTTTGAATTTATCAATGTTTCAAAAATGTTAAGTTTCAATTGGAGCACACTGTATATTGTATAAGCTTCTGACGCATTTTCTTACCTTCCCCTTTGATTTCTAGAATGATTTCTTCACATCGTCCTCCTCAGAGTACCAACCTAACAGAACAGGATAAAAAATAAAGAGACGGAAAAAAATTAATAAACGTAAAATACTGAAGGACAACAATGTAACGCGTTGAAATAGTAAATTATCAACAGGCCCGTGTCGATCGGTAAGGACGTGGAGGGCGCTCCATCACGGATACATCAGCTCGTTCTTTTGTGTGTATTGACCTCCTGCTATTATTATCGAACGCTTCACTTTCAGGCCTAATTGATTCCGTCAGTTTGCCTTTTTTTCTTCGTTCGTGCCGACTTGCCCGCCCAAATGAGCCGGGTACGCGACAGAAATAAATCATGGTAAGGCGGACTACGGGCCGGCGTTGCCGCTTCTACCGAAATTTCAGAACTTCCACCGAAATTTCAGAACTTCTTCCGAAATTTCAGAACTTCTACAGAGTTAGAAGCGATATAAATAACGTCTATTGGGCAGAGGATCATTTGCTTTTTATTGTGTAAATATGAGTCTCTCAGGGTATTTTGTTCTCATTTTCAATAACTATATTCGACTCTCATAATCATTTATAAACCATCCCATTTTAGTCGACTAGGAGGGCAAAATAGGGTACTTTAACGCTCATTACAAATATGTCTTTTCATATACAGGGTATCCCCGAAAGAACACGTCAAACCAAGACGGAATGTAGATCAGAATGTGCTCTACCTGATGGGTTTTATGAGAATGTAAAATTTTTTCACTTCGAATACTTTCTCACATGCCATAGATACAATTTGATTATTTTCGAATCAGTTTTGCGTGAATGGTTGCTCCAATTTATGCACTCAAAAAAAAAGCACAAAATCTCATGCAGAGTTGTCTATTCTGTGAGGGTTTAGAAAAGGTAAAATACAGGTGATAACCTTCTACAGAAAAAAAGATATTTAGAGAAAATGTACCATTTCTGTGAAAAACCGATTTAGTCAATTTTTTTCAAGAAACCCTTCATTATGCACATTCTGCTGTGACTTATTGAATAAATCTATTGGAAAATGTTAGTTCGTCCATGATTTTTACTTATGAGGTGGAATTGTTCATCAATTGCAAGAAACTGATAGTGGATAGTGGATTGAAAGTGAATAAAATATGCATGCGTAATTTTGATAAAAATAATTATCATTGAGAACACCTTCAGTTGTAGAATAAATTTGAGATTTCTAATGTGTGTTATTTTTTTTTTGCGCAGTGTATACAGGGTGAGTCTTTGACTTGTACATATATTTTAACCGTAGATTCCTGAGGTCAAAAGAAACACTTTTTCCTTTACTATTTTTTCCGATTCGGCCTAGAAAAAAAGATATAGCCATTTTAAACTTTCATAATGAGCTATGCCACTCCTGGATATCATAATCATAGATATAATATATGCCTGCCATTCAAAACTTGGAAATAATAACCAACTGTACAATAAAAACAAGCGTCAACACACTTTTTCAATCCTATTCGACGAAAGATGAAGTACGATTTTGTTAATTCTGAATAATTACCGAATGTATAAAATGTACCTACAAAAAATTCTTATACTTCATACAGAATTTCGTTAGCGGCAAATGTTGAATATTCTTCTTTTGATTCCTTTTCCATTATTGATAACGAAGTATTCAGCTTGCTATCACCTATATCTTCAGTATGTAATCATTATTTATCGTGGTTCATAAAATTTTCTGAGGTTCTTCAACAGAATCATAACCATTAATTCCAAACATAAACAAATGTCATTGAATATTGAATTGAACTTCACCGCTAAGCTGAAGGTTGCCAGATAGGTTAGAACTACGTAACCATAGATCATAGACCTATTATTAATAGAGTGTGCATAGACTTAACACTTAATGATCAAATGTCATTGTGTTTTGATAGTTTTTTTCAATTATAACACTGTTGTGAATAATTTGTTATCTAGAATTTGACTTAACATTTCAGAAGATACTCATCATTATGTGTAATATACTTCATAATTTAATGAAAAGGAAAAAATTTTAACTTCGATAAAGCAGATTTATCGCGACTCTTCTATGTTGATCGTTGTTTCGCATAGAGTGATCGACAAACAATTCAAATTGGGAATTAATGGTATCGTGATTTTCAGTTAAAACGTTGTTAACAGCAGTTTTGTGAATAATGTGGCCGAATTGTGATCGCGTGTGTCAAGTCTACCTATAGGCGATTCAACTTCATCTCGAAACCACCTAGCGGCAAAAATTTCAAACTAGTTGTGAGTATACCTTACTTTGAGGTTGTACTGATTTCATAGTGATTCTTGACGAATTTACACTTTCTACAGTTGTTGGTGAGAGTTGACAACTTCAAAGTTTATTTTAGTTATTTAGATTGATTTATTTGTGTGAAAATAAGTGATATAAGACTCAATATATCGAGAAGTGGAATTTCTTGTTGTGTTTATGGTTGTGAAAGTCGTTCTCACAAGGACCACGATTCATTTCATTCTTTCCCAAAATATAAAACTAGTAAAGTTGAAATAACCAACAAAAATGGTATTGTTGAGAAAGTGGACTTGAGAAAAATTTGGGAAAAGAATTTAAAGTGCGGAAGAAAAATAACTGAATTCATGAGAGTTTGTTCGAAACATTTTGAAGAATCATGCCACGAAGTGAGTTGTGTGTGAATATCATTTGAATTACACATTATTTCATACATTGTATTTTCAGGAGACTATGGGATACCCAGAAAAACGAATGTGACTCGTCTGAGGTTGAAGAAAAATGCATTTCCTACAAAAAACCTTCCTAAGGGATCTCATGAGACCACTAATAGAAAGAAAAGACGGACTTTATTCAAATATGAACCTGCCCATGAATGAATTATTAATAATGCATTATGTACTCTTCAATTAAAATTAATTCATTTCCAGTTGAAAACCAATTGTGGATCAATGGAGGAAGAGCAAGAAACTGATGAAGAACTCCCTACACAGGTAAAGAACTGAAATACCTATTCTTATAGTCCTTATATTAAAGTTATAATTTCAGGAAATAACTAGAACATCCGATGAATGGATGGCTGCTGAAGCTTTATGTGCTTTGGTGAAGTAAAGTATGAAGAAGTTGCAGTCCAAGTTAGCTTCTGATAAGGCAATATTCGAACAAAGCAATCTGATATCTTGCCTTAAGCCAAATGAGGATGCTATAATGGTAGACAGAGATTTCTTAATTGATGACATTTGTTCAGAAAACAAAATCAAACTCATTCGTCCTCCATTCATGAGGAATAGGAAACAAATGACCCTTCAAGAAGTGGAACAAAACTTGTTTATTGCCAGAGCAAGAGTCCATATAGAAAGGGTTAATCAGAGAATAAAAATTTTCAAAATTTTGAGCAATGTTTTGCTGTGGAATTTGGTGCCTAAAGTGGAAGAAATTATGACAATATGTTTGGCGATAGTTAATATGTCAACTCCAATTTTTTCAAATGATAAATTTTGAGAGTAGTACTGTAGTAGTATATACAGTAATGTACGGATAATCCAAAGTACCCTATAATCTAAACAGCCTCAATTCGTAATTTCTCTCTAGTAATGAATCTATAATCCGAACCTGTTCGGATCAGGCATATAATTCAGATTGATTTGATAAACTGAACAGTTAGCTTTCTTACGCATATATTACTGTATTGTACAAATATAGTTTATGTATTTTGTAAACATTTTTGGCTTAAATTGTACAAATTGTTTTTCTAATCAATTGTATGCATATTGTATATGTACCTAGATGAATTTTCTGTGTAATGAAATTTTTTTGTGGATTAAGCACTTTCGTTACAGGGAAATTCCACTGTACTTATGTTATGTCAGTAATAGAAACCTAGATGGTTGTAATTTCCTCACATATGTTTTTTCATTGTCTATTGTGCAATAAAGAAAATAGATTCAGTATCTAGTTTACTTGAAAATTACTTTCTATATTCTTCCTTATGTTACCAAGGTTTTATTAGCAACCTTCGGTTAGTTTTCATGAAATATAATACAGATTTTTTAAAATTATATTCAAGGAGAGCTATTTATAATTCCTTTTTAATGATACATACATTGAAACAAACAATAGAACAGTTATTCAGATTATAAAGATTTTACAATAAGCTAGTCCAAATAAACAAAACATGATATAAAATTATAAATATATATATAATACATTATACAATCAGTATACATGAACCAGTTCCTTCCTTAGTTTACTTTGCTACTGATATTTTTTGAATTAGGACTAACATAATTCATAATTATATCAGAAATTCATGACAGTTTGTTGAATGTTAAGTAATTTTGGAATATAAAAGTATTGCTCGAGAAATGCAATACTGGAATTTGTCATCTTGGAAATGACAAATGTCCGAATATCCTCTTCAACCTGCATCGGTAATTGATGTTTAGGAGGGACTTTGCTTTTCAAGCATGAGGTTTTCAGTATTGGAAGGGCTTCATATTTGGTTTTTGACAATTTTTTCTTATTTGTCCACCATCATTTTACATCTGTACTTGATACCTTCTCAAATTTGTTGAGATCAGTCCTGCAACAGAAAACACCCGGAAAAGCAAAAGAACTAAACATTATATTGTGTATATATTATTGTCCGATTGCAAGTCCTGATTCAGACATTAATTAAATCGAATTTAATACAACCTAGTACAGTGCAAAAGAACAGCCGAGATATGCTTGCATTTTCCACCTAAACCAGCCTTACAGGAACAGCGGAATGCTGATACTACAGCTGATCCCTCGTCTACTAGAATTTTGCCAGTTATCTCATGGGGATATTTCAAAAACCCGATGTGTGCTTTTCTCCAGATTACCACACATTATTAGGTGTCCAGCATTTAGGATTGCTTCTCCTATAATATTAAGTGAATGAAAACTATTTTGATAATTTATTTTGTTTGTACCCACCTTCTACGACACTCCTACTATTCGGAACGGCTTCCAAATATCTAAAGTATTCATTTAAAGTAAGCAATACTCTAGTTTCGTATGAATCCATCATTCAAACTAAGAATATATTATATTATATTAGAATAAACCTGTTCAGAACTGGACCCGCGAATAAAGCTATTAACTCGCTCAAAGAAAGTACAACACAAAGTGTTTCAGCAAACTCAATGTTTACAGAGGGCGCAACCTACCCTTGAATCGCGTAATCTTGAGATTCGGATGGAGGTGTCAGAGACACCAACATGATTTTTTTTTGGGTGGAGCATTCACTCTGGCTTTTAATGAAAACGGGAAGTTAGGGCTTCTAACGAACAATCCCCTTTAAAAAATGTAACTTGCCTGAAGTATTAGTTATTCAGAAAGAAGTGTGTAAATTTGCTCGAATAAAAAAGGATGTAAATCGAAGAAGTAGAGGTGAGCTCATTAATCTAACTCAATTTCCAAAGTTCGCTTCCCTTTCCATTCATAATAACCTTGTCTTTCCAGAACATAAATTCTCGGATTTAAACGTGATGATTTTCAACGTGACAACTGACAACCTAGCAAAAATTGAATTCTGTGCATATTTTCGACAGAATTACATTCAGCCAAAGTACCCAATTTATGGAATTTCTCAGAATTTTTTTTTTCAATATGGAATTACTCGTAAACGGCGGGTTTTACAAGAAAATATCAAGAATACTTTTATTTTCCAAAATGAATGAATATTCATCTCATCACATTGAATTTACTATTTACAATTAGACTCTTTGAATTTCTGGTGAATTTATGGAATGTTATGGTCATAATTGAGAAACTGGCGGATGTTGGTGGGCGGATTGTGATGGGGACCATATTCCGAAAATCACTCCATTCGACCGATTCGTTTGCGAAATATAACTGAAAATTAAATTTTTTCATGGATTTTTGACAGCCTGTATCTTTTCAACGAAGACGAATCGGGAAAATGGAAGATGAAAAAAGTGTTTCTTTTGACCTCAGGAATCTACGGTTTAAATATATGTACAAGTCAAAGACTCACCCTGTATACGGGAGGTCTTCTTCGCTCACCCTATACATACCCAATCGACACGACGACGATATCGAACGGTACAGAGGCCATAAATTCTTGATCGTTCCTCTCGTGTAACTCCAACCGAACGTGAGAACTCGTCTTCTACGACCTGAATCCTACGCCTTCTGCTTTCGTGCTACCGTCTTCGAATACCGGAAAGAGGAGACATAAAAGCTTCGTGACAGCTCCGGAGGATGCAGCCGACCTTTCTCGAGAGGTTCGACACCCTGGGAGGTGGCTATTAAAGGAACGAGAGAAACAATGTTAGTTGTGTTCTACGTCTGATTGTTCCCATCCACGATTTCATGATACGGTCGTTAGAAAAAGAGATTCGGGTCGAATTGAGATGTAGAGACCGATAAGAAACGTGGGATTAATGGATGATCATCGTTGGTTTACAAGAGATGAGAGTTTCTTGTGTTGGAAGCTGGATGATTCAATTTCACGTAGTTTTTCAAGTTAAGTCATGACGTTTTCAAAGTAGGGTAAAACCCGGATAGATGCCCCAATATTCGAAATTGTCTCATATTTTCGAAAATATCGATCTTATCTGAATAATTTTCATGAAAGTAGCTAGCGTTGTTATTCGAGTTGAAATACTGTGGGTTTTTTCTGATCTAGCGTTAGCAGATTTCACAGAATTTTGATTTCTGTGGAGCAATATTTCTGGGGATAGATGCCTACAGGTATGGATAGTTGCCCCACTATGCCACACTGAGAAGGATAAATGCCTTCAGTCCGGGATAGATGCCCTTCATGTTGTGTGATCCAATTACAAAGCCAAATTCAATGAAATTTCTTATCGTTATGTCTGTTATAATCGTGATAAAACTTAAATCAGCCTGCTCAATGAAATTTTGAAAGCATTTATTAAACGAAAATATAAATTCGTTATATCATAAAATATCAGGTAGGTATCAACAAATAGGTATACGAATTTTTCATTGTTGTTATAAAATATTAAATACCTAATAGGTTTCGACAGAAATAGAAATATGTAATCTTTTTAAAACAAAACAAAACAACGAAGAGGGGATCAGTCTGATAGTGTTTTAAGTTTTCCACATCTTGAGCAGTAGTTCCGAAAAAGTGTACAGGTTTCATGAAGCCAGTAGAGTGATACCTTATACACTGAATCCAGTCGGATTGAGACTTTGTATTTTCATTCATATTTTCATATTTCAGTGGCATAACGCCTTCGTAATGTTCTGTCTCATCGGAAGCTGCTTCGAGTTGTTCTGTGGTCCAAGAGCAAACTAGACCTTGTAGTCCTTCTTTCCTCTCATACTTCCGCGGCATGGTTTTGCTACAATCGGTAAAGAGTTCAGATCGGTACACAAACTATGAAAGAACACTAAAAATATTTAAAAGAACTAATACTCAGACTATACAAGGGTATGGGTTGTATAGAGATATATATGGCCCGTAGGGCTTCTATACCTCGAAAAATCAGGGCAACTATCCTTTTTGGTACGGATAGATGCCCATGCATTTTTTTCACAAATTAAAAACAAAAAAGCAACTGCTCATACTTAGATGCACACTTAATGAACCAGTTTATTGATATAATAAAAAATATAATCGAATTTATAACCACTTCAAAAGATCTACAACGGCAAATACTAGCCTTTGAAACTTTTACATGTTTTAGAAGTTCGTTGCGGAGATAATCACATACACTTGCAAAACGCGTCCTCAGTTTACATATTTCGATATTAACTGATGTTGAGGTTGACAGTGGCTCATTCTTATACTATTAATTCCTAGTGGAGAGTTTGAGAAGTTAGGTATTTTGAAAATGGGGCATCTATCCGGGTTTTACCCTAGACTGAATTCCCTGCAATTGACCATATTCGTTAGCTATCGGTTGTAGCTTTTTTAAGTGTTTTTGGATTTGCGACATTGTGAGATTAATTATAATGACATTCATCGTAGCTGTCAACTATCATCATTTATTTACTTTTTTCAAAAATTGAATTTTGAAATGTTTTCAATCATCTACAGTAAACGGACATTCTTCAAAATATTTCATCAATCTAGTTAGGTTTCTCCCTGAATATACTACAATTATTTAAAACAGATATAAATAATTTTTATTCAAAAAAGAAATACATACGATTTTTAATAAAATGGATACTAGAAGGCTGTAAGTATACCTTGTGTATATTCAATATGTCCAAGAGTACAATATTAGGTTCATGTTTTTTCAACCACAATTTTTTGAGGTTTTAGCAACCACAATGTTGAAGGTGGCTGGAGCACTGTCAAAGTCGTAGCTCTACCGAAGTTTCCAAATTAAAATTTCATAGGTTTGTTTGAGTTTCATAGGTTCCCTAAAAATAAAAGACGTGCTAAGAAATGGTGACATTGTCTAGGAATGGAGCAAGATGCTCATTCATTAATTTCCAGAGGAAGAGAATATGCGGTTTACATTTCACATTCCAAAATGAAATGAAGAGAACTAAAGTTCCTACATTATTCCTGAGGAAACCTATGATTTCTAGTAAGCACTAAATTTTTATTTACTCCCAAATACTTAGGTGTTAAATTAGATTCCTCTCTGAATTACAAAACACATTTGGATGACTTACGAATGAAGCTGAAATCGAGAAATAACATTCTACAGAAACTTGCTGGTACGTCATGGGGTGCTGACCCGACTACACTTCGCACAGCAGCCCTTGCCCTGGTTTTTTCCACCGCTGAATATTGTTGCCCTGTTTGGCTCAATAGTGTTCATGTTCAGAAAATCGATGCACAGCTCAATTTTTCAATGAGATTAATTATTGGAACCATCCGATCTACACCTATCCAATGGCTACCAGTGCTATCGAATATAGTTCCTCCCCATATTCGAAGACAGTCTGCAACTTGGAATTCTTGGAATAAGTTCAATTAATTTCCGGATTCTTTTCCGATACTTTCCTACGTTCCAGAAAATAGAATTCCAAGACTGAAATCTCGTAAACCTATTTGGTCGAATAACTGGAAATCCGAATGGGATGCATGTTCTTTATCTAATAAAGATCTAATATCTGATCCATCGAATAAAGTTCCTGGTTTTAACCTTCCAGGAGAATATGGTCCCTTCTTAATCGAATAAGGACAGGTCATGGTTGTACCAACAGCATGCTTTTCAAGTAGAATTCGGTTGATAGTCCTTATTGTGAATGTGGTGAATCAGAGGAAACAGTTGAACACCTAATTCATAATTGTTCGATTTATAAATTCCAAGATGGCATTAGAGCCATACACAATATATCAAACTCATTTTTGCAATGGGTCGAAAATTTCAGATCAATTTGATGAACTATAAATTGAATTCTCTTGCTGTTCTGGCTTTTTTAATTTTAGGTTGGAGTTTGTGTTTGGAAATCCTTCCTCCGAAGAGCCGTCCCGCTGATCGTGATGTCCTTCTATATAGAATATTCAGATACAACAATTTTATTTTATTTTTTTAACGGGGAGACAGGTTTTTTCGGCTGAGGTTTTTTCCCCTGGCTCTATAGTATCGTATGATACTGGTGATGATAGTATCGTATGATACTGTAGTATCATACGAAGAATGTTGTGGTACCCCGTTCCTTTTTTTACCTCAGCTTAGGTTCCTTTTGTTACCTATGATTTTTAGTAAGCACTAAATTTTTATTTACATCTGTCCACTCATAAACATTATGTTTATTAGCAGGTCAAACAGAAAGACATTCCGAAGATGATGATTGAGATATTTTTCCTTGAAATGATGTTTTTTCATAATTCTTTGCTGTGAAAATAAAAAGTTCATGTTACAAGAATGATGGAGGACAAATCATGAACTCAGATTTTTATTGATAAAAATTGATATGCTTGGGGGCTAAGGGCTAAGGTATCAAAAGTTAAGAAGCAAAAATTGAATAGCCTGTGGGCGGCAAATCTGTAAATCCGCCACTGATGTGATCAGTGGCGATAGCTAAATATTTAATAGACATCAAACAAACATCGAATTCAATGTCAGAAGTGATGTGTAGCGTCATAGACCAATAAACCAACATACCGCTATCGCAGTCCTACCAAACAGCAAACTAGAACCCAGATTGACGTCGCATTATATGTATTACGGATTGATTTTAATGACATATCGTTAGAACGGTAACTAGGTCGATAATCGGATTAGCAGATGGGTTTGTACCTCGTTAACGCGGTTATAGGAATCGTTATCTTAGCTGATACGGCAGTACGTAAGTGGCTCCGATAACAGACAAGTGGAACAATGGATGAGTCAGATTGGATTGAGTTTTATCGATCGCTGTTCGGAATTCCACAGTTTGTATACATACGAGCGGAATGATGAGCGCAATCGTTTCTGGTTTATGGAGATTGGTTTTAATAATAATAATAATAATAAGCTTCTTTATTTCAGATCATCTCTACATGGGGGTACAGAAGTTGAAATGAAATGACGTCAAAAAACAAAACAAAAAACTAACAGATCACACAAGTGTATGTAGTTCACTACAACTCAAAACATCATTTAAAGAATAGGGTTCTAAACCTATCAACATATTTTTAGTAATATTCTTGAATTTAATCAAACTTAACGATCTACAAACGCTCGGCACCTTATTGAATAACTTAATGCACATATAATATGGTCCATCCTCTGTTATTGTTAATCTATGCAGTGGATAGTTGACATCTAGCGTTCTTGTATTATACTCATGCTGATACTCTCTCCCGAACATCTCTCGATGTTTGAAAAGAAATACCAAACATTCATAAATATACAACCCGTACCCTGTATGCTGTGTTTTGAAGAATAACACGAGATTTTCAGGTCAGAATGAATTTTATAATAACTACACTGCGCAAGAAGCTTAACGCACATTATGGAAATCTCAAATTTATTCTACAACTGAAGGTGTTCTCAATGATAATTATTTTTATCAGAATTATGCATGCATATGTTATCCACTTTCAACGTTTTTCATCAATAGAGATCTTTTTTCCCAGCAGGAATAAAAAAAGATGATATTATCAGATTTTGGATGTATTGACTCCATTATGAAATCAGTTGTTCTCGATCAATTCTAGTGATCAATACTTTTTATTTCGTTTGATTTTCTACACTCGATCGCTATGCAACGCGAAACACACAATTTGACCCAAGAGGAATGTGCCCAAGCGGTAGTTTTGCGAGACGAAGGGTGGACATACACAAGAATTGCAGAAAGGTTTGGAGTTTCCCATACAAGT
Source organism: Hippodamia convergens (assembly GCA_038502775.1). NCBI lineage: Eukaryota > Metazoa > Arthropoda > Insecta > Coleoptera > Coccinellidae > Hippodamia > Hippodamia convergens. The sequence continues at coordinate 9,644,949 of CM076609.1, read as the reverse complement.
GTGTCCAGAATGTTACAGCGATTCAGGGAGACAGGTATGAATGTCCGAAGATCTGGACATGGTAGACCACGGGTAACAACTGCCATTCAAGAATGTTACTTGAGAGTTTCTTCGTTGAGACGGTTTGCAACTGCTCGCATCCTTCAAAATCAGCTTGGGCAAACTCATGGAGTGCAAATTAGCACTCAGGTCATAAGAAATCGCCTCAGAGAATATGATTTAAGCCCTCGTGTCGCGACAAGAGACCCAGCTCTTCCCCAGCCCATCGAAGGGCGCGTTTGGATTTTGCGAGAGAGCATATCCATTGGGAAGAGGCCGATTGGGAAAGAGTTCTCTTCATAAATGAGTCTAGATTCTGCCTCTACCATTATGATCGACGTTCCCTTATAAACAGACGTCCACATGAAAGATATACTCAGTGCAATTTCCTAAATACTACTGGTTTCGGGGAAGGATCGATTATGGTATGGAGTGGAATATCTTTGATTGCTCGCACAGACCTAGTGGTCGTTGATAATGAAGCTATGAATGCTGATAAGTATATAAGGAACATTCTTGAAGAGCATGTAGTGCCATTTGCCCCATACATTGGTGAAAATTTCATTTTTATGGACGATAATGCCAGACCCCATCGTACGCGAATCGTTCAGGAGTACCTTGAAGAGGTTGATGTCTCTCGAATGGAATGACCAGCAAGAAGTCCAGATCTCAATCCGATGGAGCAGGTTTGGGACAACCTCAATAGAATGCTGAGAAGTTCAGAAAATCATCCAGCTACTCTTAATGACTTAGGAATCCAACTCGGAGAAATCTGGGAAGGATTAGATCAGAACATTTTAAAATCACTCATTTTAAGTATGAACCGTCGTTGCCGAGCTGTAATTAACTTATCAGCAGTTCAGTATTTTGAAAATTGTTCATTTCCCTTCTTTCGCATAAGATTCGGTGAGATCCTGAATGGTTCACCCATTTAATGTGTCTTGTTTCGTTGAAAACCTTCCCGAGAGAACATAAAAAATGAGTTATAAAGTCAATGTAGAGTTAACTTTCATTAAAATTGAGATTTTCAGAATGTGCGTTAATTTTTTTGCTCAGTGTATATAAGCTACTATTGAGGCACACGAACAGGTTTGACAGACTTTATCCGAAGAACAGTTTTTTTTGCCAATAAAAGTTTTCAGATGAATTTTGTTGGTCAAAATGAAGTTTCACATCTCCAATCAAATCCTCAAAAAGTAATCTGTACTTCCTCTTTCACTGAATGAGAGTTCAGCAGTGGCTCTATTCAGGGCCCGCTTGCTAGTTTCTCAAAATGATGGAAAAAGCCCAATTCTTTTTGCAACTGTGATGCCAAGTGTTTTCAAGAAAAAGAAAAATTCTTTGCCTTTACGGAGGCCACACCCAGAACATTTTTGAAACAGATGAATTCAAAGTAGCAATCAACGAAATGAATACCATTTTCAATTCTCATGCTCAGAGATCCTTCATCAGGAATTCATCCATGTTTCAAAAAAAAGAATTTTTGATATTGCAAAAATTTATTAATAACGACGTTTTTATTACAAGGATACAGAATTGAAAGGACAGTTACAAGAAAAATTGAATTACATTTCCTTTAATTAGTGTAACTTGAGGCTTCTCAACTGAACCAGAAGATGCTACAGCAAATTTATCAATCATCGAAAAAAGGAATTTAAAAGTGATAACTACACTCTTCATTCAAGTTATCAACCAAGAATAGAATAAATAAAAACAAGTCGGCACTATACATCAACTACTGGCTCAACCAGTATTTCTTAAAAAATTTTAAACAAATAAAATTATGAAGTGTTGAATTGAACTTTTTCTTGGAATTGTACGAAAAAGATTCATTCATTCATTTATTTTCTCATTCCCAATCTGTATGACAGAAGCCCCCTGTCAAGATGCAGAACGGGACTTAGGCTCAGCAATTATGCTATGTGCCCAATATCGAGTGATTTGTAAAAACTATGCTCTTCTTTATAATGTCCTTGTCGTGCCCTGTGTCCTGGGGGCAACAGGAGTCTTGGATATAACCAATCACAGGATCACGTGTTCAACACATAAACTACAATTAATCCAGACGATCACTATAACTTTTACAATTATTACGAAAAGAATGCACTTTTTAAACGAATATTTACTAATATTTAAGAGAAGTTGCGGTGTAGAAGTAATTTTTTGAGTTCCAAACCAGGACGTGGGGAAATGTAGTCATCCCACCGTGACAACTATTTTGGAACTGTACGAAAAAGATCGTTGAAAAACTTATGCTAACCTCACTTTCTTTGTTACAGTATTACGAAATGTCGTACGGCCTCAACGTCGAGATGCATAAACAGGTAAGTCCCTTGTATCCCGAAAATTCCCCACCGCCAAAATCAACGTTCCCGAACTCAAAAACCGGGATCTAGTCGCCTCTCCCCCACGCCCGCAAACTTCCCGCCCGTGTTCCCAAACATTGTACAACGCTTAGGTATGTAAACTACGCAGGGGTTGGAACGTCAAAGCGCGGAAACCGTACCTTTGGCAATTAACACACCCTTAATCTAACCGACTCTCTTTAAATACACACCCCCGCACAGTTAACCCGCGCGCGCTCCTACCGCCCCGCTCGGGTTGTTTGTAGAAGCGGATAATAAAGATCGAAGGGGAAATTACCATGGGAATTCCCGCGAATCTCATTTATATGCCGGGGGTAAATTGGCAGTAGGGGGGGCTTAATTCCGCAGATGGGGCTTTTTAATCACGGTTTTTCGGTGTAGCAGGCGGTGGATCCATGATGGGTGCCTCAACGGCGGCGATTTTTAAATGGGGGTAAAACATATGTAAAATGGGGCGTAAATCCACTGTCTTGAACTAAACGTGGTCATAAAATCATAAATAATTCTCTAGGTAAACTAAAAAGTTCAATAACTTTCATTGTTAACATCAATATAACTAGAATATTTTTCAAGAATAAAATGAAATACAGAATTCTGATTTTGTCGATGTTGTTTCTTTGTGCTCGAAACAACACTTGAAGATAGAAGGGCAAACTGAACAACCAGACTCAGAAGTTCAACGGAAGTCTTAACTCCACAGTTTGCCGTAAGGTATAATGATCAAACGTTTGGTGAATGATAATTTTATTCATTACAAGCTAAGCTTAAATACTAATCCAAAACAAACAATATTCCAACATTGGTCACAGGTAACCAACCCACTTACTACCTTGGAGTCAGCGTTTTCCGCTCGATCGCACGAGAATTTAGCGTTGAATTTATTGGAATTTTCCATCGAGAATTATTATATAATTATTATTATATAAATATGAATAATTTGAAAGAATGTTCGAATTTCGAACAGTCGATCTTTCCCGCATCCCATGTGTGGGACACCATGGAGGTAGAGGAAGGGGAGGTAGCATATCCTATGTTTCCTCTGCTATGAAAGAGTCACCAAAAATCCGCCATGTTGCGGAGCCAAATTTGTGACGGGAATTTTGTATATTTGAATTTTTTCAATTCGAAGTTTTTAGATTCTTTTTTAATGACCAGAAGATGAATAAATAATGATCGAAACAAATCAAAAAGTCAAAGTATCATAAAGTATTGCTGAGTTGAATTACGTACGGAATTAATTATTTGTTCCTCTACTAATCATATATTCTATTTTCTCCATTTACGTACATACAAACTCAGATAATATGCAATGAAACAAATAGGTATCACAAGAGAGTTATTTCTTGTACCCCTACCAATTATAAATTTATACAACAATAATTTAACCATGTCGTATTTCCAAACGTCAAAAAAATTTAGCTTTTCATCATTAATTGGCGAGTTAGATCAGCATATACTGTACAAAAAACCATTTCTTATAATTTTTTCCACTACATACAACGGACTACAACCAACGGACGAATAATATATAAGGCCAAAATTGCAGAGCCTACAGTTTGAAATACCTCGAGGTCGGCCATCTTGGGGTGCCAATTCCAGATTTGTTTAGGTGACACTTTTCAGATGTTATGCCCCCTTCACTTCTTTAACTCCATGGGGACGACGCATGGGGTATGGGGGAGATTGCTAACGGGATGAAGTGGGAAACGGAAAGGTAAAAGGGGTTCAGTGTAAGCGTCTAAGACGAATTGCATCGAAACTGTTGGTTATAATATATCAGGAGATGTCTTACTTCAGGTATCACATTTTCAATTCCGAGGGTCGGTCATGAAAAAATAAAATTAATTAAATCGCGAATGAGAAGAAAACTCGCTAGATGCTGGATGAAACTTTAACTCAGAAAGAAATTCAAGGAACTCTATGGGCTGCATTAACAATGCTCAGTTGAATAAACTGCTCCACATGAGTTAGGGACATTGATTTAAAAAAGATATAGTTTAAATGAGATTTTGTGATGAAAATTCATATTAATACGATTTCAAGTTGCAGGAAATGAAATGAATTTTTGCCTGTAGTTTTGCAGCATATACAAGGTGGTCAAGAAAAATCGAGTAAAATAATAATATTTGATTCCCAGAGAATTCAAGCATTTTAAGACTATCAATACAATGTATGACCTCCACGGGCATCAATCACAGCTTGAAATCTTTTTTGCATACTACACACGAGGTTGTTGAACATTTCTTAAGGATTTTGGTTCCATAAACGGGGCAAAAGCTATCTCAGATCATTTAAGGATTCTGGGGTAGGTTAATGTTTATGTAATCTTCTTTGGAGCATATACCATGCATGTTCCATGCAATTCAAATCTGGGGAGTGCGGAGGTATGGGTAAATGTGGAATACCAAGCTCCTCGCGCGCATTCTCAACTATGGCTAGCGTTATCGTTTATAAATCGAAAAGTTTCACCAATAGCAGCTCAATGACATGCTCCCTATAGTGTAAGGCGGTCATATTCCCAGGACAAATGTGTAGATCTGGCGCCCGTTGAAACATATCCCGGCCCATACCAGAACACCTCCTCGGAATGGATGGACTTCTTGGACATAGCAACGATTACGGAATATGCGTGGGATTGTCCATACCCTTATTCTTCGAGAATCTGAAAATCGTCCGTATCTGGATTCATCAGTGAAAAGGACACTACACAGTCACAAATACGATTTACAAGATTCAGTTACGAGACAAACCAATGTGTTACTTCTTACCGAAACATGCATGACGCGTGATAATCCGATCGAAATACTTAATTTCAATTGTATTGTTCAATTCAAACGAGATACTGTTCCAAAAGGTGGGGTAGCTATTTACCAAGATAGTAATAATGTTACTAATATTATGACTCCGAATATTGAAATAAATATTGAAGACGTTAGCGATGTCGATGTTAGACTCACACTTGTTGGAGATATTTGGGTGATTATAAAGTTTCCTGCCCAGTTGTATTTTTTTTCGTTATCTTGAGATAGGGAAAATGATATTTTCAAAATCGGTGACGGTGCATTGAAATTTATATATTTATATTTGCATGCCTATGCAAACTTATAAATGGCCTACACATAGTCATGGTTGCAATTTACATTACTCCGAATCCAAAATTGGACGAGGTAGAGCAGTTTATTCATCGCACTTTACTTTAGTATACTGAAAAAGTGTCGAAAATACTTGGTACAAATGGTAATAAATTTCCACTAATCTTGGCTGGCGATTTCAACATTAACTTCGCTAATAAAAAATCAGAGCGGTTGACAACTTTACTTTCGGAAAAATTGAATTTAAAAATGAATAATGATCCACAAGTCTCCACAAGAAAATATGGGACCACTATTGACGCGGTATTTTCCAGATATTTAGAAGACATTGAGTCTCAAACTTATGTTTCTTATTCCAGTTACCATAAACCTATAGTTTCAATGATGAACATTCCTGAATAACCTACATGTATTGTGAGATGAATAAAAAAAATATTTTAAATCAAATATTGTTGATCTTCTTATTTTTGAATAGATGCTATGCAATAGTTTTACCGCGGCAGTCCTCGAGTGCCACACATATTTTGTTATATTCTCTTTCTTCTCCAATAGTTTTGATCCTAACTCTTCTTCTTTCGGTTTCAAAAATCATATCGACCCTGTTCCAAAGCGCCTCCGACGCGAGCGCAGTCGCGGCCGCATCCCGAACTAATAAAAACGCAGGGGCGGAAGTTGCCGCGGGGGCGAACGGCTAAAAAGGGGACGCGGGGACGACGCGGTTTTAATTAAAAAGCGGTTTTCGTGTTTCGATCTGCCGGATGACGGATGATGGGAAAAATGATAAATTTATTCGGCCGCCCCCGCCCGCTCCAGTCTCCCGCGTGATTGCCGCCACGCCGCAGATTATAATTGGAATCGTCGATCGCGCGCTCGATGTTTACGCAGTACGAGCGGGGATCTATGAATTTTAATCGGAATGATAATTCGGCGCAAACACGCCACTGCATGAAGGCCCGTCGCGGCGGCTCGAGCTCGACAGGTCGATTCTGGTCGGTCAACACGACGGTGGGGTGGGGGGCGCGTGTTGACCGAAACAAGTTCGAACCGGTCGCGGTTCGGTTGGGAAGCCGATACGGAATGACCGACATACGTTAATTCAGGCAACGTGATGGAAAACGATGCTTAGTTAAGCACTAACTTCCAGTTACAAACAGGTTTTTCGGTAATTATTAAGTGAATAGTTTAAGGCTTTCAAATATTCAATTCACAATGGAAGTTGAAAAGGATGGTGCACTACCATTTCTAGACGTCTTGGTAACTAGAAAGCCTAATGGGAAACTAGGACACAGGGTTTATAGAAAACCAACCCACACTGACAGATATCTACATAAGGAGTCTAATCATCACCCCAAACAGAAACGAGGAGTTATCAAAACACTCGTAGAGAGAGCCCGACGATTATGCGAGCCGGAATTTCTGGAGGATGAACTTGAACATTTACAGAATGCATTCATCGACAATGGCTATAATACCAAAGAAATTCAAAGGGCAATAAGAACAAAAACTTCCACCCGTGATGATAACACATCACAAATTACACCTAACGGAAGAGCCATCTTACCATACATCCCCAAGGTCACAGATAGAATTGGTAAAATACTGAAAAGGCACAACATCGAGACTGTTTATAAGCCGACACAAAAACTTGGGCAAATGATCAAAACAACCAAAGACAAAGTTGACCCACTTTCACAAGCTGGTATTTACAGAATACCTTGTGACTGCGGCAAAGTTTATATTGGCACAACAAAGCGAAGTATTAATACTAGAATTAAGGAACACGAACGGTGCTGTCGACTGAATCAGACAGAAAAATCCGCACTAGCAGAACATGCGCTAATAGATGGACACAACATAGATTTCTCAAAAGCGGAGATTATTTCCAATATTAGAAGTTACTATCCCAGGCTGAACATGGAAGCCATTGAAATCTATAAACACAAAAATAACATAAATAGAAAAGAAGAGACCCCTTTCTTGCATAGCGCCTGGTTACCGACCTTAGAAAAAACAAAGATCAAGCCGACACGAAGCGGGAGCGATGGGCCAATCAGCATCGCGCACGTAGACGCGTCACTTTTTCCCGCCATAAACCGGCGCGCAGATGACGTTTCCGGTTCGAACGCGCCAGTGTCAGAAATTCAGCGTTCGAGGTACAACCTTAGACCGAGAATCCTCTGAAGATGCTTACCGAAGTTGTAGGCGAAACGTTAGGTGAAATTATTCCTAATGGACCACGGCCAATAAGCCCGGAAGACTCTTTTCATACCAATTATTAAGTACCTTGACCAGTTGTATTTTTTTGTATTTTTTTTTTGTGATCTTGAGGTGGGGAAATGAACCTAACCTTGTTAAACTAAACTATATAAGACTATGTCAGAGCCGTATCCGAGGTAAATGGAGTATATTTATGAGTTTCATTTATTTTTTCTCGAAAATTACTGCCTCCCCAAAGCTGTAATTGAAACTGGAGTATCAGGAAGTCTTCTAGATTCACTGTGCGAAATATTTTTAAAATCGGTTACGGGGCCTATAAAATTTATAACAACAGGTTTTTCTGCCTGAAAAGGTCTGTAACCAACAGTTAACTATACTGCTCCACAAGAATTGGGGATATCGAATTCAATCATTTTGAAAAGTATGCAATCTTCGAGAAAATTGCTGTAAAATCATTCAAAACTCAATAACAACTTATGATTAAAAATCTGTATGTGTCATTTCTTCAATCTGGTCCCATTTTTTTCCGAAGTTTGGACCTCTGCATATGCTTCATGAATGTTCTTATTTTGGAATGAAGTCAGTTTATCAACGGCTTCGATTTGAAACTAGTTTTCTGAAAATGCCAAGACGTAAATCAAGAAATGCTACATGGTGGCCTAACTCAGATTGTTGTAGCGGAAAGGCTCCAAGTCAGCCAAAGTGTGATATCTCGACCATGGAATAGGTTCAGAGGGGCAAGTTCCGTGTTTGGAAAGACTAAAGACGAAAAAACAACACCTGCTCAAGATCGTTTCATCACTGTTTCGGCGAGAAGAAAGTAAGTGTAAAATGCTACCGAATACTCTTCAAAATGCAAATGGAAGTCCAAGTTTCCATCGAAACCATCAGGCGACGTTTGAGAGAGGTAAATCTAGGTTCAAGACTTCCATTAAGAGTATTTCCATTAACACGTGACCATAAGCATCAGAGACTGGAATGGGTATATCAATTGGAACGATCAATGCCGTAGTGTTCTTTTCACTGATGAATTCAGACATGGACGATTTCCAGATTCTCGAAGAATAAGGGTATGGATAATCCCACGCATACCCCGTAATCGTCGCTTTGTCCAAGAAGTCCATCCACTCCGAAGGGGTAGTGTTATGGAATTGGCCGAGATTTGTTTCAACGGGCGCACAGATCTACACGTTTGTCCTGGGAATATGACCGCCTTACACTATAGAGAGCATATCATTAACAATGTGTTGCCAAATTTTCACGCTGCTATTGGTGAAACTTTTCAATTTCTAGACGATAATGCTAGACCGCACAGTGCAGCCATAGTTGAGAGTGCGCGCGAGGAGCTTGGTATTCCACATTCACCAATACCATCGCACTATCGCACTCGCCAGATTTGAATGCATGGAATATGCTCCAAGGAAGATTAGATAATCATCAACCTACCCCAGAATCCTTAAAAGAGTTGAGAGAGCTTCTGCCCCGTTTATGGAATCAAATTTCTCAAGAAATGTTGAACAACCTATGAAAAGAAGATTTCAAGCTGTTATTGATGCTCGCGGAGAACAAACATTGTATTGACAGTCTCAAAATTCTTGAAGTCTCTGGGAATAAAATTTCTTTATTCTACTCGATTTTTCCTAATCATCCTGTATACACTGCAGACCTATTGGACAAAATTAATTTTAGTTCCTTCAGCTTGAAATCATTTTATGAGTTTTCATCACAAAATTTAAACTATAACTCATGTGAAGCAGTTCATCTCGTAACTTTATTGCACTTTCAACACGATTCTTCAAGAACGTCAAGTGTAAAATGTCTGCATGCATCTATCTTAGGCACTGCGTTGTCTCTCCCACTGTTCTACCCTGTCTTTGATTGTTTAGAGTCTTTGAAGAAGGAAAAAATTGTCAATAGCATTTTCTTGATCAATGATTGCTATTGCTGATAGCAATACCCTTGATATTCTATTCGAAATACCCGAAATGTTTGAAGAAGACAACCTACTGATTTTCAATAAATCTCTTTTGGAGAAAAACCATCTTCAGGATTCTCGGAAAGAGTCATAAGAAGCTTTCGTCCTAATGTTCAACACAGAATGTACCTACCATCAGAAATATTCAACTCAATATCGATCACCCTGTGTTTAAATCAAGTCCAAGAATCCGACGTAATAAAAAAGACGGATGACTGCCGTCGATATCTAGAGAATGAATTCTGCGGATGGCGAATGAGAGCCTTAACTCAGTTACACCCCATTTAACAACCCCTGGAAAATCTTCCCCTAACACAAATCACTGGGGAATTTCGGGGTCTGGACGTCAGACGCAATTCGAAGGGACGAGATCGCTTTCTGCGCTGGATTAACTGGTGATCATTTCCTATGGGATGCGAATTCTGGAGTCCATTTAACAGCAGTATGAAGCAGTTGCACCTGCAGCATAAATAAGTCAAACAACTAATTTTATTTCAAGCTTTTGCGAACTTTATGTAAGAATTCTTACAGGTCTGGCACAAAATAAATGGATATCGAATTCTTCTTGTTGCTTCCTTTCCCTAATTGGAACTATGCTAATTGAATTTATTGTTCGATCTGTAAATACCGAATTCTTTCATGAAACTTCGAGAAGAATTTTAATATACAGAATGAATGGATTATACTGAAACACCTGGTGCAAGAGCTTTTTAGAGCAGTGGAAAAAATATACAATAAAATTCAGGTACAGTAGAATCGTTTTTACCATGACATGACAGTTGTTCGTACCATAGGAATTTTAGGATTTTATACAGGCGTGCTCTTGACGTCTGAATCTGAAGAGCTATTCATGATTTGGTGCTGAAAATTTGAATGTTTGAGGTTATCGACAACTAACTTTCTACCTGGAATATTTTCAGACCTCTTCAAATTTGGGTTATTCTGAAACTAACCTCTTATTTCAAATAGTACATTGAGTTAACTTATACGATGACAATTTTTTCTACAATATGCCATATCTTCCGAAAACCTTGATAGTTCATGAGATATTGAGATTCTTATGAAGAAACTGGTGAAAATTCACAGTTTTTTAATATTGCAAGAGGAAAAATGTTTTCCAAAAAAAACTTTTTCATTTTTGATTGTGCTGATTGGTGGTGTCATGAGACCTTCTGAAGTTTGAATTGAAAAATATACTGGGTGCTTATTAGAACATTTTTAATTTGGACAACCCAAATTCTCAAATTCATTAATACTCAGTATTTTGAAATAACATCCTATAGTTTTCATTCTTTCAATTATTTCTATATGACTCAGGTACAGAGTCTCAGTATGAAAACTTTAAGATTTATCGAGGAAAAAATACGGAAAAAATCGCCATTTCTAACGTGAGTGTCGAAGCCTGTGATTTCTGGAAAATATAGAAAAAAACTCAAATCGATGTGGCTATAACTGAATTTGACATTTCATGAATTTCAATTAATTCTTAATTGATTTGAAAATTTTTACTGGTTAAACGATTCTCAAAAATGGCAATGAACAATTCATGAAATGTAAAATTTGGTTATTGAAGCATCGATTTTTATTTCCTTACTAGCTGGCCCGGCGAACTTTGTTTCACCTCAGAGATTCATAAAGTTGTATCAACAAAACTGGTACTTTTTCCAGTAGGAGGTAAATAAGACAAAATTAAAGTACAAAATATACAAAAAATTTAATAACATTGAAATAGGTAGGTATGTACATTGTTATTTACATGAATAGACTTCACTTTATTTAAGCGGTACCTTATTATTATTTCAAAATTGTCTCATTGTTGTACCTTATTTGTACCACATTTTTAGTTTTTACGTAATAAAATTTTCCGTAGTGTTCGGAAGAAAGAAAGGTGTGATAACACATGGACTCAGATGCGTTAATATTATTATTGAATGTAGTTCACCGAATTTATATCAAATATAATACTTACACGAAAACGCTATCAACCTCAACGACATCTACTGGCGTTATTCGCAAGAAGGAAAATTATTTCCTATTTTTTTTCCATTTCATCAAATTTTCCATTGTTTTAATGTATTTTATGTTAATTCCACCGTAGAAGAATCCAACAAAAAAATTTTCATAACAAACAGTTCATCCAATCTTGAGTAATAAATGGTGTAATCAACAATATGGCCGACTGAGTTTTATAAATTAAGATGCGCAAAATTAAAAATATTTTTTCAAAAACTTTCAAATATACAGGGTGTTTCCTTAATATGCGGCAAAAATTCAGGGGGCTGTTCCTTGGACTATTCTAAGAATATTTTGTCCTTTGATGATTTTTGAAAAACCTCTTTGTTTCGAAGATACAGGGCAAACAAAATTTTAGATAATAACATTTTATTATGAAAAATTACATGAAAATTTAACTTAACCTACAAAAACTGTTGAAAATGACCACCTCCAGCCAGCATACAAGCATCCAATCTTCTCCTCATTGACTGCCGAACCCTTTCAAAAACACCAGGATCATTTCTTATTAAGTTACACCCAGCAATGATCCGATTTCGCAAGTCTTCCACATTTTCTACTGGAGTGGTATAAACTAATGATTTTAGATGGCCCCATAGGAAATAATCTAAGGGGTTTAAGTCCGGGGAACGCTTTTTTATTTATACTATTATCAATTTTAAAAATATGAAAAATGTTGTTCGCCCTGTATCTTCGAAACAAAGAGGTTTTTCCAAAAACATCAAAGGGCAAAATATTCTTAGAATAGTCCAAGTAACAGCTCCCTGAATTTTTGCCGCATGTTTAGGAAACACCCTGTATATTGGGTGTTTCAAAAGTCTGTATAGGGTGAATCTATTTCGCGCACAGGTTGAAAACCGGAATTCTGATACTGGAGTCTTTGGTTATTCGAACGGGCCCATCAAATTTTTGTCCCAGAAGAACCTTATATGAGATATGAGGTCCAACTTTGAAATTTTGAATGCAAACCCATTTTTTATTGCAGATTCGGATTAAGCGGGAAATTTTTCAACCGTATTAGTTGAAACAAAAAATTTGTACTATCATTTTTGGGCCCTATATTGCGTTTTTTCTTGAAGAATCCGAGGCGTTCATTCAGATCAGGATGCGGAAATTCAGTATCAGCATATGAATTTTTGCATCCCGATCTGAATGAACACCGAAATTTTAAACAGAAAACGCTGCATAGGGACCAAATATGGATGGAAAAATTTTGGTTTCAACCAATTCGGATTCAAAATTTTCCTCTCAATCCGAATCTGCAATAAAAAAGATGGGTTTGTATTTCAAATTTCGAAGTTGTTGATCATTTCTCGTATTAGGCTCCGTTGGGCCAAAAATTTGAAAGCCCCATTCTCTTCCTCGTGCGAAATTACTAAAGACGCTTTTCCACCTGTGCGCGAAATAAATTCACTTTCAATCCACCTGCTATACATACATAATGACGAAGGACCTCGATACCTACTATGAATTTTGTCGATATTTCATTCTTCTGGCCAACCTCGATATTTTTTCGGTGCAAACCCGATCATTTAAGAACATTGCTTGAGCATTCGGACATTACGGATAAAACTTTCAACAAGAACGGAAAAAGATTTGACAAAAATGTATACACATAAACAATTTCTCCCTCCTGCCTCCAATTTGATACGCCACTGCCCATCCCGAACACACATGCCGGACAAAAAAGCCGAACGAAAATGGAAACAGGGAGCCCCCCCCCCATGGGTCCCAGGGGAACAGGACGGGATGTTTGCTGAAGTAGAACCCCTCGCACCGGGGTGGATAACAGAACACTTAAACGTGACCTATTATTATGTTGGTACGCCGTATCTCGCCTGTTTAATTATAGATTTCGCGTTCGGAGGGTTGCGAATCAGCGTAATTCTGTTTATTATTCCCGCATATATCTCATTATTCGATTTACGCACACATGCTAATGGGCCCTCTCGATGGATTAGCCGCGATAGAATGGTCCATATTAATAATTGGGTTTGGCGATTCTCTGGGATGAAATTAATATTTTACCGGAAGCGTGAAAGCTGTAATTAAAGATTATTACCCAATAAACACAGGAACGTTTTGAGAACGTTGTATTTTTTAGGTAATGTCACTTATTTTCATGGTTGAAAAACACGTTTTTTTTTCGTTTCATAGTAACGTTTTTTTTTCAACGCTTCTTCAAGGTAAATTTAACGTTGGAAGACTAATTATTATCATGAATAACATACCGTTATGAAACGTTATTATTCAGTTTGAGCGTAACGATGTATTTTCGTTTGGAAAATAACGTTGCTGAGTAAGGATGTATTTTTCAGAATGTCACATATATAAAACGTTTATTCTGTGCGTTGAGGTAACGTTGATTTCAGATATCGAATAAACCATTATTCGAAATATTTCTGAATCGATATTATTTATATTTCAATGTAAGTCTGAATTGGAAAATATATAATGTTGGCAATTAAACACAGATTGCTTGATATTTTGTATTAACTCACAAGTAGCATCTATGAAAAAATAAATATAAATATAGACAAAACAATATAAATATGAAAAATTTAAACACAGATTGCTTGATATTTTGTATTAACTCACAAGTAGCATCTATGAAAAAATAAATATAAATATAGACAAAACAATATAAATATGAAAAATTTAAGATTTTCCAACAGTACAATATGTATCCGTCTTTTTTCTTTCTTCTTTGGTTTCGTCTAGGTCTGTTATCTGCAGATCAATTACTGCCGCATCCTCTTTCTTGGCAGCCACTGAACTACATCAAAAAATATTAAAATATAAGTATAGAAGATGGAATTTCACCATAAATAAGTTGCATTGTCTTCGTGTCTTGAAATTCTGCTTTTCTAATTGTGTATATGGGCAAGCTGAATCATTTGTGAAAAAAATCTCAATATTCTTTTCGTGTGGTCTTCCGGACAAGTAGATTTCTTCGATAGACTTCGATCGGGCGACCTTAAAATAAACGTTGATAATATAGATTGTAACGGAAAACAAGTCATACACAATCTTCTAAATGCTTTCGGCTCGAAAAAATGTATTTCATGTGTCGTAATCGGTTGAGTAACCATTTTCCGAATCGATGGATTGGTAGAAGTGTAGAAATTCGGATGAATTGGCCTCCTCGGTCATGCGATTTCAATCCCTTGGATTATACATTTTGATCGTACCTTGAAGGAAAAATTTATGCAACAGGGGTAAATTCACCTCAGGAATTGAAGGACAGAATTCAACGTCACTTCAATGACCTCATAGCTGACTTCCAAGCGTTGATAAGGTTGATGGATTTTCTAGAAAAAAAGATAGATTTAAGTATTTGTGAAAACAGAGCACATTTTGAACACCTACTCCAATTGAATTTTTTTATGTTTTTAACCTTTTTAAAATTTTCTTGTGATATTTTGTTCAATTGATACATTCATCATTACTCTATACCAGCATCGATTATTACTTCATAATTTTCAAATCAAAATATTCCGAAAACGGTGCACAGTATCGAGAGTATGTTTTTGGTGTAAAATTTAGTGATGTTTGATATAGCTCAAAATTTAGCTTAATAAATTCAATAACTAAAAAGGTATGTTCAAAACAACTTGGTACGAACCGTGTAACTAGCGCATTCTATGACAGTCAGACATCAAAACACATTCATTAGATGTATCAGCTTCCAAAACATCTTAATATATAACACTAAGTCGGCCATATTGTTGGTTACACCATTTATAACTCAAGATTGGATGAACTGTTTGTTATGAAAGATTTTTTGTTGGATTCTTCTACGGTGTGGTTAACCTAAAATACCTTAAAACTCTGAAAAATTTTATGAAATGGAAAGAAAATAGGAAATTAATATCCTTCTTGCAAATAACGTCAGCAGGGTAGACCTCTTTCTTCTGATTTTAAAAATATATACCTTATTGAGATTATTTCTGGCAGTTTTCTTTAAATATAGATATTTTCTTCTGAATCTATGGCAGTTGTGGAATGCCAAACGAGAACGATGCGATTTTTTCATATCAAAGGAACCGTGAATAATGAAACACCTGATATTTATATTATTTATTTATTAACTGAAAGTTCAATTAGGGATTCAAATGACCCCTATTCACTTCTAGACAGAGTCGATATCTTTTTTTAAAGTTTTTGAAGACTATCAACATTTATGGAATATATTGAGGTTGTCAATTTCTTCTTCTTTTCTGAATTTAATTCTTCAATATTTTGCGGACGAGCATTTTATATTTAAAATATTCCCATAAAAAAGTGCCCAATGATGTTGAGAAGGGACTATCAGGAGAATGGAACTTCGATATAAATAAATCACAGCATTTTCGAGTGGCGTTCTACAGCTGCCTTAGATTCAGACAAAAAAAAACCTATAATTTTCAGAAACTGCCGGAAAAAACCTCAATGAAGTATATATAAATATTTGAAATCAGAAGAAAGAGCTCTACTGATTCAGAAAATAAAATACAGGGTGTGCCATTTGAAAAACAACAATTCACATAGAATATTTAGGTTAACGATGCCTTAATGCAATTCTTAGTACTGAATTCTGAATGCCCATAAAAATACTGCAAATTTGATCATTTGAACTTTTGTGTACTACCAGTATGAAGTTATATAGCTATTGAGTAATATATGAACAATCACCCTGTACATACCTATTTCACTACAATCAAATTTTTTGTATATTTTGTACTTTTGTTTTTTTTTTTTTTATTTCACCTAATATATTTCCTTTGAAAAAAAAAACAATTCATCTCTAAGGCGGAACAAAGAGTACCAAGCCAGCCAGCTTATTTAATTGCCAATTGTCACAATTGGTCCCACCTCCAGATCACTTAGGCTCTTTAGTTCCTGGGATAGTAAATGATTCTAATCACTTCTTGGCCAACATTGAAAAATTTAACAACTGTCTCCAGACGACAACGTTTGGTGCAACACATACTGTACAGGACAATTTTATATCGACTTTCAAGGTATTATACTATAATAATTTATTATAATATTAAAGTTGCTTTTTTTTGAGGCAGTACGAAGTCTGCCGGGTCAGCTAGTATACCTACGTATAAAACTTTTGTCCTTTTCAACTCGCTGTATCTTGAATACGGATGCCGTTGCGATAATTTTTTACGAAACAAACCCCTAATATTTTTCAGTTTTCTATCTATTCTAGAGAGTGGGTCACCTTCTTATGAATAACCCCTTTATATCCATACATTCCTTATCTCCTTGCAACAAATTCAGTTGCCACCTCTAATATCACACCTATCGTCCCGATTCATACCCGATACAACACCAAGTTCCGCCCCAGTTCCAAGAGCACCCCATCATCAACCCCCAACCCCCGTTCAAGGGTGGTGATTGAAGGGCGAGCCCTTAATTTCCGACGCAACGAAAAATATGCTCTCGCCGCCATGAATGCGACGCGTGTAATGTAACGCACCCCTAGCGTCACGCTCCGAGCTCGCAGGGGTGGTTTTCACCCATCGCTTCACCGCGAAGTACCGCGTGGCAGGGTGCAACTCCGGGGGCGAATATGGCTCAATAAACATCGTGCCTTCGCTGAAAATACACGCAATTTGTAGGTACATTCGCCGTTGTCGATGCGAAAAGCGGAGGGTTGTTATTAACCGCACACGCTTTGGGTAAACGGGCGACAGGGGTAGTTCAGTTGGGGACGCTTGTTAGCTCGTTAAGACACGTTTACTTTTTTGTGTCACGCTGATTATGGTTGTTTGAGAATGTCGGCGTGCCGAGTGCATGAAACTGGCATAATCGCAAAAGAGTGAAACGTTGTTATTTTTTCTGCTTCTCCTATAGAAAGTGACGAAATTCGTACATACTCTGAGAGAAATAAATTTGTTTTTATCAATAAAGTATTTATTTCGAGATTATTCATTAACAGACAAATCCACTTATTAATCTTTAATTTATTTATTAACTAACAGATCTTGCCTCTGAAACAATTCATTCATATAGAACGAAATATTTATTTACACGGTATTTGTTAATATTTAATATTTTTGGGTATGATGTATTTCATTTAAACTGCAGTTCTCTTCAAATATAAGATATATTAATTGAAAACATATGTTCATTTGGTAATAAACGAACGTTTGGTTTCTATTACTAAATGATTCTAAACTTCCACCACTCCACGATATGTTTACTCGAAATACAGGATTTATTAACAATGAACAAACCGCATTTGACATGTTTCAGTCATCTTGGCTAGTTAAGATTGTTCGGTGGTCGGTAGATTCAACTACCCGACTCCTGCCGATAAATCGCGAATGACGCAATCGGATGAAAGGTAAAAATCGAATCATCGATGACCACCGATAGCGAATGAGTTCCCCTTCCAACCCTAACTCCCCAAAGAATTCTTCACGAGCGTCATAGTTCATGAAGAATTAAAACTACCAAACTAACATCGAATTCTGGGAAAGTCGCCAACCGAAGATCAGATAGAACCTTCAACCTTCCCAATGGCACAGTTGGTTAGCGCATTGGACTAGTATTTCGAGGGTCGCAGGTTCAAATCCTGCGCGGACTGGTCATTATTCCAAAATTCAATTCCGTCTGCAAAGCCATTAATTTTCAATTTCGCTATCAGACGTTAACATTCATTCATAATTCATGCAGTTTGTTAATTATTACTAAATATATTTATTTCAGTGTAATGCGTCTTTATTCGGTATTATTGAAAGTTATTATTCATAAATAAATGTGATATAATATTGAGTGAAGGTGATTTGCGAAAACTTAAATAAATTCTTTATTCCCATGAAAGAAATATTTATTTGTCCATTTGGCCAATAAATGATTTATTAACTTTAACGCAAGTGAATACTTCTCTCAGTGTATCACCAACTATGTGAATGCCTTTTTTAAGCACCCTGCAACGTAAAACTCTACACTCTTCAACTTCACAAGTCCTTATTTCACGTGTGAGCAGAAAAATTCATATCTTTTCTCGAAGTGTTTCGTCATATTTTTGAACCCTCATACCTTGACATTAAGAGAGTCTTCCCAGCTTATTGGCCGTGGTCTATTAGGAATTATTTCACCCACAACTGCGGTAGGCATCTTCAGAAGATTTTTGGTCTTAGATTGTAACTCGACCGCTGAATTTCCGGAAGTGATGATTCGATCCGTTGGCCCCACTTATACCCTGATTATTGCCGGGAGAGGGGAGTGGGTTTACGCGCGCGATGTTGATTGGTCCATCGCTCCCACTTCGTATTTGCTTGATTTTGGTCTTTTCCAACACCGGCAACCATGCGCTATGTACCAAAAGGGTTTTCTTTCCTTCTGTTCATATTGTTCTTATGTTTATATATCTCAATGGCTTCCATGTTCATCCTGGGATAGAAACTTTTGATGTTTGAAATAGCTTCTGCCTTTTAGAAAACAATATTGTGCCCATCTGTTAGAGCATGTTCCGCTAGTGCGGATTTTTCTGTCTGATTGAGTCAACAGCATCGTTCATGCTCCTTAATTCTCGTATTGATACTTCGCTTCGTTGTACCAATGTAGACTTTGCCGCACTCACAAGGTATCCTGTACCTTGAGTTTGGAATATGGCAGATGAAAAAAATTCTCAGGATATAATGCCAGTCGTGAACTCATCAAACGTCCATAGTTTCGAGTGCATATCTCGTACTCTTTAGATTTTATAGATATCTACAAACCCCTGATTTCGTCACTCACTCACTGATGATCATAAAAACTATTAGGGTACTTCCCTAACTGAAATCCAACCAAACACATTTTCATGTAAAATATTGCCGCGACGGAGCCGTTTTTCTCACATTGTCAAAAAGTTATTATATCTCATGTAAAAGAGCCAAGCTGCCAACTGTATACTCTTTAATTTCACAAGTCCTTATTTCACGTGTAAGGTGAAAAATTCATTCGCTGTTCATAACTTTTCTGTTATAAAATAGTTCTTATAGTTACGAAACGGCCAAGTCACTTATTTCGACCACAGCCCCCTAAAGTACAAGCCCGGAACAAGGAAATTCGGCAACGTCGCGCGTAGGCCTACCAGAGACCCACGAAACTCGTGATGCGTGGTGAAGAATAGATTTTCAGTAGGGCGAGTTTTGTCGATAGTGTAGGTACGTGTGTTTGAATTTTGTTGATAAATCGTAGTGTTTCAGTGAATAAATGGCTGGAAATAAGTGAACTTTATGGGAACTGAAAAACTGTTTTTTAGTGAAGTGCAATGAAGGTTTCGTCTGATTTTCTTCACTAACTTGAGATCATGTACTGGATAGGTTGGAAGTTAGGTTAGAATTTCAATTGCGATGAAAATAGTTCCGATAATCATAGAAAATTAATTTCAAAAGTTTGTCCATTTTAGATTTATATTATTTGCAAAATAGCGACATGGATAACTCCGCCAAAATTTATGTTTCAGAATATGCTGCTCCTTCGAGCAGCAGCTGAGACTTTCAGTTGAGGTTCGAATGCGGAATCAAATTTAAATTCACTTTGTTCGTTTTTTGCAAATTTACTCCTAAACAATCTCGTAAATAATAAGAATAATATGATTAATGTCGAACAAACGGAGAAAACACTTGGGAGATAGGAAAAAGTTTGCATTACCCAAAGATAGAAACTCACCTTCCTTCCTTATGAAAATATGCATTTACATTGAGATTGCACATCAATTTTTTGTTGAAAATTTCAATATTTGTTGTGTTAACATCTTATTTCTATTCAGTTCCACATTCACTTCGATTTCTACATATATCGAGTTTATAATTATGTTGAGGATACTTGTTTTGTTCACGTAGAGAATTTCATTTAATTTTTTTGGCAAGAGATGGCCCTACACCTTCCCGTTGTTCTTGCTGAACAATGAATTGAATATCTAATTCTTTTCCTAACTTATAATTCAGATAATTACCTTTCAATTCCAACCGATTGAAACACAATCGTGAGATTTTTGCCAAGGAGTAATTAAGATATTCAATTCTTTGACTAAGTAGGGTCTTATATTCTTTTTTCTTAAAGCAAAAAATTCATTTGATGAATTTGCAAATGATTTTAATTCGAAATAACATGATATCGCGCGTTAACGCATCGGACGAGTATACCTACGCTTCGCGTTCGCATACAGCGTTGCCAGATTTAGTTCCAGGCTATCTCTATAGACGGCTGTGTTTGGACCAAGGCATAGAGTATGTGAAATAAGGACTTGTGAAGTTGAAGAGTGTAGAGTTAGCAGCTTGGATCTACATGAGATCAGATAACTTTTTGACAATATGAGAAATACGGCCTCGCCATGAAAATGAAAATGTTTCTGGTTGGATTTCAGTTCTTTTTGTACGTTGCTAATGACAAAATCTTTTTTGTTTTGATTGCTTTTCATCAATATCAATTCAATAAAATGCAATTATTGCGAGATCCATTTCAAGTCAATCTAATTCACAATTCATGTACGAAGTGGAGAAATATATATTCACCTACCTAGGTAAACTCCAGAGAACTCTGAGAAAACTTTAAATATGATCATATCCATGAAATTATTATTCGAATTATCTACATAACACATAGGGTTTGGAATGAAATTAATCCTTCCAAACCAATCTTGCATTTTTGGTTCTCGGAAACGAAAATTGCGCTAATTTGGACAGCATCGATTTGACATATTCAAAATTAGTAGGCATTTATGCACGAAGTAATTCGATTACTGTTGCATCCCTCTGTAGAGCCGAAACGCATCAATTGCGCCCATATCATATTAAACAGCGTGCCATCGGAAGTACTGAAAAAAATTCCCGCTTTCATCGAGGAAAATGAAGTGTATCGAATTGCATTATGGAATTCCGATTTTTGATCCAATTGAAGCTAGTCTATTCGGATGCAGTTGTCCATATGAGCGAGAAAGTTTAAATGTAATTTGGATTAAATAGCCAAAAACAATCTGAAACGATTAGGGTGAAGCAACTGTTGCTGGTGAAATTTAATTCTGCTAGATTTGTTCTGTAAGGGATCGTTTATGCTGGCTGATAGGTCATAACCTAATCCCTCAACTTTTGCCCTTTTCTTCTAAACCAAGGAACTTCAAGTCTGAGTATAAAACATAGCAATAAATATTTCATATCCTAGGTTGAGGGAAAAGTTGAGTTAACAGTCAACATAAACCCGACCTGAATCTTTTGTCTGCAATATGACATGATATTTCTAGCTCTTCCACGTGGGGAAAATGGTCTGAAAATTCTATGTTGCATACCATATATAATACTGGGTCCGGCAATTGAACTGCTCGTCCTTGAAAAAGAAAATTTCACAAAACGACTCGCAATTCTCAATCTGAAATGAAAAAAGAAAAAAACAGAAAGGAAACCAATTATTTAGAATAAATTAGATTATTTTGAAATTAACCACCCATTTCAGAAATGCATTTGTTACTTCATGTATAGCCTCGAAACTATGTATCTTGAAATTTATAAATGGGATAACTATTTATAATTTGTTCTATAGTCTCCTCATTTTCCCCACATTCACAACTAGGGCTCTCAACCGAATTCTATCGGAAGAGCATGCTGTTTCATTGTCCAGGGCCTGTTCTAATACGACTTGGAACAGACCATATTCTCCTGGGAAGATCAAAACCAGGAACTCTGATGGAAGGATCAGTAATAAGATCTTTATTGAAAAAATTGCGTACATTCCATTCAGATAATAAATTTCTTTGTCGCTTCTATTCATATCGATCAGAAAATTTGACCAAAAAGGTTTACGCAACTTTAATCTGGGAACCTTATAATCTGGAATATAGGTGGGTATGGGAAATGAATTTGGAAAGGAATTAAATTCGTTCCAAAAATTCAGCTGTTGTCTCTCTGCGAATATGGGGAGAGACAATATTTGAGAGGACTGGTAGCCAAGGAGTAGAAGTAGATTTGATAGTACCAGTAATAATCCTCATAGAAAAACTTAGTTGGGCATATTTTTTTTTACATGAACACTGTTCAACCAAACAGGGCAACAATATTCAGCAGCAGAAAAAACTAAAGCTAGCGCTGCCGTACGGAGTATTGTTGCATCAGTGCCCCATGATTAACCAGGTAGTTTCTGAAGAATATTGTTTCGAGTTTTGAGCTTCAAGCGCAGATTAGCTCAAATAATCACATAATAAACTATCCCACCCTTCTATTTCCCGGCTGCTCATTTCCTGATCAAGCATTCTGGTCAGATCTTGTCGCCCTTTAGGGTTGTACACGTATGGGAGCCATCACTTCTTCGTGGAAAGGGTCGATGTTTGCAACTCTGGAAATTAGCAATGAGACCACTTCCCAAACCCATTACCAGGGAAGGGTCGGCTTTATTATCGTATTATCGGGATGTACAGCAATGCGAAACTGAAATGCCAGAATCTCTAGTTTCCCGCTAAGGATTCAGAAACTTTCAGGATTGGAAAGTTGCTTCAATAGATGATTGAGGAAATCAGATGGGAAGTCACATGATTCTCAAAATGGAAAAACCCCAGCGTGCTCCTCAAGTACTTCACTTCACATGAAACAAACGAACTCTTAGTAAAAATGTAACATTGGCTGTCTGATTAATGGCGGTATGCTGCTTTTTCTCTATAAGCTACGAATCTGTAGTGTACGATTGATCTGTAATTTATCTAAGGATCTGTATGTGGCTGACTTACAGATTCGTTAATTATGACATTCTGGAAGTTTTTCTGTAATTTTCATATTAGAAGTGTCAATTTTGAACTACTCCCTAATAAGATCGTAACTACTTCGTAATAAGATCATAGAATAGAATTTATTTTCCTATCATTTTAGCTCGTAAGTGTTGATTATTGGATATATTTATGTTCAATTCGTGTTCGTTACAAGGAGAAAGAGAAATTAACAACCGAAGTACAAAGATGAATTACAAAAGTAGTTTAGTTTAGTAAAGTATTTCAAATTCTGTGACTAATACAAATCATTCAACATAACCTCTCAATAAACCTTTCGATATGTTTCCGATCACCTGTAAGCTACAGATTTATAGAAAGCTTCGAGAATCGTAATTGTCCTGTAAACTTATGAAAAGTTACAGATTCGCTTACAGATGAAAGCAGAATACCGCCATAACTTTGTACTCACCGATAT
This sequence comes from Hippodamia convergens, assembly GCA_038502775.1. NCBI lineage: Eukaryota > Metazoa > Arthropoda > Insecta > Coleoptera > Coccinellidae > Hippodamia > Hippodamia convergens. Next base: position 9,621,092 of record CM076609.1, on the reverse strand, counting down.
TTATCAATCGCCACAGATAATTTAGTTCACTCGAGAATGAGAGAGGCCGAGCTCTTCAAGTGATCCCCGATCCGGGACGCTCCGAGAACTCCCGAAATCAAAATCAGCAAATCATACCGTTACAACAAATTCCTGGTAATTTTTGGCAGGAGGTAGATGTGAATATGATGAAATTCTGTCTGGAAACTGTCATTTGTACAGGATGGGATTGTCATTAATTGGGAAAGTAAACCCATCTCTTCAACTCAGGGGCCGCCACTGCCCCCTCCCGAATATTTCGCCGTGAGCATCTGTAACAGCGGACATTTGTCGCGAACAATAAACCCCATTATACAGCACCGCCGTCCTGCGAATTGCGGGCCGCCATGATTGATAATAAACAGAAAAAACGGACTTTAACCGACGAACATCGCCCGGGCAATAAAAAAAACGGTACGTCCACCGGAAAGCCGTCCCCGCTTTACGACCGTGCCGGGCGGCATAAAAACGTCCATTTTCGGGGTAAAAATGACCCCGGTCCGCTCGTAAAACGCCTCTCGAACGAGCGGGCGGCGTTGCCGCATCTACCGGAATTTACGCGGAACTGCCGATTCTCGGGGGTATATACAGTTTTTGTTTGAAAATCGAGAATGAAAACCAGGGCCGTCGCTAGTGTCGAATAGTCACCCTAGGCTGGAAGGAATTTGAATATTGGGTTTTCGGCGTTTCCTCTGAGAAATGGAAAAATTGAAAACAAAATTTCGAAAAATTCTCGAAAAACACTGGGAAAATACCCATTAACGGAGAAATCAACGATTTCAAACTCGACCAAGGAGGAAAACTATTCATTTTGGGATGGACGTGAAGAAAATAGTTATTTATGTTACAAGTGCAGAAGGCATTGATATTCTTATACGAATTTGAAATTCAAAAAGGAGCCACGAAGTGGCGAGTTTTCGAATGAACGAGTGTTAGAATCAGTCTTCTGTCCGATAATCATACAATATTTTTTTCTAATTCATTGAATTTTGCTCGCAATTAATAAAATATTTCCATAAATAAAGTTGAGTGATTTTTGCATACCATTTTCAATTGCCAGGCTCAGAGATCTTTCATCATGAGGTTGAAGAAATGATATAAGATTTTGTCACTGAGATGGGAGATATACCGGTTTCGGCCTTGTTTGGCCTAATCAGTATCGCATACATCTCAGGGAGAAAATCTTCATAAAAAACTTCGATATTTAAAGCAATCAGGTGCGATGTACTTAGCAAAAATTACAAAGCAGTGACATCACATACAATATTGAATGCTGATGACCTAAAATCTGTTGAGGTTGAGAGAATTTTTTCAGCAATGACATTTCTAAATGCAATTGAATGATCAACATAGCCCTCGGCTACCGTCGTAAGCTTCCATCCACCATGATTTTTAATATCGGTAAAATTTGCTCCTAATTCTGCTAGCAATGAAGCGGGCGATCTTCTAAAACAGTGTCCTGTATATTGATTTGGTTCTTGCAGTTTGAATTCGGTAACAATAGATGGAATTTACCCAAATATATTGATACGAACTGGATTGGCAGTGTATTTATTATTCATGTAATTCAAGAAGAAACGACGATGTTTGATGACAAAAGCGCGCAGTGCAAAGTTTTTATGAAAATAGTCTATATACTTCCCAAAAATACTGAAAGAACGACCGACTTCAGTTTTTGTATCTGGAAGTTGTGTAACCAATGATTTATTTTTTACTTCGATGTCTTCTACTGATAAATTACACAATTCTTCACGCCGACAGGCTCTAAATAATCCGAAAATAGTTGCAAACCTCAACCATCAAGTATTTCTCATCTGGTGCCTCCTTATAAACCTCTCAACTTGTTCACGAGTGAGAATTTTCGATTTTTTGTTCCGATATCTTTTTCTTTTCCGTTTTAAATATGCTATTACCTTAAAATATGTACCTACTAACATCTACAACATTTTCAACAAGGGCGCTTGACTTCATCATTGAAAAGTTCCTCCACTAAGTTCATGAACTGCATATTTTTTATTTTTCTTCTAAATATGCCAGAAAAACAGTTTCACTGAAGTTCCTCTCTACATTTCTCAATTTACACCAGGCTGGGAAATCGTTATATGCAATATCGTACAGCTGAACAAATTATTTAGGTAGGAGTTCCCGATATTCTCTTCTTGCAGACTCTTCAATATCCAGAGAATCAACCAAATCCTCACTTTTATTAATAATTGGACTCTCGACAAACATATAAAGCAGTTTAAAATCCAAATCGAATGACTGCGTCTTTTCTCATTTGTTAGTAATCATAACGTTGGCGACGTTTGCCATTCACAACAACCTTTTGATTATTCGAATATTAAAATGCATTTTGAAGTTTATTTCATTGCAAATTCTCCCATTTCATTATGAAAATAGGGCAGTTGTACAAAAAACATTGTATGGTATTTGTGTTAAAAGTGATTTTATTTTGTTCGTGAAATGGTTCAATTCGCTCCGCTCATTTCACAAACTTTTTCACTCGCAAAATAAAACGTCACTTTCAACACTCATATCATAAATAACTATTTACTCACAAAGCGAAACTTGTTGCAATTTGCTGTGTAGAGATTCATCTATGTAGTGAAAGATGAAATATATTTTTTCATTAAGGGAAAAACACCCGATAACAATCGACGCCAACGTGAACGATGGTTTGAACGAAATTAAACCAAATAGACCTGAAATTTTTTTCGGAGAATTATGGTTCAAATGAGACCTTTTCATATTTTTCAGAAAATTTAAAATTTGTGGTGTTCTTTCGAAGGAACGGTAGGTTTTTGAGGAACTTAAATTCATTCTATGAAAAATTTACATTGAATTATAATGTGTGGTAATTATAGAAGCCATTTTTCGGATGTAATGCTGTTTTATATTTAATATATATAAAATATTAGTTTTTTTCGCAGACTTCACATTTTTTTAATTTTATTCTGGTGAACAATCGGGTGGTCTACTCTGACCCATCTTGAAGATTGGTGTAAACTCCTTGATTGCTTACATGGTCCTGTTGATCTTGTTGCGATGATAACTAGTGTAGTTTGTTACCATTTCTGCGTTTTGAACAACCATGTCAAAACAGTGTCCAAGAAGTGCGAAATACAATTTTTATCCTTGTCGAAATACGATTCCAACTCGTGTTTTACGGGATCAGTCAACGCCCCTCATATATTATAATGTTGCATGAGTTTTGGTTGGTCAATGAAATTTTTTTCCTCTAGGTGAATATCTTATTACTTCGTTTGGTGTATGGAAAGACGAATAAGAAATTAGCAACATTATTTTTATTTTTCTTACAGAAAACTATTGAATTATGTGTAGAAGCAATTAGGTGATTCTGGAATCATATCCAGATTATCTGCATGATGTAGTATCTCATGCAGAGTCAGATTTTTTTCCAATAGTTATAACAATATATTCAGGTGATATACTAGGTGATCATTCTACCGTTCCGTTAAAAGAACGCCTTCATTTATGTAGCAAAGATCAGGATTTGAAATCATGGAGAAGATAAATTCGCCTCTAATATTATTATTCCAAGCAAAGATATAATTATTTTATTCGCAAATGCGATGAAATAAATACATATGAAAAAATACACAACTTTACAAAATGAGGTATTGCTTTATTTATGAAGTAAACATGGTTTCAAGGTGAATTTGAATACTGAAGCACTTCGTAGGTTATATTTAGTGTTGAAGACAGCATTAATTTTTGTCTTCTTCGTCTTTTTTTTTTTGAGCATGAATAGAAAACTTTTAGATAGTAGTTTTTCATACGGAACGGTAGGTCCATTTGGGTTAACGCGGTAATTCTACAGAATTCAAGCCCGAAGCGGCAACACCGCGCACGCAATTTCCGGCACCCAATAAAGCGCTTGTGGTCGCGACCCCTCGCAAAAACCGCACGTACGGCACTTTTCGCCGAAAACGGCGGAAAATCCAATTCTCGCGAAATTCCGGGCCGAAAAGTGTGTCTCAGCGAGATTGAGACCTCTGGCGCGGCCCGGGGGCAGATGCCGCCTGAATATCAATCGTCCGAAGTCAGGTTATCCGGTGCCTGCGCCACTTCGCGTCGCCGTCTTGATTTAATGCGGTTAAACGGGGACAAAATGGCCGCTTTTAGGGCCTTTCACGGTCGGTCGACGCTTCTAGACCGCCGCGAGATGTTGGGGAAGTTGCGGTGGATGGTTGAGCCATTTGGGCTTTGCCACGTTCACGTTTATCCCGTTTCGGAGTTGAAGGGGGCAGTGGCGGGGTCGAACAGAACGAAATAACTAAATAGGTTTTATGTAAGAATAGCTTTGAAACATAGATGAATTCAAAATAGTAATCATCGAAATGAATACCATTTTCAATTCCCAGGCTCAGAGATCTGCGGGATACTGATGAGGCCCAACAAGGCCGAAACCGGGATATCTCTCATCTCAGTGACAAAATCTGATATCATTTCTCCAACCTCATGAGAAAAGATCTCTGAACCTGGGGATTGAAAATGGTATTCATTTCGATGATTACTATTTTGAATTCATCTATGTTTCAAAAATGTTCTCGATGTGCCTTCGTAAAGGCAAAGAATTTTCTTTTTCTTAAAAACATCTGGCTTCACAGTCACAGAAAGAATTGGGCGTTTCCATCACTTTGAGAAACTAGCAAGCGGGCCCTGAATAGAGCCACTGCTAAAATCTCATTCAGTGAAAGAGGAAGTACAGATTTATTTTTTTTGCATTTGATTGGAGATGGGAAACTTCATTTTGACGCAATTGGAGGTCACCACCTTAGTACTTTGTAATATTTTACTCATTACTTCACAACCAATTGCTTCAAATTCTGAAGTTTTTTATGAAGATTTTGTCCTGAGATGTGCGGGATACTGATGAGGCCCAACAAGGCCGAAACCGGTATATCTCTCGTCTCAGTGACAAAATCTAATATCATTTCTCCAACCTCATGATCAAAGATCTCTGAGCCTGGGAATTGAAAATGGTATTCATTTCGATGATTACTATTTTGAATTCATCTATGTTTCAAAAATGTTCTCGATGTGCCTTCGTAAAGGCAAAGAATTTTCTTTTTCTTAGAATAGCTTTGAGCTCAATACCGCCTTTTTGTACCAGTTTAGTAAGTAAAGTCGATATTATCATTATTATTATTATTATTATAAACAAAATATTGGAAATTGGACAATTTATTGACCTTATTTTTCTCACAATGCCTACGTTTCGAGGTTGGTTTTCCTCTTTCTCAAGGCTAAAATAAAAACAATCAACAATAAGATACAAATATGGTTTCACAAAAGTGTGCATCTCTTACCTAGTCAGTAAATAAACGTCCTTCAAAATAACGAAATAAAGCTTTGCCAGAAAAGTTTCTCGATTGTAATATGATAGTTTTCAAGAAAAAGATAAAATGAAAAACAGAGGTGATAATTGAAACCTAAAAAGAGTGACAATGACGCTACGGGATGTCGCCGTTTGTATGAAGTTACTCAAGTTACTAGTTTTTTGCAAGAATTTTGTTAGTTACCGCGTTTGTTGCTAGATCGGTAGATCATTTTTTCTGGTTGCTAAGGTAAACAGAACGGTAAGTGAATTACTTAACGTTCAGTGAACGGTAAGTGAAAATGACTCAATATTCTTTGAGATAAAGGAATAACATAAACAATTCGAATTCAGTTCATTTAATATTGAAAGTGAAAGTACAATTTTTACAATTGCTGATGGAAATACCACTGTTTTGAGTAGTAGCCGAATTCACAGAAACCAGTCGAAGACCGCTATCCACCGTGTCGTTTTAGTCCTAATACTCCCTTATTAGCTAAAAATGTGGCCGAAGTGCGTCTGAAAGTGGCCAATATAGGCATTTGAATTTTTTTGATTCAAAAAGGTTGCAATTTTTGACGGCCAACTTCTAATTGTCCCTCTGCCTATTACTTGATTACTGCATTTTCCGTTTTGACATCTCAAAATTGCTTGCTTTTCGCATATTTTCTTTATATTTCCAGGTAATTGATATAATGATAAATGTTCACAGGTATGCAAAATCGATCGAAACTTCGTCACAGTATATGTATATGAAATCACTAGTTTTTGTTTCAGTCGAAAAGACCTAGTAGTTCGGATTTTACAACCCCGTGAATATTCAAATCCTCGCGGCGATGTGACGTCATACTACATACGCAAATCGCACTCCGTGAGACGAGAGGCCCTTATATTGGACCCGGCTACGTACTGAACCTCGCAAGTCGTTGGATGTAAAGTGACGTCACACGGATCCATCGAACTCATGTTTATAACTCGATATCTCGGGCGCTATTTGAGGTATTCAAATAATTTTTGGACACAATATTTTCATTTTCTACGGAAAATAGGAATATGTAGAAATTGAAAAATGTGATCATTCCTCATTATGTCGATCGATGACTGTGAATGTTCTCTGAATGTTGGTTTTTGTGTTGGGACTTTTCACGATTAAAAATGGTTTCTGATCTTCTATGTCCCTGATGCTCATGATATACAACTTTCCTCTTCTACTCGCCCCTGATAGACCTAATATCATTCCCACCTGAAATTACATAATTAGTTAATAAAGAACTATTATATTAATGAAAGCACGCCATAATAATTAAAAACATATAATCAGCAGATTTTTCGGGTTTGTAACCAATAGATTTTCTTTTGAGGAATGCTATTGTAGCATTCCTTCGTTGAAATATCAGAATACTTACAAAAGTTTATAGTGCCCTCCTTTCCCGTTAAGGAGAACACTTGCCCAGCCCAGAAGGGTTGGGGTGGATTCGAATCTTGAGTGGCTAGGTAAAAGAAATGTATCAAGACGGAATTGCAATTGGGTGTTGTCCCTTATAATTATTCCAATTCTGTTATTACAATCACAACGAAATGCGAAAAGTCCTACGGAGTTCGAACTCAGATTATTATACAATAGAAACAATAATTATAATTAAATCAGCACATTCGTCAACATTGAACTTGAAATTGGTTATATAATAATAGTACTCAGCCTGATGAGATAAAATGCTGCCGTGAGTCGTCTTAACCTCCTGGTGAAGATGATTTCAAATTGGAGAGATGATATTCGGTAGAAGATCGGAGTCAACGGGGTGATTAATTAATTAAAAAATATTTAGAGACGGTTCATGATTCTTGTTAATCAAAATACTGACCGCGGTTGTTGTTTGGCTTTTTTTCGTGATGTTAATGCTTCTCTTGCTCTTAACCCGCATTCCGGATAATTATTACCAGTCCCGATAATAATTTTCTGAGCACCTCGCAGGTAAATGTTAAATCCCAAAATCTTAGATAACAATTCGCAGAATTCAATGAAACGATAATTACAAAACGAATCGCCTTTCTTCATTTGCCTACGCATTAATCTCAACTGAAAAATAATACCTATCATGTGTTTTAATTCCGATACGAACCGATACACATTTTCCGAATATATCGTTCTCTCGTCTCTTTCTTTCCCGCTATCTCCGCATCTATCTCACTTCCCCTCATACTGAAAATGAATTCTACTTATTCTTTAGATTTAAATATTAACCGTAACACTATAAGAGTTGCAAACTTGGATATGTCAATACCGCCGTTCAAAAATATTGTGCTCTTCAGCATTGAATATTCCACCAAAAAAACCAGTTCGTTGTATCATATTCCTTCTTCTTTCCATTCTCATCCAACTTTTATTTTCTTAATTTTTCACCATTTCCAAAGGCCTAAGTCCTGTTCCATTCACAGACCACAAACGTACACCAAGCACCTACCGACCTCATTAGGCATAATTAAACCTCGAACAACCCCCTCCCGATCCCCAGAAACAAAACAACTTCTGGCCGTCTTAGGATCAATAAGCGTTCATAAATTAATGATGTGCTTTGCAGTCCATATATCTCGGTCGTTGCCGGAACGACTGCCCGTAAAAACGGAAGTGGTTTATTACGAGAAGAGAATCCCGTCATCGGAACAGGGGGAGAAGTACGTGGGGGAAGGAACGAGCCGGGGGGTAGGTCGAGGGGCGAAGCGAACATCGATTTGCACGGCTCGTGATCACATCAGTGGCCACTTTCCCCGGGGTGCGGGAGCGGCGTTACACAAAGGATTTCGACACAGGGTCGGCCTCAGTGGCGGTTCGATTGAAGTTCCGATTTGTGAGGGATGCTAGTTGCGTTTGGGGGTTGTTCGACAAAACTCAATACATGGGGGGATCCGGGGCGAAACGGAGTACCGCCATTTTACGTGAATTTCATTCGAATATATACAGGGTGGCCATTTGAAAACGAAACAGATGAGATTACAGACGAAATAAATTTTTTCGATAGAAATGCTCGGACAGGTCGATGTCTGTTTCGAGGGGGACAACTTAAGATGTAGGTTACGGACGCATAGCGCTTCAACCCTTGCTACTACAACCCTCACCCCCAATTTTTGAATAGGGAAGATGGGGTGAGTGATACCTCATTTGAAAGGTATTTTTATACTGATTTCAGCACAGTAATTGTTTTTTCATTTTATGCATTAGTTCTCGAAATATTCTTGACTAAGCATTTGAAAATGAAGTGGTGTTTTCATGGCACTTGTAGTGTTTTTTTGTGAAAAACCTTTCAAATAAGGTATCACTCACCCCATCTTCCCTATTCAAAAACTGGGGGTGAGGGTTGTAGTAGCGCTATGCGTCCGTAACCTACATCTTAAGTTGTCCCCCTCGAAACAGAAATCGACCTGTCCGAGCATTTCTATCGGAAAAATTTATTTCGTCTGTAGTCTCGTCTGTTTTGTTTTCAAATGGCCACCCTGTATTTTGAGAACTAATGCATAAAATGAAAAAACAATTACTGTGCTGAAATCAGTATAAAAATACCTTTCAAATGAGGTATCACTCACCCCATCTCCCCTATTCAAAAATTGGGGGTGAGGGTTGTAGTAGCAAGGGTTGAAGCGCTAATCGTCCGTAACCTACATCTTAAGTTGTCCCCCTTGAAATAGAAATCGACCTGTCCGAGCATTTCTATAGAAAAAATTTATTTCGTCTGTAATCTCGTCTGTTTCGTTTTCAAATGGCCACCCTGTATTTCGAGAACTAATGCATGAAATGAAAAACAATTACTGTGCTGAAATCAGTATAAAAATACCTTTCAAATGAGGTATCACTCACCCCATCTTCCCTATTCAAAAACTGGGGGTGAGGGTTGTAGTAGCAAGGGTTGAAGCGCTATGCGTCCGTAACCTACATCTTAAGTTGTCCCTCTCGAAACAGAAATCGACCTGTCCGAGCATTCCTATCGAAAAAATTTACTCTTAATCCCTTGCTTCCGAGGTCCTCCCTGTTTTTTTTCATAAAGTCGCCCAGTGGCGTGAAGAATGTGTCCCTGTTTAACTGTCGTTTACTTATTCATTTTAATAAATATTAACTTCTTTTTTTCATATTGAAATTATATATTTACTGTTATTATTATTTACATGTTTATTTATATATACAATCTCAAATATCTCTACTTATTCCTTCATTTCATTTATACAAAGTGTAGAATAACTGTTAAAGTTGCATTGCTCAACATTTGGAATTGTGACTGGTTGCACGACCAAAGGTCTAAAGCCAATTCATTCAATTAAAAAAATTATAGTTTAAACGGGGTTACACTCCACTGCGACCTGATGGTCTATTGTGCCCCTTGACAAAGCTTTACAGCTCGCCTTCCAGTCCCAAAGATCTTATAAAATTCAATATTTCGAAAGGCTCAGTGAGGCTAATTCCTCACTCCTACAGGTCTCTTGACCAAAGCATTGTTTCCTTTAGCTTACAATGCTAAAGCATTCTGCCGACCCTAGGCAGTTTTTTCACATAAACTCAAAATTTATTTGATTGAAAAATATTATGGAAGGCCTCTAATTTTGATCTTAATTTATTTCTGCTTTTTCTCTCAGTTTCTGAAACAAAAATCAATTAAAAAAATTTCAAATAATATAGAAGAAAGATCCCTGCGTGTAACTTGTGCTCTGATTTGTCAGGCACCAATTCCTTTCAGAAAATTGTAGCCTAATAAGGAAAAAGGAAATAACATTGGCACTTTCAAACCTCGTAACGTTTCGGTCTATATGAGACTCCTTTGTCGGACAAATACTTAAATCAAGAAGCCCACAGACTTTTTTAAAAGTCCAAATGAGAATGATCGATTGAAAGTAAGACTGCTTTCTCGATATTAAATCGAAATAAGCAGAAAAACAGATATTTTGAATGAAAACAATTATAGTTAGTATGGGGCATAAAAAAGACATTTTTCAAAAAACTTCGTTAAAGAAAGAATAAATATCCAATAGTTAGTCATGTGAGCAAAGTACTAATGATAAATATAATGATACAATTTTTGTAGAACTTTTTATTATTTAAATCTTTGCCGGACTATATTTTCCATTTTTTCATGTTCCTCTCACAGGTTTCTTTCTATGATTATTTTTTTCACCTTTTACCATTTTCAAATACTTCGCCACTGGTCTTCAGGTTTTTTCTGAAATACAGATAAATTCAAAATAGAAATCATCGAAATGAATACCATTTTTAATTCCTAGTCTCACAGATCTTTCATCATGAGGTTGGAGAAATTATATTATATGTTGTCTCTGAGAGGGGATATATACCGGTTTCAGCCTTATTTGGCGTCATCAGTATCCCAAATTCCTCAGAGACAAATTCCCTCAAAACAACCTCTTTGAACCAACTAGTAAAAGCCTAAGAGGAGTTCAGCATCTCCAGTCACATGCTAAAAAGAACTTCTTAGATTGAAAGGGGATTCTTCCACTTGTTGAGATTTAGCATTGGCCCTAAAGCAGGTCACCGCATCCAATATTTTCAAGAAAAAGAATAATATTGAAACACAAAAAAATTGTTTGCTTTAATTATTCTCCGACTCAGTATCGTCTTCAGTTTTCAAAATAACAACGTTATATCATCCTTAACTAGAGCACACCACATACAAGGTGAAAAAAGATTCTCCAGCAGTAACCAAGAGTATCATCCAAGTCGATAGAGGGTGTCACTGCAGGCTTTTATCGATCCAAAGTTTTCCTTCCAACGACGGTCTCCCTCTTATTCCATTTAGCGGGGCGATTATACCGGTTTATCTGGTTAATCTGTCCCCATTGTTCAATTAAAAAAGGGAATATTGGGAAAAGGGAGCGCTTCAAAAAGGGGAATCCCCCCACAACCTTGTCAAATGGGAAATATTTCGTTAATTAATTCTACACTGTGTTCCCCATCAATCGCTCTTTTTAGATATCCAGCGGTCGTTGTATCTTTTCGAATTGAAAACGCGGTTGGCTTCGGCTAGATTGGAATTTGTTTTATGGACGTGAAATGTCTTTCATGGCATTTTGATATGCGGAGTTTTCTGTCTCTCTGAACTAGAGCTTAGTTGTTCCCTGAAAGATTGGAAAAATAATGAAAATTTCGAGAAAGAATTATGGAGATTTTTGCATCTAATAGAAATTAATATACAAGGAATATCTGCAAAGACGTCTCATATTAATGAAGAAAGTTTTGGGTATCTCCGGTTCAACCGGAAGTATATTATCAACAAAAATGGGACATCAGATTGTTATTTCGTTCAAAAGATATTAACTCAGTTTCATACTTTACCACAACCATATATATATAATGCTTCATAGAAACTCTCAATTAAACAGGATTAGATAAAGTATCATAGAGTAAACTATTTCGATATTGTTGCAGAAGTTTTTTCGACCTAATCTCGTTAAACCTGTGTCCACGAGAATATCGTTATTCCGATTAGAGTACTAGCTCCCTATCTATAGGTTTATTGAAAAAAATTCGTTCTAGATTTCCTCATTCCGTTAATGATCCAGACAAAATACGCCGATAATAGGAACTGATAAACAGCTATAATGCCCATGATAAATGTGTAATTAATGATACTGGCAGTTAGTTTACAAGTGCTCCGGTCATTATGGATTTCCAAGGCCTCTACATAAATTTTTTATGAGGAGAAACTTCGTTATCTGGAGTAAATTAAGTTTCAATGGTAAATAGGAATCACAAATCGATAGTTATATGAAATACGAACTATTTATTAGTGATTGTTACAGAGCTCGTTGAAAGATTTTTCCTAATTAGAATATGAATTAATTTTACTTTTATTATCCAAATCAATTCGATTCTATGTTTTTGTTTGGTGAAGCCGGTACTTGCCGTATGGTCCAATTTCAATTTGGTCCAGTTAATTTGATTCACTTAGGGGAAATCTTAAAAATATTTTTTTCTCCAACCATCGAAAAATTTTTGTACTATTTTCAGGTGCAAAAGCCATCAATTCCCTTACCGTACAAAAATTTGCTCTTTGCTTAGCAACACTTTCAATGCTAGGATTAAAAACGCTACTTTTAATCCTAGGACTAAAGGTAATTGCATTTGAGCTCTCTAATTTGAATTTGAAGAAAAAAACTTTCTCTCACATATTTAGTAAAACAAACTAACTTGGCAACTAGATATAGGTATTTATTTGTTATTTATAGTGATATTGAATTGAAGCAATCATTGCCAAAATTCAAGGCACCACTGAAATTATCACTAACAATTTTCGAACAATTCAAAAGATTTTCATTAACGTTAGAACAACTTAAAATATTCTCCGTAACTGTTGATGAAACATTCGAGGAAATATCTGAACAGGTACTTGTACCTTCTTTGTCAGGTTGCAATATTTCTCTGGCAGTATTCTCTTTGTTGATACGTGATTCTTCAATATATCCTTCTGCTACCGTACTCGATTTCTAACCTCCATGTCTTTTAAGACAAGTGAGGCCACCGCCACCATCAATAAGAAGTGTAGCAGATGTTCTTCTTAGCGAATGTCCAGTATACTCCTTCTAATTTTCTAACTTCGAAAATTTTGCAATTTCTTGTGGCACGGCACTAATTTTGTGAATACCAACAACCATTCTTCGACACTTCCCATTAACATACTTTAAAAATAAACGACGTTCCTGTATTTTTGATGTCCGTAGTGCAACATATTTTCGAAATAAACGCAAACAATTATCGCCTATAATAGTAAACAAACGAGGTTTCTTGTCTGCAAAATTTTTACTACCAGGACTGAGTCCATATCTTCAATGTCATCAATTTTCAAATGAACTAGTTCGTCACAACGCATAGCACCTCCAATTCTTAATACTAGAACAACCTTTATCATCAAATATACAATATCATGAAGCGATCCACTTCCTCCTTTGTAAAAACCCTCGACTTTTTAGGTATATATCCATCACTTTGCGATTTTAACAATGCTCGTAATTTTGAATATTTACTAATATCCACACCATTTTTGATATCCAGTGTAGATCGCAACATTGAATGCTGTGACCAAAGAGTGGATGGCTTGACGGTCTTCGTTAAATTTGAGAAATACACCATAAGAACACTCTCCGCATAGTTTTGCACAATTTTTTCTTCACACCATCTATGAATCGCTGATAAACTAGTCGAGATTTGGGTGGCAAAAGATTTAAATATACTGCTTCGGCACTTTCAAATATATCCGCAGGTATATTTTCATCGTGTTCGGTATTTGAAAGCAGCGTGAAAACTACCACAAAAAATTATATGAATAGTATGTCTACTGACGTCTATTTGACAATCAATATTTACCAACAATACCAGATATCCATGACTACCGACTTGCTATCGCTGTTATAATTGATAGGTGTTCAAATTTATTACCAAACTAGCTGGCCCAGCGAACTTTGTTCCGCCTCAGAGATTCATAAAGTTGTATCAACAAAACTGGTACTTTTTCAAGTAGGAGGTAAATAAGAGAAAGGTGTGATAACACATGCACTCAGATGCGTTAATTTTATTATTAAATGTAGTTCACCGAATTTATATCAAGTATAATACTTACACGAAAAAGCTATCAACCTCAGCGACATCTACTGGCGTTATTCGCAAGAAGGAGAATAATTTCCTACTTTCTTTCCATTTCATAAAACTTTTCATTGTTTTAATGTATTTTATGTTAACCGCACCGTAGAAGAATCCAACAAAAACTTTCATCACAAACAGTTCATCCAATCTTGAGTTATAAATGGTGTAACCAACGATATGGCCGACTGAGTATTATATATTGAGATTATTAACGATTTTTGAATAGAGATAATTGACTTGGTTCGAGAAAAAATAGTATATATCATACTTCGGTTTTAGTGGGGAACTCATGTTTGTTTGTGAAACCAAAATAATTGTTTTCTTGTTCATTTTGTATGAAGCTTTTTTTTCAAATAAACATCTATTATTATCTATTATTATAATATTATATACTATTATCATTGTTGTTTTCAGTTGGTGTGTGTATAATTTGATTCGAATTGGGTAGGTACTAGTAATGATTATGACATCTAAGATCTATTTATGTATTTCAACTATCACTAACCGCTACAGTCAGTTATTGCAAAACGGCGGAAACAAAGTTGACACTTAATAAAATTATTCAATTTGAAAAATAGCTAAATCTTTCAAAATTGAACTGTCTATAGAGAGTGAACATTTTTGTCAATCCATTCCAAATTCAAATAACCAAAAGGAAAAATACAATACATGAGGGAATCTGAATTATTCGTGATACTGAAGGACATTTTTTTGTAAAAGTATTTCCTCCCTTGTATGGAAAGTTTTGAAGAAAATATGATGAATTTGTTACTCGTTTCTGAGGTCCTGTAAGCAACTGAGCGTTTATGATGATATATTTCAAAACATCAGACACATAACGATAATTTACATCACAAAAAAAGGATAAAAATTTGGGGAGTTTCAACCAACTGAATGAATAGCGAAGTTTTCTGATTTTCATTTTTTAAACATTCATGATGTTAAAGTTTTTCTTTTTTTGGCAACATGACGATGTCAGTGACTGAGTTATCCTCCTAATTCCGCAACGCTGAGAAACCCAGATCTAATATTAATTATTCACGCTGACGAGAACTTATCAGCAGCCGACGAAACAACATAGGAGGCGAAGTAGAGGTTAGATTACTCCATTAGGGAGAGCTCTAAATAACCGGAATCCAGAGACCGTCGAGACAACGGCAAATAACTTAACAGAAGGGCAATTACATAGTTAGTGGAGCCGAATTACAGGGTACTCAACAAACAGCGCCCGGATTGTAAATCTTGGTTAGACCTTTGCGGCAACAACCGCACAACAAACTTTGCAGTGGGCCATTCGCGAAAACTACCGCCTCTGTGGTCGGGAGTTGGCCATAGACTCGAGAGGAGAGAATTTAGTTCTATCGCCTCGATGCGGTTTGGAATTGCTGCTTGAAGACTGGATTAATTTGGAGGATTTTTAATGCGCTTGAAACCGAAAAAAATTGGATTCTAATATGCTCTGCATGTACTGAGTTGTGCCTTTCTTATTTTTCTGGAAGTATGTGTACATTTTCCTTTTTTCTCTTCACAAATGAAGACAAAAATTTGTGCTATATTTCTGCCGTAAATATCTCCACGAACATTCTTCAGATTTTCTGGCAAATTACGAAAATAAATGAAAGGCAGCCGAGCAATTTTTCTTTGTTTTTTTTTTTAGACGAGAACTTTTTTGTCTGATTGTGCCGCAATTGTCTCCACTTGCACCGTTTAGATTTCCAGAAAAAATCAAAAGGTTTTCCCTCATATGGAGAAAATTAGAAAATTCAGTAAAATGTCGCAAAATCAGCATACCTCTGGCACGAGTGTTCGTGCCCAGCACTTCTGATTCTGTGTTTTTTAATAACATAAGGTTCATGAGATATTTCACAAAATGTTTTGTAGGAAGCATGTTTTCGTTCAAGACATTCTGTAAAATCCAATATATTGCTGGTTTTTTTTTGGGTAAGGGGAACGTAGAAGAATTAAGAAATCACTTTATGTAATGGCCAACGTTTCGAAAATTTATTTTTACATCATCAGGGCTCTAGAAAAAAACATACAATCTCAGAAGATGAAAAGGGTACAGATTCACACTTAAATGTTAAAGTTATTTAAATAAATGAAAAGCTTTAAGGAATAAAACTGTAAATATAAACACATAAATATGTATATATGGAAATGATCTTATTTTATCAAATACTCACATTAACAGTTGTGCTTTCTTTGGGCTAGGATATAACAATTACAATAGCAGGATAACATATATAATAATTTAGAAAACAACAAACATTCAACGAAGAGATAGCATTCAGGAGAATTAAATTTGACAACCAAGCTGACATATGTATCTCAAAAATAAAAACACAGAAAACGATAAAATGGTTCGAAACATTTCATGTATTCATTCTTCTTAGTAAATTAAAATATGAAGAACTCAGTCCATCTGTGTCAGATCATTTGTTCACAGAATTTGGATTATTTTTCATGCAAATGATCTCCTGTAGTACTCTGTTTTTATAATTAGATTGTGATGCCAAAATTTTTGTTTCATCAAAGCTGAACTCATGTCCAGTTTCTTTTTTATGTTCGACTAAGGCAGTTGGATTTTTTTTTATTAAAAAGTTTTTGCTATCATTACGGTGCTCATAAATTCTCTGTTTCAAATATCTACCTGTCTGACCTATATAACATGCCAAGCATCCTCCATATGGTATCTGATACACAATGTTAGAGATGAAGTCTTTTTACGTTTTTGAGAAAAAAAGAGAGTCTGAAGGGTATTTTCACTTTTCTGAGCAATTCTTACATCTTCTAACCTTCTTTCAACCACATATTTGATCCTTTGAGACAGGGCATTTATGAAGGGGATCTTGAAATATTTTTTTGGATGACTTAGTTCATCAGTCCAATGGCAAACGTTGCCAATGTTATGATTACTTACAAATGAGGAAAGACGCTGCCATTTGAATTTTGTTCCTGTCCAATTTTCGTCTTGGGTTTATAACTGCTTGATATGTTTGTCGAGAGTCCAATTATTAATAGAATTGGCGATTTGGTTGTTCCTCTGGATATTGAAGAATCTGCAAGAAGATCGAATCTGGAAATCTTGAAAAGTTTTTAAAGGGGGCACAAGATGAGAAATACTTGATGGTTAAGGTTGCAGACATCGAAATAACGAATAAATCATTAGTTATACAACTTCAAAATACAAAAACGAAAATCACTAGTTCTTTCAGTATTATTGGGATGTATGTAGACAATTTTCATAAGTACTTTGCACTGCGCCCTTCTGTCATCAAACATCCTCGTTTTTTCCTGAAATACATGAATAATAAATGCGCTGCCAATCCACATTTGGGAAAATTCCATCTATTGTTGCGGAATTCCTCAAACTGCCAGAACCAAATCAAAATACAGGACACTGTTTTCGAAAAATCAGGAGCAAATATTACGGAAATAAAAAAAAATTGAATTGAAGTCTACTTCGGTAGCCGAGGGCTGAGTTTATCATTTCATTGCAGGATTGTCATTGCTGAAAAAATTATCTCAACCTCAACAGATTTTGGATCATCATCATCCAATATTGTACTTCCGGTTTATACAAGTACTGATGATGCTGAGGATTCTAATAATGTGTTGCGAAGCTCCCTAACGTCACAGAGCATTAATGTTAGGAATTGTTCTAGTTTTTCATAAGTAATGATTGGTACATATTGATAATAAAAATTTGCAATTGAATTTTTCTCATCTGATTGAAATGAAAGAAGCATCTGATCATTGAGCGGTAGAGAAAAAATTTTAAAACACCTGGATAAAAAAAACCAAACGTTTTTTGTTCCTGCCTTTTCTGATATTACTCGAAAACTGCTGACGCTTCGAAAGTTTTGAAGTTCTGATCCAAAAGCAGGAAACCCATAGCTACAAACTGCTCCTTTGTTATTTATATTTATTATAAGATCATTTC
Organism: Hippodamia convergens; assembly: GCA_038502775.1. NCBI lineage: Eukaryota > Metazoa > Arthropoda > Insecta > Coleoptera > Coccinellidae > Hippodamia > Hippodamia convergens. The sequence continues at coordinate 9,603,158 of CM076609.1, read as the reverse complement.
TCGCCAGTTGGAAATTGTGCAAAAGAAATTTTTCTCATCCCTTGATTTTTTATTTCAATCGATGTCTTAAAAGTTGTTGCTCAGTGATCATCATCATGTACGTTTTTTTCTGATGCTCAGTTGAGAAATCAAGAGGCAATAAGTTTCACTGACCAAAAACAAAGACCCGCAAACGAACCAACGTCGCCCCAGGCTTCAACCGACCCAAACAGCGGGCGCGGGCGCATCGGATTAATTCCACCGCCGCCCAGAACTTTATCTAATTGCAAATATATATCTCCCTTGCGGTCACAGCCCCGACCGCGGATTTTCTGCGGTCTGTATTCATCCTGCAACCTCTAGTCGGCGAGCCGACCATTGTTTCGACATAAATTCGACCGCAGAGCCGAAGCCCGAACGTCGCAGGCCGTGAAATAATTAATCTTTGTACGGGGAAGGTCTTTTCCGCAATTATAGATACCCGCCGACGGGCAGTCAATGGATACTGAACGAATAAAGTTAGATTCACACTTCACACTGACGAGAACTGCCGACGACCAAAGATTATCCTACTAATATTATAAATGCGAAAGTTTGTGAGGATGTGAAGATGTTTGTTACTCTTTCACGTTAGAACTACCGAACGGATTCAGATGAAGCTTCACATAAATATAGTTTATCTATCCGAATAACATAATTTATAAAAATTTTGTGGTATTTCAGCATAAAAAAATGAGAAATAATCAAGCGAGTCGAAAAAATGCCTGCTTCTCAGAGCTATAAGGGCCATTCGTCAAAGTACATACGTCGCGTAGTCGCGAATCACCCATGTTATTCTTACGGTGATATGCAAAAATGACCCTTAGCTTCGATCGATTCTAGGCAACTAGGTGAAACTGAAATATCGAAGTACGTCAACCAAGCAATACAATTATCAGCTGTTATAGAACTGATGTGTACGAATAATATCTTGCGTAACGTACCCCCGTAGAAACCGCGTCACGGGAGGGCCCATACGTTGAGAGAATTGACTGATTATTTGATTAAAGGATTGTTGTTTCTGTTATTTAGGTATAGGTTAGACTTATTTAAACGAAAAATTAAGGAAAAACAATTGGATCTGGTAGGCGGTGTGGCAATTAGAATCAAGGCTTCTTCAAGACTTTTTGTGCTTGAGGATGATATTGGAATAATAATTAATAATAATAACCATAATTTCAATAGCCGATTTGGACAGACGAAGTAGCGCGGGCCAGCTAGTAGAGTATAAAGATGGGAAACGAAGCGACTACAGTGATGTCAGCGACATCTGTTTTTCAAGAGTAATCGGGTTATGGTTGAAATATTTAATTATTGTCCATTTGGCATAGATGAAATAGAGATTATTAGTAGGCGGTTGTCAATTTTGAAAGAAATACTTAAATAAATATTTCTGCTGAATGATGATTGTATTTTCTCGCGTATTTTCCACTGAAATAACTCGAAATCTACAAGAGTAGCACCTAGCTCACTCCATATTCTTGGTTTGTGTGTTTTTCTGTTACAAATTTTGTGTTAAAAACTGGCCGACATTTGAAATGCATGGTGATGAATTGCAGAAATAATAGAAAGAATAATCTTGAATGTGCATTCTTTTTATTACCAGAAAGAATGGAAATGTAGGTTTTGAAACTCGTATAATGTAACTGTCTTGTTCATTGCTTTTTATTTTCAGTCTTGTCAAATGGATAGAGGTTTCGGGCCAAAATATATTGTCCTGGATTATTATATCAAAACATTGGAATTCTACAAAGACAACCCCATCATATTGAGGAAATGATGTCTTATAAAAATGATGGTGTGAAGGTTGACAAGGTTATATACAGATACTAAGCAAGATTGTCTGGAATTTGCAAGCATATTTTAGCCCTGCTACTCTACAAGGTTGTACATACTACAAAATATCTTGACAATTCTACTGATTGTGAAGGTAAAATTTATTGTTTAGTTTTGTCTCTGCTGTTTTTCTTTTGATTTTTCATAACAATGAAATGTACAAAACAGAAAACATCTGGATTATCCATATTCCATGACAACTAAGAGAAGGATGATATTAGTTTGAGACCTAACAAAACATGAAAACATACATGATTGTAATGTAATTGAACATCAGCATGAACAATATATTCTCTATTAAATGAATATATTGTTCTATCATTATTCTTCTATTAAATGAATATATTGTTTATGCTGATGTTCAATTACATTACAATCATGCATGTTTTCATGTTCTGTTAGGTCTCAAAATAATTTCATCCTTCTCTTAGTTGTCATCGAATATGGATAATCCTGATGTTTTCTGTTTTGTACATTTCATTGTTATGGAACACAAAAAGAAAAACAGCAGGGACAAAACTAAACAATGAATTTTACCTTCACAATCAGTAGAATTGTCAAAATATTTTGTAGTACGTATAACCTTGTAGAGAGCAGGGCTAAAATATGCTTGCAAATTCCAGACAATCTTGCTTCGTATCTGTATGTAATCTTGTCAACCTTCAGACCATCATTTTTATAAGACATCATTTCCTCAATATGATGGGGTTGTCCTTGTAGAATTCCAATGTTTTGAAATAATTTTTTCCCACATAGAATCAAATGATTGCATTGCAACACTTGCTCACCCTCGACACAGTATCTGTGAGCATGTAAATATTGGAAAATTTCCAATAATTAGAGGAACCTTTGGTTAACATCTTGCCAGGTGATCTGAAAGGCATTCGAAATTGAATAGTGCTAACCTCAATAATCTACATAAAATATAACAAAAAGCACAATATTTTCTATACTTGCACTTGCAATATAATCCACAGGATCCACAATTAAGTAAACAACTTCGATTATTGATAGACAATGAACGTTAAAACCATAAAATCCCATAAATACAAATAGAAATCTAAAGTAAAAACGAAACAATACTCGTTTCGGTAAACAGCTGATCGGCGAATGCAGCTCACCATCGGTGATTATTTTGTCCAATAGCTTATGATTTTGTCTTTTTTTAATGTTATAGCCTTTGTTTCATTCTGATTTTCATCTTAATCCGTCCGTTAGAAGGAGTAATAAACATACCTACTCTCACAAACTTTCGCATTTATAATAAAAGTGTTTTGTGAAAGTTTTCGTAGGGTTTTCTCTCCCGTTCTCTGAAAGACCAAAGAAAACATGGAACATAGTTTGACTTGTTTAATGTAGTTGAGGGTATAATTATTGAAATAAATATTTGCTTACTTACAAAATCAATTATTATTAGTAGGATTATACAGGGTGGCTCAAGTAAAACAGTCCAACCGAATATTTCCCTTAGAGTTAGATTTTTTCTAGAAAATGCTCTATTAGTCTAGAAGCTCGAGCCTCACAATCCTATGACTTTAGTGACTCTGATTGTTGTAGGTACATCGAGCTTGATCAGTGTGGACCCCCTTAACACCGGTCATCCCACATCGTTCGAAGCGAGCGTAAACGCGGTCACTCACAGCCCGAAGGGATGACTATCACGAACGTTAGGGGTCGTCTGACCGCCTCACTTTTCCACTTCCGACCCTTAACGTCGAGCATCCCCTTTCACCCCTCCCAAAGTATATAGGACTTGTTTATGTATCGTTGATACGGGGACTAATGCAGGGGGAAACCGGGCCTTAAGCGTTTTTATCGTGGCAGTTCCGCTTCGCCAATAACATATATTGATCAAATGATTACACACGAGGGTTGGAAATCATTTCGGACGATGGGGTTGGAATTAAATCGGGGTGTATTTGTTTATACGCGCGCAGGGTGAGGGATGGTGTCTTGGGTGATTTATGATTCATGTTTTTTTTATCGAATGCATCAGGATATTGTCTTTCGGATCGATTTAATAATGATTATAACAGGGTTCGACCGATATATATCGCCGATATTTATCCTGATATATATCATGATATATATCGATATTTATAAGGATTGATATATATCAAGGATATTTATGAATTTACCAAAATTTGAGACTGTGCGTAAAAATTTCATAATCAATCGCGATTTAAGAGCACCCCAATGTCACCAATGTATACCAACATACCGACCGTTTGTACGATCGAAGAAGCGACGTAATTTCGGGGAATACAGATAGTAATGTTATAACTTCGCCGTAAATTCGTCATTGCACTATTCATTGTGCTCTTGTTTTTTTTTTGTTTGAATTTTTTAACAGAAAGAACGTTCACGTATACAGCTGAAGTTTGCAGTATGTAATAGCAATTTGAGATTGATATGGGATGAGGCCACTGCATCTGCACAGGAAATTCTTAATAATCCGGATAACGAACTTTATATAAATTTATCAACTAACTTTTTTTTTCCTGAAAACTTAATATGGGTTTTCTCTCCCAGTCTCTGAAACAAGAAACAATTAGAAAAAAATTTAATAATATAAGAAAGGCCCCTGCGTAAAAATTTGAGCACTAATTTGTCAGGGGCCAAACTTTACGAGAAGAAATTGTTGCCTAACAATGAACAGAAAGAAAATGAAAACACTTCGAAATCCTAAGCGTAACGTTTTTTTTTTATATTATTAAAATTTTTTCTAGTTGTTTTTCGTTTCAGAGACTGGGAGAGAAAACCCATATTAAGTTTTCAGGAAAATGCAGAGACCTCCCAGAAAATATTTCAATAGATACCTTTTTTTTGTTGTTTTATGTTTTTTAGAATCTTGATTAGTTTTTTAATGAATTTGGTAAATGAAGTTCTAAATACGTTTGATTTATTGACTTCTTTAAAAAAAAATTTGAAAAATTGTTCGTAAAAATAAATATCAGAAAGTTGATATATATCGGATATATATCGATATATATCCGATATTTTGATATTTATATAAATATCATGATATTTTCGAACCCTGGATTATAATATGTGCATTTAATTCAAGGCATGTTTACATGAGAATAAAATTAACTCTTAATATGGCCATTTAGTTGGTTACACCATTTATAACTCAAGATTGGATGAACTGTTTGTTATAAAAGATTTTTTTTTTATTTCTTCTACGACGGGCTTAACATAAAATACATTGAAATTTGATGAAATGAAAAAAAAATAGAATATAATATTTCTTCTTGCGAATAACGCCAGTAGGTGTCGCTACGGTTAATAGCGTTTTCGTGAAAGTATTTTATTTGATATTGATTCGGTGAACTTCATTTTCTTATAATATTAACGCATATGAGTCCATGTGTGATTACACCTATCTTTCGCATTGATTCTTTTGTCTGGTGACTTCCGACAACCATTACCAGTAATTCCAAAATCGACGGCTGCCGATGAAATAAATGCTTGCCTGAAATCATCAACTTCAAATTTGGCTAGGTAATGAAAATCTCAATTCAGTTGGAACAGTACCATAAGATGTTTGCAGCCCACAAAAATTAAAAAAAACCTGCAACACAAAAATTGTTGAAAATGATTTTTTGTAACTTCAAAAAAAGGATACAATGCGTCATGCACCTAAGGAAAACTGAGTCTTTTTTGTAAGGCTATATGTTGAGAATGTGAAGGTGTTAACTGCCAAAACAGTTGTCCAATCTTTGGCAAAGATGAAGAAATAATTGACAGTAGCGATAGTCACTCAGAATCAGATTAATTTTTTGACACAAGAAGTATTAATTTCAAGTGAATAAAGTGATGAGTAAATGAAGTTTTTAAATGATATTTTCATTTTGTTATTATGAACAGAGATGGGTTGCTTTTACTGGTTGAAAAATAAAAATGACTGAAACTAACATTGATCCAAAATACTGCTATAAAATCGATTAAAATTATTTAATTATATCAATAAAGACGCATTTTTATACATTTTATGCTGAAAGGGGGTAGTTTATACGATCTTGAAGTATATGAAGATATTCATTTAACTTCATAAAACTGAGGCCCAAAAATCACTTTGATTTACGTAAGAACAAGTTTCTATTAATTTTTCGTAAAGGGGTTGTTTTCACCCTTAAAAATAATAAGCATAAATCGGCATAGGGTGAGAGTAGGAGACAAGTATCACTTATATCCAAAATTTCATCAAAATCGAAGCATCTTGATAGAATTCGGAGGTTATGCCTAATTTTCTCCCTCATTGACTGGACTAATTGTACAGGACAATTTCATATCCACTTTCAAGGTATAATACCATAATAATTCATTATAATATTAAAGTTGCTCTTTTATTTATCGATTGATTCAGTACGAAGTCTGCGGGTCAGCTAGTAAAACAAAATTAAATTAATTCATTACTCTACAAAATATTGTAAATTCTTTCATTGAATATAGTTCACATTCCATCAAGTTCCATACAGTTTCTAAGTAAATGCTCCATCCAGAGACAATCTTGTTGTTGCTCTGTCTCCACCATTCGAATCTAAACATGCGCGAGCTCTTCTAAGAAGTGAATTTTCACATTCTCATGGATATCAGGTTGATTCTGTATATGACGAACCGCACCTGACACACGCGATCACAATTCACCCACATTATTCACGACACTGCTGTTAACAAGTTGTTTCATGAAACCACACAGAAAAAATCACACGGATTCAAGTACGGTGCTCATGGAAACTGTGTCGCTTTATCCAATATCCATCTTCTGTTGAGTCATACTATACCAAGTCTGGAGCTATGATAAGAAGCTTCATCTTGCTGTAGCCACATATTTTGCACAACAATGAGTGGCACGTTCTTCAATACGTTGTCTGAATCATTATGCAGAATGTTCAGATGCTCATCTGCGGTCACTCTTCAATTTTCAGTGTCATATCAGATGATTGTTCACCATGCCTGTCAACATATATGTAAATTGGCGAAATTGATTAATTGTTCTTGGAACATTAAGAGTGTGAATGACTGAGTTCAAGCGCTTGATCAAGTACTCTAGATTATCATTCCATTACGAGTGTTTTTCCAGATATGATCCCAAAAATTTTACTAAGGAGGATAATGAAATTTATGCGCATGATCTGTCACATAAATTGCGAGAGGCATGAGACGTCGATTCGAATCAATGAAAAACAATGAATCGGCGGTGTCAGATGCGATCTCTGAAAATTATACGGCGTGTTTGCTTAATATGTTTTATGTATGTGACATGCTTCTTTGGTGTGCGCTATCACTTACTGTTATTATCATGGAATCACAGTAAGACAAGAGGCAAAGAGTTATGAACTTTCAAAAAAAAAAAAAAAAAATTGAATTATCGGAAGGAGCAAAATCCATGGATTCCTCACGTCAGGTGGTCGCTATCTTCGTTCCCTGAGTACATGTCCGACCACCGATCCCTCTTGCATCCCGACATGTTCCGTTAATTCAGCACTTGCCGCGCGTATCAAGAACCCGACTCAACAACAAAAGCCGAAGATAATTCACGTAATCAACTAATGACTCTGCTGTTACACTCGAGGTAAACATCAGACGAGACTGGCTAATGAAAAAAAAAAATAAACCGGTCTGGGAAGGCGGTCTCCTGGAAGTGGTTCGGAGCAAAGCAGCACGATAATTAGAAGGCCTGGCAGTGGCGGCGCGCGCGTTCCCGAAGGGGGTGAACACAGGAACTGTTGATTGTATTCGAATGGTTTGAAAATGGTGAATATATTTCGCGCGCAGGTGGATAATCGAAATTTTTATACTGGGGTCTTTAGCTCTAGTATATTAAGGATATAGGACGTTGAAGAAGAAAAAATATACACATTTTTCATGATTTTGCCGAAAAAACTGGCAATATTGTGATGAAGTCTCCTACTAGTATATTCTGGATGCTGATACATCCAATGACTTCGATTTCATGCTAGTTACACAGTTCGTACCAAATAGCATTGAACATAACTTTTTTATAATTAGATTCATCAAGCAAAATTCTACTGAGTCTTCGAAAACACTTAATTTCACATCAAAAGGGTACCCTTGATGAAACTCGATACCAAAGATTATAGAGTTAAAATCCGACTACGATTTTTATCTAGTTTCTTACTTTCGACACCTAGATGGCACTGAAAACATCATTCATTACAGAAAACTATTATGAAAGGAGCGAAATTTGAAACATATTTCTCATGAATTTTCATTAAATTGGGTATTCTTTTAAAAGCTTTTAAAGAAACATCTGATCGACAAAACAAAAGCAGTGCCCCGCTTTTTGATTAGGATGATATTTTCCATCTACACATTGTTTTGAATCAAATGAAATACGCTTCTGGATTCTTTATGTTTTTATTTGAATACAATAATTATGAAATTGAGAATATAATAGAGAATTATTATAACAATTTCAAAAACTAATTCACACAGTGAACCCTCGATAAGTCGAACATCGATAAGTCAAACAGTTGTTCTGGACCCGATTTATACATATCTTACCCAGTGTATTTTCACCTCAATGAGTCTAGGGGGTCTAGTAGATGAGTCGAACTGCTGGAAGGGTCGTCAAGAGAACCTCCACTTCTATAAGTCGTTCTTCTGGCCACCATTGCCTCTATGATAGCACTTTTTGATCTAATGAATGAGACCAAAGAAAATTCGGTTCACAAACAATCACCACACGTGATGAATATCCTACCATTTTTCGACCACTAAGGATATGTTTCCAGTGCTCAGTCGCTCGTTTCTCATTGATGATGATTCGTGTTTACCTGAGTTTTTCTCTCAATGAAGTGAAGTCTCACTTGAATAACTCGAATGTTTGGTGCGCCGAACAATAGATAAGTTGAACAGTTCTTTGGTCCCTAGGAGTTCGACTTACCAAGAGTTCACTATATAATTTCAGGATGTTTGAACAACAATAAAAGAAAAATATCAGAGGTGTACAACAAGACCTGTAGGTCAGCCCAGCAAGAGATCTTTATGCGTTATCCAGAACAATATATTTTTTCCCCGAAACCTCAAACCATTTGACAGCATTGAAAATAAAAAGCAATGAACAAAACAGTTACATGATACTAGTTTCAAAACTTACATTTCCATTTTCTTTGGAAATGAAAAGAATTCAGGATTATTCTTTCTATTATTTCTGCAATTAATCACCATGCATTCTGAATGTCGGCCAGTTTTAACACAAAATCTATTACAGAAAAACACACAAGAAAATATTATAGAATGGGCTAGGTACTACTCTTGTAGATTTCGAATTATTTCAGTATGAAATACGCGGGAAAATGCAATCATCATTCAGGAAAAATATTCATTCAAGTATTTCTTCCAAAATTGACATAAATTGTTCATAAAAAGAACACCATTGGATTCGAAAGATGACGTGTTCATCGTGCCACAACATTGTTTCTGAACCGCCTCTGGTTTGAAGCGGAGCAGCACGATAATTAGACGGCCTATTACGGGTCGGATCTAGCAGAGCGCTAAGCAGAGTAATTAAAATCTCAATTAGAGCTTCCTCCTACGGTCGGGCGCTGAGGATTGGGTCTGGAGTGGTTGAACGTGGTCCGGAACAGGTCTTCGGAGATGTCTCCAACTTCATTACGGCGGTGGATGTTTGCCGACCGGTCTGTTTCTATTACGACCGGATTTTTTTTTTAAAACTGATCTTCGAGAGTGACTCGGTCCCGACTGTCGCTACCGGTGACATCAAAAGGTCTAATCACGTTAGATTTCTCGGCATGCTAATTGGGGGGACGTTGAAGTGAAGTAAATTTAGTGGTTCCGTCGGTGAAATACTTTTTATGAAAATGACTGAAAATGTGCTACTTGAAGAATCACTGCTTGTTTAAGTTGATTATTCGCTAGTGATTTCAGTCAAATTAGAGCCGAAATCTCCGGATTCGAGGTAACTGGCTGTAAACTTGGGAAAGCCTTCATATTGAACTCTCAAAACATGTCTCATACCCTACCGACTATAGGGTGTCCGCGTGTATAAAATTCATCGGGTTAAATGTAAAAAAAACGACTTTACGCAAGTTCTTCTGGAATATCTCAGTTCCTATAAGTTTTTCGCCATTTTGACTTATTATGAATATTGTAGAGGTTTTAACTCCCTACAATTTTTGTTTCGAAAATTTTTTTGTAGAGTGTCCGCGTCTATGAAATTCTTTTGGTCACAGGTCAAAAAATCGCATTTTTGCAAGTTTTTCTGTAATATCTATAGTGCGTGTGGCCTAGTGGATATGGCCGTGGACTCCGACTCGGCAAGTCGGGGTTCGAGTCTCCGCCAGGGAAGAAATTTTCTGGTATGGAGAACGCGCCGAACCATTCACTGTTGGGTAAACAATTAACAGTGCTGTGCCTAAGGTGGCGTCGGGACACAGTAACAAAGCCTACACAGAACACACCCATCATTCTAACTCGCAGAAGCTTTAAGTAGCTTATGAGGGGTTTCACAGAAACCCAGAATGCATGGAAAATACAATACAATACAATACAATCTCAATATAATCAATGACTTTATCAATACTTCATCAAGAGTACCTTTTTGGTGTGAAATTGAATGATGTTTATTATCGTTCAATGAATCTTGTATCAAAAAAGATATGTTCAAAACAACTTGGCACGAACCTTGTTACTAGCTCCCTCAATGAGAGTCAGACATCAAAACACATTCATTAGTATATAAGCTTCCAAAACATATTCGTATTATTTGTTTCTCATTTGTGAACGTCAGTTTCCAAAAAAAAAAATTTTAATCAAGAAAGTTTATTTTATCATGTCATTAACTTGTAAAACTGAGAATTAACTTCCAGAATTTTTACAAGTTAGTAGTACAATTGTTATTTCCAGTAATAGGTACAGATTTTTGATGATGAAAGAGTTGATACTGATGATGATGAACCATCTGTTGACTCAGAAACTGCTGAACTCGAGGACTGCAGAACATTTGTACTCTCCTTACTACCAAATAATTTGCTAGACATTTCGATTTTTTTGTTGACCGAATCATCGACATAACTCATCGCAATTTCGGTGCTCTTCCGAATCCGCAACCATAGTGGCTCCAGTTCTGCGAAAAGAGTGGCCGGTGTATAATTCTGGGTCTTTTAAACCTAAATATTTCTCTATTTGCTTTGGGACACCACCAATAGTGTGCCGGCCAGCATTAAGGGAAATGCACTTTCCATGTCGGTATGTCAAAAAAACACTTAGGTCTTCTGTTCCAGGTGGCCGAAGATTCACATATATTTTCTGTATAACATGCAGAGCACATGCAGGGCTTGAAGCTGTAGCCATCATCGATTATGATGAATCTTCTTGTTGTTAAATTTTTTGTTTGCCGCAATGTCACAATTGTTCAGCCTCTTCTTCACTTAATACCTTGGCCTTTTTTGGCGTACAACGCTCATTTTTTCGTTTCAGAAACTTTATTACCTCTTGAAATTTGCAAATGACAACTAAACATCATATTTTCCAATAAATCGTTTAAGGAAAACAAACCTGCGAACAGGGGCATTTTCTTTCATTTCCAAGCAGCTTTTCAGCATAGACCATTTTGCCCATGAAGTATAAGGGCTGAATCTAGCTGATAGTTGATTCAAGTAGACCAACAAAACATCTTCAGTTACTCCAATCACACTATTTTTGTTTTGCCACTTTTTGAAGTCGTCGTATTCTCGGTAGTACCTTGAAGCTGATTTTCCAGGTGATAAGCTTGATGCTACACTGCTGGCTGCCTCAATAATTTCTTTTGGTACATTCATTTTCGCTTTCGCCAAAACAAATGTAAAGAAAATAAACAGACATATTCATGGCAACGCTTCCATAGCTTACGACATTTGCGACAAATTATTGAGATTTTTTTGAATTCATCTACCCTTTTTACAAATGAGAAAAAAAAAAAATATAAAACAATACACGCAAGGTAACGGGTTTTACTGGCTCAAGGAGGTAACTTATATCCTCCATTTGCCAGTAAGAACCCTCTTACCTTGCTAGTAATGTTATATACCATATCACAATGTTGCCAGTAGTTTCGGCAAAATTGTAAAAAATGTGTATATTTTTTTTCTTTTCATCTTGAATTTGGTGTTGAATGGCGGTACGATAATTTTTTACTCAACAAATCCCTATTATTTTTCAGTTTTCTATCTATCCTAGAGAGGGCGTTATACATGTGTATAAACATGTATGTGAAGCATAAGATGTAATAGGTTGAAATACTATTACATGTTTCGAAATGAAGATTGTTATTCATCCATCAAAAGAATGTCATATCCTTATTACATCACATAGCCCTAGATGTGGCAACCCTGCAACAGAAGCGAAGCAAACCCCTCAAGAAACCAATACACTATCGTGATCCTCCCTCCGCAAGCAAATCCAATATTGCCGACGCGACAGAGCAAGCATGTTTTATATCGCTTCCTAGTCACGATGCCAGAGCTGCCTAATAACAACCGTCATTCTATATGACCAAATATTGACACTGCGCGGTTTGTACATACTTCTCGTACCCCCCCGCTGCCCCCCTCGGCGAACGTCAATGTAGACGAACGAACAGGCCTGAACAAACTACCGGCTGCAGCAGTTCTATTGGGTCGGGTAAATTATTTGAGTTGCTGAACTAACAAAACTAACGGCCTGGTGTTTGCGCACGGCATTATCTGTGATGAAAATGTGGCTGGTTCGTGTGCAAACACGGAATCGTGCATGGCGATGCTGCCGAAACTTGTCTGTCTGCGTGTGGTTTTGGTCCCTCGGATGCGGATGGTCTGATAGTGGGATTGCGAGATGTTAAGATTATGTGGGCTTCATGATGAGAGGCTGAAGGGTTGTTCATGGGGGATTGTGGTCCAGAAAGTCATCTTCGTAGAATCATGGGAGACTTTTGAGAACGTGTTCTTGAAGATGAGAAGTAGTATATTTTGAAACAAGTTGCAGAATGGGTTCCTTTTCCTACAGGAATGCGAAATTCGAGAACGAGCTACAAAGGAAGACGATATTTTCTCTATTTCAATCAAGTTTTGTGAAATATTCTCGATATTCAAATAAAAATTCAGATCATTCATCCTAATGACTGTGTCATTTAATCTTGGCAGTTGGTTCACCTTACAAAATTTGACAGATTAAAGAATTTGAATCGATCTCATTCGGAAAAAAAGAGGATCTGAGGTCACTACTGACTGAAAGATTAAGTGATTATAAAAAAAAAAACATATCTTTGATTCATTTCTGCCAGAAGCAACACTCTGAATATACTTATGTCAAATGAGGATGAGTTATCTAATATAATCTGGCACCTTTTTATTGGAATCTTAGGAAGAGCGGCTTTCCTTCGATTAAAAGGTGGATTATCGTTAATTTAGAGATGTTAAAAAAATATATAATTTCTGGGTATCGGCTCGTTGCACGAAGAACGAGACTTCATGTGTTGGATAATTTTCCCAGGGGATTCTCTAGTGATCAAAATGAAACGAATCTTACTAGTTTTTGATAATATAATAAAAAAAAAAAAACTAAAAATTAAGATCGAGTTTTTACACAAGTATATAACACTTAAGTTTTCCTACTTTACGATTAACCCTAAAATTAACAAAAACTTATTCTTGGGAAGATTCAGGACTCTGGACTGGTCACAACTTGAACCTCAAAATTTCTCATGCAAATGGAAAAATCTGACCTTTTGTCTCTGCCTTTTTCCAATAATCGGCTTTCCTATACCAACTCCACAAAGTGATCCTTTCTCTATGCACTCTTTCCGTATACCGTGTCTCTACACTCACTTCCGGTTCGGTTCGCGTATTCCGACGAGTACGTGATTTTAAACTACAAAATTCTACTCTGATTAAACCTTTTTCACTACTATTCTCGAAATAGCTTAATGCAAAACACGTCTTCGTTTAAGACTTTACTTTACTTATTACTCACACGAAATCTACAAGTCTCCGCTTGAGACTTAAAACTAACTGTGAAATTTCCTATTTCACCCCCAAAATTAACCGAGCAAGCCGAAATTCGCGAGTACGTCGAAGAACCTTTATGTTCTTCTTTTCCGGACAGTACTGACTTATTTCGATCTTCGTAATACTGAACGTGAATTTTTTTCCCCACTTTTTGGGCGTACTTAATTCAAAAAATTGCCTCCTTCCAAGGAAAATCTTTGTTTTTACCCTCCTATTAACCAATTACTACATCTATGGGCGTTTCCTACCCCACAACACAAATATCTGCGTTTTCTGTTATGTTTAATGTCACGAAGTTATCCCGAACCTGAAAACTATCAATCAATACTCTACTTGATTTTTAACAATCCTGAATATCCCAAACTACTTTCACGTGTTCAACCTTTGGCGCCGAACCCCCCATAACTTACATCATCCGGTTTTTGTCACCGTGAGTGGTCTAATTTTCGCCCGTCTTATCATTCTAAACTTTCCATAAATATGCCACATACTGTATCCCAACATAGGGTTTCTCAAATTTCAGGCGCCTATTTGACCGTTCGATGGCCATGTGTTCTTGTTCTTTGTTCCCAAAGGAACGATCTAGTGAATTCAACGTTTCCGATTATTTCAGCAGATTTCTCGATATAATTACCCATTTATTACATTACTTCCCCCTAAAAAAAGTTTTGGCATCGGTTGCCATAACTTTTCCCTTATCGCTGCCTTTCCTAGTCCATGAGTCCATCGTCTCACCATTTCCCAACAAATTCCTCAAATTAATCTACCCTACACATAACAATTTCTGACCTCGATAAAAGTTACTCATCCACCTACTCGAATGAACATCCTTACTTACTACATATTGAAGAAAATAAAATAACTAAAATTATAAGATCAAAACGAAAGTCAAAATACATTGAATGAAACTTCCGCAAACAGATGGTTTGACACTGACACTTCTCCATCGTGGAGTCCATTATGTCCACTTTTCGGAATTCAAAATCACTATCGCGATCACCTGCAGTCTTTTTGTCCTGGTACTTGGTGTTCCTTAGGATTTTCTGCTCGGGAACTGACTTCTGCCTTGGGAATAAACCTGCCGTCTCGTGTTTCGCACTCGAACGCGTAATGCTTTCAGTTCCGGTTTCAATGTTCACCATACTTCCGAACTTTTTCTGCGTCCCGCGAGTTCACAGCTCGCTATACAGCACATAGCCCGGGTTCGCGATCTACGATGTAGTCAGCACATCTTGTTGTTCAAAATAGGATGTTCGTTGAATATGATCCATATACCGTACATCATTATTATGGATATTATGAAAAACTTCATGAGATCACTCATAAGGAAATCCGACCTCTATGAACCATGCTTGGCATAGAGTATTACTAATGCTCCTCCTAATGTTATCGATGCTGAAGTGGTCCTGCTCATCTGAAATTTTTTTCAATCTCTTGATCATGCAGCTTGAACTTCCGAAGACGTTGCGTCGACCGACATTCTTCTGCACTTAGTCGATACGTAAAGTTAGTCACATCCCAGTCACAACTTTAACTATAGGTATGGATTCCGCACAATTTGTCTCAATATCATCACATTTACCGTGTCTCGTTCACTTTTCGAAGATGTCTCTCGTGTACGACACTTGGCGATATCGCATATGGATACCCCGGTTATTTTACTGTTTATGTCTCAACAATAATATACGATCAGCGCTCCGAACTTACGATCGTAATGGTCATTTCCCCAGCTAGTCAGTCCCTTCTTCCTGCTTCCTGGCTTCTGAATGTCCGGTTTGTCTCCTTCTTACATCTCTGGCTACATATACAGTGACACAAACCATCAAATATAACTACAATAATCAAAAACAGAAAGTACAACAAAAATACAATTATGAAAGCCTTACAATCTTACTTCTACCGAGTCCTTCCTCAATTAATTTTCATATATGTATAAGCTATTATTGGATTACTCATTACATTTTGATACCCTGCAATACATAGAAGTAAGGTTGCATTCATTACACACACAAAAAAAATACCAAACATCACAATTAAAAAAAAAATTTCTTTCCACGCACGTGTGTGACCACGACACCCGTGCATTTTCGTAACATTGTAATCGCCATTGGATGAGTTTACAAAAAAAATTAGTTTGTCCGCTAACGATCACAATGTTTTCAGCAGAACTTCATTTTCTGCAACGGCATGAGTGAAAATTTAATTGCCCCAAAAAACACAAACTGACAATATTAGTTGGGCATGTTCGTTTCCCTGAACAGGGACCCTTTCAGGTGATGGCACTCCGGGTCAGAGAGCCCCTGGAATCTACGAAGGGCAGAAGTTGATTCACATCTTCTGAGAGATTCGTCCTAAGATTTACCCCCTCGCTACCCGAAAATTTTAGTTTATGAATAGCCCTTTCGCTCTGGTAGACGCCATGACCTATCGGATCGACGTAGAGAAATTTTCCCTACAAACCTTTCATTTTCCTCGTCGTCTACTTCATACTGTACCCGGCTCGTCCTATTAGAAATCTTACAAGGACAATCCCAGGACCTCATTGGTACACCGTGATTTTGCCTCATTCTCCCCGAACATACCCTTTCTCTGATTCTAAAATCGACTTTGGCGGTTTTGACATTATGAGATTTCGATATCTCATCTATAGCTGCTTTTCCGCTTTTTCTCCACGGAATTTCCGCGTTTTTACCTGATCTAGTGTAATTCCCTACATTTTTACGCGTCATCGAAGAGTTAAAACTCGTCAATCGTTGACTCGCCTTTTCTCCCACTAGAGGACCGACTTCCTTTGATTTTCGTCCCTCTGAGTATTCAGTTTTCCGAGATTTTTCAATCTGAGAACAAACCTTGCTTTCATGACATTCATTGTTTCGTTCCCCGTATTGAATTATGCCTATGAATCTATCTCTACACTCGGTATCCACAAGTGTTTGTTCTTCTAAATCCTTCTTATTCCGCAGCAGGAATTTCCGTCCCCACATCATGACGGAGGGTACCTCATCATAATGAATGAGTGCCTGATTCGCTTGAAGGAAGTCTCTACCCAAAATCACCTGCACGTTTCCTAAAGTCACGTCATCGCAGAGGACAGCGGTAAAATTTGTACCCAATCTTTCCTCGATCGGTCCCACAAATATATCGGCCGTACCTAACGTATGCAAAAGGTGTCCTGTCGCGCTCGTTAGCGGTATGCCGATTTCATCCCTATACACTCTGCGTTTTTCGACTAGCTCACTTTTTACAAGCGTCACCGCCGCCCCTGAATCGACCAGGCAGATAGCCGGTTTTCCGTTCACTTTCAATTTTAGCATATTTGGCACGTCGTTTAACCGTACCGAATTTCTTTCCTGACTAGCCACGACTGACGGTTCTTCTGGAGCTCTTTCCTCCTTCTGTCTCCTCACAAACATTGAATTTCCTTCTTCAGTTGCAGGACTTTGACGCTGAATTGTAAAAATATCCGTCGTCCCCGACTGCTTTCTAATAGTACCGATCAGCTTACTGAACCCGGTAGCCCCAGCTTCATTTATTTCATAATTATTTTCTAAATTCTTTCCCTGATCCATCTGGGGTTTTTCTGTTCTAAGCTCATCCCGTTCTCCCCAAACTCTATTACTAGGGAAAGTCTGCCTATTTCCCCGTTGGGAATATCCAACTTTCGCGCAATCCCTGGCCCAATGTCCTGATTGCTTACAATTGTAGCATACTAATTGATTTCTTCGTTCCGATACCGTATTATGCCTACATTCCCTCGAAAAGTGGCCTGTCTGGCCACACGAAAAACATCTACTTGTAATGTTTTGTTCTAACTTTGCTCGGCTTTTCCGACATTCCCTGGCTGAATGCCCCTTTTTTTCGCATAGTTGACACGCTTCTTCGGTGTCAATGCTCCCTATTCTCTGTAAAAGTCTGCATTCTTTCGCCGAATGCCCCCGTATATTGCAAAATTGGCACGTCGGTTCTGTTTCAACGGCCGATATCCGCATACTCGCTAACTTTCCCTGCAACATTTTGTTCGTGGTCTCTTGTAACCGTACGATTTCCTCCGCTTTTTCTAAGGTCAAATTTTCCTCCCTCAACAACAATATTCCTGTATCTTTTAATACATCTTTTCTGAGCCCGATTTTAAATTGATTAAGAATTAAATCTCTATTTTTCTTTCTGATTCCCGATTCCTCCTCCTTATTACATTCAGCTAAATCGTCATTCAACACATTTGTCCCTAGCGTACGAAGTCTAGTACAAAATGACGATACATCTTCGTCTTGCCTTTGGAAACACCTACTCAGATGCCATTGATATTCTCCAGGCAAGCTACTCACCGTAAATTTTTGAATAAATCGATTTTTCAGTTCTCGGTACTTTAATGAACTGTGTACCGCATCAGATTTGAAAAAGGTATACGCTTCACCAACGAGTTTCAATTTAAGTAAAGTTAACGTATCTTCCTCGCTCCACCCATCTAATTTTGCCCTCAATTCTAATTTATCAAAATATCTACTTGCATCTTTACCGGAAAAACTATCTAACGTAGTCGAAATCATCCCTAAAGAATACAAGAAAGGTAATTGAGCGGGCCCAGTTGTATCGGATGCGTCATTATCCGGCATTTTTGCTTTGATAAAAAAAAAAAAATCAAATGCACAAAAAGTCCCCTAATATAAACTGAAGAAAAATATTTTAAAACTGTACGAAGAAAAAAAAAATTCAATGAATCTTAGGCCAAATTTCACCGGATACAAGACGAAATATTATTTTTTTCAAATCAAAGTGACTTTTTATCTCCTCGAATTATTTTTCGCCAATTTCATTCATTGAATGAAACATACACTACTACGCTGAAAGTAATGATATCACAAGCACACAACAAAATATTCGATTCCAGACCTAAGGACCTGAAAATGAATTCACCAACAAAAATAAACTCAAAAAACAGCTTTTTCCTGAAAATAAAATTTGTCACCTGCATCAACTCAGAATCTCCTGAAAAAACGATAAATTTTCCTTGCCAGAACTGCGTTCCAAAATATTCAAACCTCAGAATCTAGTAAATGAAAACAACAATATTGATTCACAACTTCAATTTATCTTCTCCAACTTTTTCTTCGTCTGAAAATTCTACACGGACCAAATGACAAAATGCAGCCTTTCTTCATACAAAATACACAAAGTCCCTAAGAAAAATAATAACAATTTTCCTTCGTCGAGAATTCTCCCAATACCTCAATCGCATATAAAAATCACCTATCGATTCGAATATTCCTACAACCGACGTCTTTCCCTACCCGGAATTTTTTCAAATTTTCTAATCACTCTAAACGGTCACAAAAAAAAATTTAAAACTAGAGTTTTCCCAGAAAAATTAACACATATCCCACCAAGCTGTCACCATTCTAATATAATCTGGCACCTTTTTATTGGAATCTTAGGAAGAGCGGCTTTCCTTCGATTAAAAGGTGGATTATCGTTAATTTAGAGATGTTAAAAAAATATATAATTTCTGGGTATCGGCTCGTTGCACGAAGAACGAGACTTCATGTGTTGGATAATTTTCCCAGGGGATTCTCTAGTGATCAAAATGAAACGAATCTTACTAGTTTTTGATAATATAATAAAAAAAAAAAAACTAAAAATTAAGATCGAGTTTTTACACAAGTATATAACACTTAAGTTTTCCTACTTTACGATTAACCCTAAAATTAACAAAAACTTATTCTTGGGAAGATTCAGGACTCTGGACTGGTCACAACTTGAACCTCAAAATTTCTCATGCAAATGGAAAAATCTGACCTTTTGTCTCTGCCTTTTTCCAATAATCGGCTTTCCTATACCAACTCCACAAAGTGATCCTTTCTCTATGCACTCTTTCCGTATACCGTGTCTCTACACTCACTTCCGGTTCGGTTCGCGTATTCCGACGAGTACGTGATTTTAAACTACAAAATTCTACTCTGATTAAACCTTTTTCACTACTATTCTCGAAATAGCTTAATGCAAAACACGTCTTCGTTTAAGACTTTACTTTACTTATTACTCACACGAAATCTACAAGTCTCCGCTTGAGACTTAAAACTAACTGTGAAATTTCCTATTTCACCCCCAAAATTAACCGAGCAAGCCGAAATTCGCGAGTACGTCGAAGAACCTTTATGTTCTTCTTTTCCGGACAGTACTGACTTATTTCGATCTTCGTAATACTGAACGTGAATTTTTTTCCCCACTTTTTGGGCGTACTTAATTCAAAAAATTGCCTCCTTCCAAGGAAAATCTTTGTTTTTACCCTCCTATTAACCAATTACTACATCTATGGGCGTTTCCTACCCCACAACACAAATATCTGCGTTTTCTGTTATGTTTAATGTCACGAAGTTATCCCGAACTTGAAAACTATCAATCAATACTCTACTTGATTTTTAACAATCCTGAATATCCCAAACTACTTTCACGTGTTCAACCTTTGGCGCCGAACCCCCCATAACTTACATCATCCGGTTTTTGTCACCGTGAGTGGTCTAATTTTCGCCCGTCTTATCATTCTAAACTTTCCATAAATATGCCACATACTGTATCCCAACATAGGGTTTCTCAAATTTCAGGCGCCTATTTGACCGTTCGATGGCCATGTGTTCTTGTTCTTTGTTCCCAAAGGAACGATCTAGTGAATTCAACGTTTCCGATTATTTCAGCAGATTTCTCGATATAATTACCCATTTATTACAGTTAACAATGTTCATAAGCCTTCGAAGAATATGACTATGAAGATGGGCTAGTCAAAATCTAGGTCATCATGAAGTAAACTGCAGAAACGTGCTGTCATCGAACCAGCATAGCAAGTAGTGAAACTACATTTCTACTTATAGGACTATACAGCTCCTCAATAACAACTTGAATCTATCCAATAAAAATCAGTTTCGTCAATCTTTTTTCTGAAGTTTGGTTCTATCACTCCCATAGAGCTTGGTACACTTTTTGACTCACCCTGTGTGTACAAGTTGAAGAACTCTACATCGACAAAATTGTGATCTATATCTCTATAATAAACTGCCCCACAAGAGTTAGGGTATCGTATTCAATCGCTTTGAGAAGTATGTTACCTTCGATAAAATGGCTATTAAATCATTTTAAACTCAATAACAACTTGAATCGATCCAATAAAAATCAGTATGAGACATTCCGTCAATCTGGTCGCCTATTTTCTGAAGTTTGGTTCTTTGCATATGCATCATGAATGTTCTTATTTTGAAATGGAGTTAGTTTATCAACGCCTTCGATTTGAAACGAGTTTTCTGAAAATGCCAAGACGTAAATCAACAAACGCTGAGGCTAATAGAGCTTCGGAATGCTACAGGGTGGCCTAACTCAGGTTGTTATAGAGGAAAGGTTCCAAGTCAGCCAAAGGGTGATATATCGACTCTGGAATAGGTTCAGGGAGACAGGTTCCGTGCTGGATAGACCAAGGCTTGGACTCCAAGCCTTGGAGGACGACGAAAAACAACACTTGCTCAGGATCGTTTCATCACCGTTTCGGCGAGAAAAAAGCAAACATCTACGTGTAGAATACTACGAAATACCCTTCAAAATTCAGATGGGATCCAAGTTTCCATCGAAACCATCAGACGACGTTTGAGAGAGGGAATCTAGGTTCTAGACGTGCATTGAGAGGAGTTTCATTGAGCATCAAAGATTGGAATGGCCAAGACAACATATCAATTGGAACGATCAATGGTGTAGTGTCCTCTTCACTGATGAATCCAGATATTGACGATTTTCAGATTCTCGAAGAATAACAATCCCATGCATACCCCGTAATCGTTGCTATATCCAAGAAGTCCATCCATTTCGAAGGGGTAGTGTTATGGTATGTGGCGGGATATGTTTCAACAGGTGCACAGATCTACACATTTGTCCTGGAAATATGACCGCCTTACACTATAGGGAGCATGTCATTGACGATGTTTTGCCAAATTTTCACTGTCATCGGTGAAACTTTCCAATTTCCAGACAATAACGCTAGACCGCACCGTGAAGCCATAGTTGAGAAATTTACTAATAACATTTACTAATATCTCCGCACTCACCAGATTTGAATTGCATATAACATGCATTGGAAATGCTCCAAAGAAGATTAGATAATCACTAACCTACCCCAGAATCCTTAAATGATCTGAGAAAGCTTCTGCCTCGTTTCTTCAAGAATCGTTCAACAACTTCGTATGCAAAGAAGATATCAAGCTGTTATTGATGCCCGTGGAGGCCACACATTGTATTGATGGTCTTTAAATGCTTGAATTCTCTGGGAATAAAATTTCGTTATTCAACTCGATTTTTCTTAACCACCCTGTTTACGCTGGAGACCTACAGGCTGAAATCAATTTTATTTCCTGCATCTTGAAATCATATATGAATTTTAATCACAAAATCTCATTTCAACTATATTTTTTTGCAATTTAAGTCAATATCCCTAACTCAAGTGGAGCAGTTCAATATCGTTTCATTTATTATGTTAGAAATGAAAAAAAATCAAGTAAACGTAGTTGTACGTTCTGGATCTAACTATATCTCTGAGTATATTCGTCTGACCCTTCTATTCCTTCTCAGAGCATTCGTGATGTACACAAACTGTACCGATCCCAAGATAATAGCTAAAACAAGCCATCAATAAAAAGATACGATGATAGCTGGTATCGTTCGTGTAAATTCAGCCCGGCTAGCAACCTCCATTACGTATGATTGCTGCATATGCAACGTCGGTATAACCAGTTAAGGTTCGATAGGACGTCTGTGTGATGACCCTGACGTGAATGCCAATATCGCATCGTGCTGTCATGTCACGAAACGTCAGGAACGGGCTGGCAACGTCGGATTTCGCTAGAAAATCCCGGGATCTCAGGAAAATGATAAATGTAGGGTGTAAGTTTGGAAATATCAGTCAGAGGGAAAAAAAACATTAACCGTTCTTTCAGCATTTCAGCCTTCTTCGCTCTTAAAATAAGCAGTGATCGATAACATCTGACAAAAGAAAGAAACAGAATACAAGTGCATCACAGTCTCTCAACAAATTATGAGAAAAATCGAACTACAAATATGACAATACAAGACAATACAAGAAGTTTTTCTGATGGCTTTTATTGACTGCCAAAAAAAGTCTCACCTCTAAAAACACTCGGTATAGCTGGAAGAATACATTAAATGGGTGCGTTTTGATGCTCACCTGAATGTTGGGGTCGTGTTCTGGATTGGAGAGGATGTGCAGAGTGCAGAATGACTCCTGAAACATTTTATGTGGGATCTCCCTCTTTCTCTTCTTGCACATTGTTATGATCGTGATCGTTACAGTTTATTGCTCGTTCTTGAGGTAAGCGTTACCGTTACGAGGTTAACATGCGAGCTAACGCACAGCGTTATCTTCTGCAGCTTCGACAGTTGCAAATTCGCGAATTTCAACATGAAGAAATCCCTAAAAACTTTATTTGGGTTTTCTCTCCCAGTCTTGGAAACAAGAAACAATTAGAAAATTTTGTTTTGAATAATAGAAGAAAGGCCCCTGCGTGAAAATTTGAGCACTAATTTGTCAGGGGCCATAACTTTACAAGAAGAACTTGTTGCCTAACAATGAAAAAAAGGGACTTTGAGCTCTGAAGCGCAACGTTTCGGAGTCTAAATCAGAACCCTTCGTCAGACAATTTCTATACGGCTTTACAGAAATCACTTTTTTATGAGGGTATCAAGCTGTTCAACAGTTTGCCAGACGAGGTGCAGAATGTTCCTACTTTTTGTAAATAAAAAAAAGGTATTTGATTATTTGAGAAAATGAACATGAATTTTATTTCTTCTGAAAGCCATTGTAAATGAAAGAATATAAATAGCATTATGCTAGATATCAGATCATGGTTGACAACATCTCAAAACAGTAGTTGGATTTCTGTACAAATGGTTAGCGACTTCCCGAAATGACAACCCCGCCTCCCGTAGACCAATAATTCGACCTATTTCAAATTCACTTAGCTGGCGAGAAATTCCGCAAACACGTTCTATTTTCATTTCAACAACAACTAAACATCGACTTTGGATCTCTTGTCAAATTTAAAAAATTTGCAAAAAACTACTACGATATTAATTTAACAAATATTTTCATGAACATCCTGGTTGAAGCACCCTTCATATTAAAATTGTGACGGAGTGAAAATGGATTAACGAAGTTCATAAGTCGTCAGAAAAAAGGCCAATAACATAGGCTGGTGAATTCAGAGTTATAACTCATCATCAGTACTGCTTAACGTCTTCGTCGATAACAACCAAAATGAGCCATGGACCTATAAACAATGTTGTTAGACGCTTTCCAGATATAAACAATGAGAAGTGTCATCTAGCGGAGAAACGTCTGCATCTCACTCCAACAGAAAAGAGATCCACACGTACCTTTCTTTTTTTTCCATCAGTCAATTGTAGTACTCCATTTCGGAGTCTCATACAAAACTTCGGGAAGTGGTAAACGCCCTCTATCATAAATGAAAATGGATTAACGACGTTCATAGTTAATAGTTTAAAAGGGGTTACAGTCCACTGCGACCTGATGGTCTATTGTGCCCCCTGACAAAGCTTTACAGCTCGCCTTCCAGTCCCAGAGATCTTATGAAATCCAATATCTCGGAAGGCTTCAGTGAGGCTAATTCCTCACTTCTACAGGTCTCTTGACCAAAGCATTGTTTCCTTTGGCTTACAATGCCAAAGCATTCTGTGACTAGGTGAATAGGAGTTTCTTCCTCCTCTCCACAGAATCTTCACTCGTCAGTGTCCGATACGCCCATTCTCAGCAAGTGCTTTCTGAGGCAACAATGCCCTGTAAGAAAGCCAGTGAGGAGGTGTAGTTGGTTCTTACTGAGATCCAAATATTTTTTGGATCTTGCAATTTCAAAATTCCGAAGGAACTTTTTGGAGTGATCCAACCCCGGGAGATTCTGTCAGAGTGTTTCTCTTTCAGTTTTCTCATTCTCCAGAAACTCCTTCTTATATGAACATTTTGCTATACCACAGAAAGGTTCTGGCGAGGGTTCTGGGCCAGTGAGTGGTTTCCGAGCACCCTCTCTGGCAAGTTTATTGGCCTCGTTACCTGTGATTCCCGAATGACCAGAAGCCAGATCTATTTTTCTTGCCTACCTCATTGAGTTTGATCCGGCATTCCCATGTCGACTTTGAGTCGATGACATAGGAGTTAAGTGCTTTAATAGCAGCTTGACTATCTGAGTGAATACCTATGTCGCAATTCTGATAGTTTCTCTCTAGATTAATGTCTAGACATCTTTCGATTGCAGAAAACTCACACAGTAGCCTAACGATAGTACACACTTGGCTTTGGCCCTGTGAACCCCAGTGCCAGCTCCCGTGTTGGTTTTAGAACCATCTGTATACCATTTAACAGTATTTTCTTTGAAATTTTGGTCGGTGTATTCCCGCTCCCATTCCTCTTTTTTACATAGCATCGTACTGAAGTTTTTCTCAGTACTTTCACTAGGAAGGTTCGCAGATGAGATGTAGTTACTCAGAGAGCACTAGACTCTCTGACACCCAATTGTCTCATTACCAGCCTTCTCTAGATATTCTCAGGATGGCTTCATGGGCCATCCTGTCAATCGCCAGATGTAGGGGTGTGAGATCTGTTATGATCTCAAGTGGTCACAATCATGACGTACATCCATCGCACGTTCATAAGCCGTCAGAAAAAATACTAATAACATGGGCTAGTGATGGAGATCGACCCCAATGTACCAGAGATCAATTGAGTATTGTTATTGAGTGGTTCGACAGAGCCATCTGTTGCACTACAGACCAACGATGATCGTCGGACGCTGAAAGCTACAATGAGAGAGTGGAACAATAGGCAGTCCGGCCCTGTGCCGTGCGTCCACTGATCCGGCAAACTACGGAATGTTGTCGGTTGTCCGCGGCGAGCCGCAGAACAACAGTGACGTCACACGGGCGGTCGACCGCCCGACGCGGCTTGCGGGCGCATTAACATTAACATATGCAGTTGCCCGGCAATTTGATATAATGCATTCGTAATTGCGTCCCATTGATAAATGGCCGTACACGAATATCGACGTGTTGCCGCGATACTATACCGATTGTCGCGCCACCACTGGCGGTCATTGATGAATAATTAACTATTAATGGGACGACCGCAGCTACATCCCCTTCCGTTGGCAGGGCGAGGTAATTAATATTCCGATCGGAGTGGATGGCGAGTGGTCTTTCGGAGAATTCCGATCGGAAGTAATTAACGATGGGAAGGCAGAGCGGAAGAATCAATTAGAATAGAAAAAAGGGAACCATAGAAAGTGTTCAAGGTACACAGTTTAAAGTTGTCTTCTTACAAGTGTCATTGGAATTGACACTGTCAAAAGTATTTTGTTTCGCGACAGATATTGTAAAATGGTTATTTATGATATGAGTGTTAAAAGTGGCGTTTTATTTTGTGAGTGAAAAAATGAAATCATTCTAAACCCAAATACCATACAATGTTTTTGATATTAAAAAAAAATCACAAAACGATCTTTATCTACTAACAAAAACTGTACCTTTGAATGATTCATAAAACTCAAATGATTGTTTGCAGAACATTCCCTATGTTTATGCAAAAACTTATACAGGGGGACATCAAGATCTTTAGAGAAAAGAGAGCGTGAACCAAAAAATGGAGAAATTATCAGATCGCAGATTGTGGATAACGCGTATTCCAATATTGGAGATCAAATAATTTGTATGATTGGAATAACACGAAGATCCTGATCTTAAAATAGTTATTCATGATATGAGTGTTAAAAGTGACGTTTTATTTCGTGAGTGAAAAAGTTCGTGAAATGAACGGAGCGAATTGGATAATTTCACGAACAAAATAAAATCACTTTTAACACAAATACCATACAATGTTTTTCGCACAACTGCCCTATTTTGATAATGAAATGGGCGAATTTGCAATGACAATAAACTTCGAAATGCATTTTAATATTCAAATAATCAAACGGTTGTAGTGAATGGCAAACGTTGCCAACGTTATGATTACTAACAAATGAGAAAAGACGCTGTCATTTGATTTTCGTTCTTGTCCAATGTTCCTCTTGGGTTTTTAACTGCTTAATATGTTTGTCGAGAGTCCAATTGTTAATAAAAGTGACGATTTGGTTGTTCCTCTGGATGTTGAAGAGTCTGCAAGAAGAATACATCTGGAACTCCTACCTAAAAAATCTGTTCAGCAGTACGATATTGTATATAACAATTTCCTGGCCTTGTGTAAATTGAAAAATGTAGAAGGGAACTTCAGTGAAACTGTTTTATTGGCATACTTAGAAGAAAAATCGAAAATATGGAGTTCATCAACTTTGTGGAGCAAATTTTCAATGATAAAGTCAAGCGCCCTTGTTAAAAATGGTATGGATGTTAGTAGATATTTTAAGGTTATAGCATATTTGAAACGGAAAAGTGGAGGTTATCGTCCCAAAAAATCAAAAATTCTCACTTTTGAACAAGTTGAAAAGTTTATGAAGGAGGCACCAGATGAAAAATACTTGATGGTTATTGTTGCAACTATTTTCGGATTGTGTCATTTATCAGTGAAACAAATAAATCATTGGTTATACAACTTCCAAAGTACAAAAACGAAAGTCAGCCGTTCTTTCAGTATTATTGGGAAGTATGTAGACTATTTTCATAAGTACTTTGCACTGCGCCTTTCTGTCATCAAACATCGTCTTTTTCTTGAAATACATGAGTTTTAAATGCACTGCCAATCCAGTTGGTATCAGTACATTTGGGAAAATTCCATTTATTCTTCCGCTTCATTGCTAGTAGAATCAGGTGCAAATATTCCGGATATAAAAAAACATGTTGGATGGAAGTCTTCGACGGTAGAATAGGGCTATGTTGATAATTCCATTGCATATAGAAATGTCATTGCTGAAAAAATTCTCCCAACCTCAACAGATTTTGGATCATCATCATCCAATATTGTACTTCCGGTTTCTACAAGTAGTGATGGTGCTGAGGATTCTAATAATTTGTTGCAAAGCTCCCTAACGTCATAGGGCATCAATGTTAGTAATTGTTTTAGTTTAACGATTAAAAGTAATGTTCATAAGTAATGATCGTTGAATATTGACAATAAAAATTTGCAATTGCTGAATTTATCTCATCTGATTTCATCATAAGAAAATGGAGAGCTAAAAATATTTTTAACACTAATGTTAAAAATATTTTCAACACGCTTCCACGTAAACAATCAATTTTAACATTGTTTGCTGTCATTAAAAGTGTCCCTTTACATGGCAGTTGTACAAAAAATATTTTTCTACGACCGTGCGTTGTCACCCACTTTCCCGTACTCATTTTAGATTAGAAAGTGTCACTTTCCCCCACTGGTGCGGGAAAGTATTAGCAGGGGTTTTTTCCGCACACTTTCATTAAAGAATGAACTGAATTATGATATGTCCCTATGCATCGAACGTCAACGATGAGAGTGCCATGGTAACGACATGTACAATTCATGTGTATTATGGATTTTCATGGAATGTTCTGTATGTTGAAATAAAATACGAGAATTGAGTGCGTAACTATCAAATCTCAAGAGTTTATCAGGAATATTTGAAATATACGAACGGCTTTCGTGAATTAGGTACCCTGTATGTATGTTACAGACCTTGAAAAAGAATCATTTCCGAAAATTTGCTTATCCCAACACAACGCGGTAAATATACATACCTAAAAGCCTTTGACGGATACGAACACAACAATATCTCGCCGACGTCAGGATCAAGGGGTGCTTAGGAGCTCGACTGAAGTGTGGAACTCGTTTGTAAAGAGAGAGCAGGAAAATCCTTGCCGCGATTGAACCAGGGTTGATAAGCTCGGCTAGATAAACATGTCGACGGGGTGAAATTCACACGTGACTATGGGTCGGTGAAGAATTTTATCTAGCATCTTGTTCAGTTCCCCGGCGGAGTGAAAATTATGGAAAGAGCTTCTTGTGTACAAGCTGAACAAACACACTGAGGTGTTTCTAAGGGAAGCGCCATAAATTTTAATGGCATCAATATTATTACCATGTATTTTTCTTCGGGATCATAAAAATATTATAAATGCGAAAGTTTGTGAGAATGTGAGTATGGATGTTTTCTACTCTTTCACGGAAAAACTACCGAACGGATTCGGATGACGCTTCACATTCATACAGGATGGCCATTTGAAAACGAAACAGACGAGATTACAGGCGAAATAAATTTTTTCGATAGAAATGCTCGGACAGCTCGATTTCTGTTTCGAGGGGGACAACTTAAGATGTAGGTTACGGACGCATAGCGCTTCAACCCTTGCTACTACAACCCTCACCCCCAATTTTCGAATAGGGAAGATGGGGTGAGTGATACCTAATTTGAAAGGTATTTTTATACTGATTTCAGTACAGTTATTGGTTTTTCATTTTATGCATTAGTTCTCGAAATACAGGATGGCCATTTGAAAACGAAACAGACGAGATTACAGACCAAATAAATTTTTTCGATAGAAATGCTCGGACAGGTCGATTTCTGTTTCGAGGGGGACAACTTAAGATGTAGGTTATGGACGCATAGCGCTTCAACCTTTGCTACTACAACCCTCACCCCCAATTTTTGAATAGGGAACATGGGGTGAGTGATACCTCATTTGAAAGGTTTTTCACAAAAAAAACACTACAAGTGCCATGAAAACACCACTTCATTTTCAAATGCTTAGTCAAGAATATTTCGAGAACTAATGCATAAAATGTAGAAACAACTACTGTGCTGAAATCAGTATAAAAATACCTTCTAAATGAGGTATCACTCACCCCATCTTCCCTTTTCAAAAATTGGGGGTGAGGGTTGTAGTAGCAAGGGTTGAAGCGCTATGCGTCCGTAACCTACATCTTAAGTTGTTCCCCTCGAAACAGAAATCGTCCTGTCCGAGCATTTCTATCGAAAAAAACTATTTCGTCTGTAATCTCGTCTGTTACGTTTTCAAATGGCCACCCTGTATTTCGAGAACTGATGCATAAAATAAAAAAACAATTACTGTGCTGAAATCAGTATAAAAATACCTTTCAAATGAGGTATGACTCACCCCATCTACCCTATTAAAAAATTGGGGGTGAGGGTTGTAGTAGCAAGGGTTGAAGCGCTATGCATCCGTAACCTACATCCTAAGTTGTCCCCCTCGAAACAGAAATCGACCTGTCCAAGCATTTCTATCGAGAAAATTTATTTCGTCTGTAATCTAGTTTGTTTCGTTTTCAAATGGCCACCCTGTATATACTTCGCGCAACAATTAAGGGAACAGGAAAATTTTAACAATTTTTTGGTGATTTTCAACAAGCTGTATCTCAGTGAAAAATGGTCGTATTAGAAATAAAAAGATTTACTTTTGGAGCTCGAAAACTCTAGTTTCCTAATTTATTGGTTGAAATTTTTCAGGATTGCCCGTAGCCATGAATAAATCAGGAAGAAAAAATTTTTGGTCTATCCCGAAAAAAATTTCATATGCACGTGGAGCAAAAATAAAAATTTGACAAATTTCAAAAATATTTTCTTCCTGATTCATCCGAAGATTGCATGGCTACCGGTACTCCAAGAAATTGCCAACCTATATTTTAACAGACTAGAGTCTTCAAGCTTCAGAAGTAAGTTTTTTCATTTTCCAGTGAGTTACCAAAAAATTTTGAAAATTTTTCTGTTCCTTTAATTGTTGTGCGAAATGTAGTTTATCTGAAAGTTCATCCATAAGAATATTATGTAGGTTACAATTTATAAAGATCGGACGAGATTCTTCACGCATGCAATCACTGATTCAATTTTCCAAGCGACTTATTGCTTGGTAAGGTGGACGTAAATATTATTTCAGTTAGTTTATTCGGAGTAGAAGTATAAGTTACTTTTCATTTGGAAATCACTCGTGACAGAATTATTCTTGTAGGACATGACATCTACGTGATCAGAAGAACATGGGCAACAGAGAAAAACAGACTCTTCCCAATCTACCCAAAATTCTAGATCTGAAATAAAAAAAGACAAAAGCAGAAGAAACTAGCTATTCATAACCAATTAAATGGTTTTTGAATTAACCATGCATTTCAGAAATTCTTTCTTCATAAATTAGTTACGACAGAAATGACACAATGTTTGAAAGAAATGAAAAAAATCACTCAATTTCCCCTTTCGAATTGTTAAACATAGGAAAACGTATAACACAACAAGCTAAAACGTAATTTGGACTAAGTGAAAAAACAATGAGTTCATAACTTTTAATTGTCCCATTTCACGAAGAAGTTTCTCTGTTGTCAAGTGGGTTTCTTAGAAGATCTCAACACCATGGCTTATTTAGGAGCGTAATCACTCCTGTCCTTCGAATTCCTTCAATATTCAGATTCTAATTCTCAGCCTTGCTCTCTGATCGTGAGGGTTCTTTCGAACCAGGTACGACCATCCTAGTGATGATTTTTCGGAACTTCAGATGTTTGAAGACCGCTACGGGACCTTAATGAAAGGAAATCATCTGCCATAGATAAACCAAATATCTTATAATACAAAAAAACAAAATATTTTTCAGGAATTGTCAATGAAAATGATTCTTTATGATGATTTAATGTATAATCTTATTGTAAAAAACTTTCACGTTCATTTGTTCAGGTTGGTAAGAAGTAACATTGAAAAACAGTGCCAAAACAAGTCGAAAAAAATCTCATAAGAAAGAATTGAATCGGGAATTGAGTTCATTCATGAGTACACTGAGAGAAGTATTCACTTGATATTATCGATCATGCGTTAAAGTTAATAAATCATTTATTGGCCAAATGGACAAATAAATATTTCTTTCATGGAAATAAAGAATTTATTTAAGTTTTCGCAAATCACCTCCACTCAATATTATATCACATTTATTTATGAATAATAACATTCAATAATACCGAATATTTAGTAATAATTAACAAACTGCATGAATTATGAATGAATGTTAACGTCTGATAGCAAAATTGAAAAATTAATGGCTTTGCAGACAGAATTGAATTCTGGAATTATGACCAGTCCGTGCAGGATTTGAACCTGCGACCCTCGAAATACTAGTCCAATGCGCTAACCGACTTTGCCATTGGGAAGGTTGAAGGTTCCATCTGATCTTCGGTTGGCGACTCTCCCAGAATTCGATGTTAGTTTGTTAGTTTTAATTTTTCATGAACTATGACGCTCGTGAGGAATTCTTTGGGGAGTTGGGGTTGGAAGGGGAACTCATTCGCTATCGGTGGTCATCGATGATTCGATTTTTACCTTTCATCCGATTGCGTCATTCACGATTTATCGGCAGGAGTCGGGTAGTTGAATCTACCGACCACCGAACAATGTTAACTAGCCAAGATGACTGAAACATGTCAAATGCGGTTTGTTCATTGTTAATAAATCCTGTTTTTTGAGTAAACATATCGTGGAGTGGTGGAAGTTTAGAATCATTTAGTAATAGAAACCAAACGTTCGTTTATTACCAAATGAACATATGTTTTCAATTAATATATCTTATATTTGAAGAGAACTGCAGTTTAAATGAAATACATCATACCCAAATATATTAAATATTAACAAATACCGTGTAAATGAATATTTCGTTATATGTGAATGAATTCTTTCAGAGGCAAGATCTGTTAGTTAATAAATAAATTAAAGATTAATAAGTGGATTTGTCTTTTAATGAATAATCTCAAAATAAATACTTTATTGATAAAAACAAATTTATTTCTCTCAGTGTACGACCAAAATGTTGTAAATTTGTACAGCCTTCACCGTCGGGCGTGGAAAACACGCGGTATTTAACTACCAAAATTTCGCAATTCGAGACAGGAATGTCGAAAAGTCCCGATATGAATGATTTCGCGGATGACGAGAGCCATAAAATCCCGACGGTGGCACGTTGTAAAACTAAACCCGACATCCGGCAATATGGAACAAATCCACTCAGGAAAAACACGATTTTCAAACATTTCCAACATCGGCCGCCCGTTTTTTCAATTAGCCGAAATGAAAAAGCAGAAGCGGCGCACTTGAACCGGAAAAATAAATAGAGAAAACACATTGTTTGCACAGCGCGCTGTATAAACACTCGTCAACGACTACCAGCGGAAGCGGAAAAAGAATATATGGGGATACATTACCGCTCGGCGAGGCCATATTTGCATTCGTAGATTCGGGAATTCCCATCTCGGAACTCTCCCTCTATTCCCGAAGCCATAAATATGTTAACAGGGTTATTTTTCATCGTAAGTGGGGTCGTTCCACCTTTGGACATTTTTTTTAAACACCTATATTTCAATAGATATTGATAAACTTGGGATTAAGAATAATCTATAGGCGATTCAAGGGTAGGTTGCGCCCTCTGTAAACATTGAGTTTGCTGAAACACTTCGTAAGTGTCGTTTCTTGTTTATGAATATCTTTGAGCCAGTTACTTCCATAATATTATCTTGATTTGAATGATGGATTCATATGAAAATAGAGTGTTCTTTACTTTAAATGAATACTTCACATATTCGGAAGCCGTTCTGAATAGTAGGAGTATCTTAGAAAATGGGTACAAATACATTACGCAAAAAAATTAACGCACATTCTGATGTTCTCAATTTTGATGAAAGTTAACTCTACATTGACTTAATAACTTATTTTTCATGTTCTCCCGGGAAGGTTTTGAAGGAAACAAGACACATTAAATGGAAGAAAAATTCAGGATTTCACCGAATCTTCTGTGAAAGAAGAGAAATGAACAATTTTCGAAATACTGAAATGCTCATAAGTGATTTAATACTTGCTATTTCCAACGGTTCATATTCAAAATGGGTGACTTTAAATTTTTCTGATCTAATCCTTCCCAGATTTCTCCGAGTTGGATTCCTAAGTCATTAAGAGTAGCTGGATGATTTTCTGAATTTCTCAGCCTTCTATTGAGGTTGTCCCGAACCTGCTCAATCGGATTGAGATCTGGACTTCTTGCTGGCCATTCCATTCGAGAGAATTCAACCTCTTCAAGGTACTCCTGAACGATGCGCGCACGATGGGGTCTGGCATTATCGTCCATAAAAATGAAATTTTCACCAATGTATGGGGCAAATGGCACTACATGCTCTTCAGGAATATTCCTTATATGCTTTTCAGCATTCATAGCTCAATTATCAACGACCACTAGGTCTGTGCGAGCAGTCAAAGATATTCCACCGCATACCATAATCGATCCTCCCGCGAAACCAGTAGTATTCAGGAAATTGCACTGAGCATATCTTTCATGTGGACGTCTGTATACAAGGGAACGTCGATCACAATGGTAGAGGTAGAATCTAGACACATCTGTGAAAAGAACTCGTTCCCAATCGGCCTCTTCCCAATGAATATGCTCTCTCGCAAAATTCAAACGCGCCCTTCGATCATATTCTCTGAGGCGAATTCTTATTGTCTGAGTGCTTATTTGCACCCCATGAGTTTGCTCAAGCTGATTTTGAAGGAGGCGAGCGGTTGCGAACCGTTGTTTCAACGAAGAAAGTAAAGTTCTTGAATGGCAGTTGTTACCCGTGGTCTACCCTGTCCTGGTCTTCGGACATTCATACCTGTCTCCCTGAATCGCTGCAACATTCTGGACACACTAGTATGGGAAACTCCAAACCTTTCTGCAATTCAAATCAAACTAAAAAAAAGGAGCGGATACATTCAAAATCTGATGATATCATCTTTTTTGTTCATGCTGGGAAAAAATATATGTATTGAACAAAAACGTTGAAAGTGGATATACACCTTGGACTCACTGGGTATATATAATTTGCACTTCATAAAGTAAAATTTATGCACAAATACTCAAGCGATATTTGTAAAGTACATATTTCTAAGGCGATATACTTTCAAAACCTATCTTAGGGTTGACATCTCCCTACCCTATTCTTTCTTGTGTCTAGCATCTGAAAAAATTCAGCCCTTTATGCTGCTTAGGTTTTTATCAGTTTTTATTTATGATGGTTACATGTTGTCCGAATTTTCAAAGTATCAACTTTGACTGCAACATCTTCATACTTAAATTCTGCCAAAGCACATTGAGCTTCCTCATCCAACCGTTCATCGGTTGTTCTTGATATTTCCTGAAATTATAACTTTAATATAATGACTATGAGAATATTTCAGTTCTTTACCTGTGTAGGGAGTTCTTTGTCAGTTTCTTGATATTCCATTGATCCATAATTGCTTTTCAACAGAAAATTACTTTTGATGGAAAAAAACATAATGCAAATACAACTTATTACAATTGGCTGTGCAGGCTCATATTTGATTATAGTCTTTTCTGTATGGTAGTGGTTTCATGAGATCCCTTAGGAAGTTTTTTTGTAGGAACTGCATTCCTTTTCAGCCTTTAACATGGTCCTTGTTAGCACAATGGTTACATGAATAAATACAACAATAAACTCCGATTTTCAGCATATTGTTTCTTAAATCATTCATTTTCAAACAAAAATAAATCAACCAGAAGTAGAAATAGAGCTTTGAATTTTTCAACCCTAAACAACAACTGTAGAAAAAGTAAATATATAAACAATTACGGTGAAATCAGTACAATCTTAAACTAAGGGACATTAAGCGAGTGTTTGAAATTTTTGCCCCTAGGTGGTTTCGAAATGAAGTTGAATCGCCCATAGATTAAAGACGATGTATGGTCAAAACGACATCTTCAGAGGATTATTGTTACCAATTGCTCTGTTTGACTCTACGAGTTTCAATCTTAGACCAAGTATCGTCTGAAGATGTCTATCGCAATTATACGCGAAACGTTGGTGAAATAATGATAATAACACTCTCGTTATGTCAATTCCAATATAGGTATTTGACGAAGCCATCGACTAATTTTTTTTTTCTTTTCAGACTGAAATTGCGAAGAGACTGAATGGCATCATAGCTCAAATTCTGCCATTTCTATCACAGGATCATCAACAACAAGTAGCGACAGCTGTAGAGCGAGCGAAGCAAGTCACCATGTCAGAACTAAACGCCATCATTGGAGTGAGTACAGCATTTAACAAGATCGATGATAAAAATCATAAATGAGAAATTTACAAAACACCTAGGTTACCTTGTGAATAATTTTATATTCGTCGTTAACTGTTTTTACTGTGATTCCATCATTGTTGTTGTTGTGGAAATAGATGGCGTGTTGTTTCCTTCAATATTTTTTCATGATAAAAAGTACGATAGAAATTGTTGTTTGCTCAACAAATTAGCTTTGGCCTGTCATAAAATAGTGAGTCAATATAAAACGCGTTTCACAATAGAACTTTGTATTGTTTACAATAGGAGACTTTTCTCGCCCTTGTTTGCTGTATTTACACATTGACCTAACCTATATTTGAGAGCGAGTTTGTGCAAATATTGTATATATGAAACATGTTTTCAGGAAAACCCGTCCAGTTCAATTTATTCTTCTGTTTTCGAAGTTTATAATTTTTCTTGATTCTATAAATAAATACGGTCAATAATATTTCTATAATGGTTCCTTGAATCAACTCGAGAAAGCTTCGAATTAAATTTTTCCATTTCTTGATTTTTCAAGGATAGTTTTTTAGGTCAATTATTAATTTCAAAATGTAAACAAATCGCAATATTGTGCTGTTGATGGTGACAAATAAATCATAAGTTTATATTATATTTATCTCTTTTATATTAAAAACAACATGATAATGACTGACAGAGTCTAAACTTTTTCCAATACAAACTACGTTTCTAGGCATTCCTTATTCGACTTGAGTTTTTTTGCCTTAGATTTGAAAATAATTATTCAGGTTGAGAGTAATGAGTACTTATTTCAATATCATGATGCGATATGATGTTAATTTCTTGAGATGAAGAATCGAAGATGTGAAGAAAGTGCTAAAAATGTTACAACAGACTGATTCTGAATGGATTCTACTTGAAACCTGTAGGCAATACTCTTTTTGTTTGGGACGAAATCAGGAATATATCGTTAGGTAAAAGAAAACGTTCTACTTGAAAAAATCTTCAGATTCTGAACCACGACAACTTACCTTGGAAAACTTACAATGCAGGAATAATATGAAAGTGCTTGTCATTTTTTTGATACTATTTCATAAAATTACGAATTTTTTTATCTGCATATTGTCAGAACTCAGTAACATTATAAAAATAACTGAAGATTCAGCTTTCTTCAAGGTTCTCAATAATAATCATTTCAGATCTCTCAATGAAAAGAATAGCAAAATGTTATCAATGAAGAACAAATGATTATAAATTTGGATGACGTATTGAAAGCTTCGATATGTTTGTTGTTGCACACTCTTTGATTTTTCCCAGTTTTCTGCTTCGACTTTTAGAGAAATTATCCAGAAAATGCCCGATTTTTGAGCTGGATTTTCACAATGAAAATCTTCCGTGGAGTTTTGATAATAAGTGAATTGGTGAGAAATAATTTTGTCAAAAATTATTGATATTTTCAATTGAGAAGAATACTAATTGTGATATGTTCCCCATGCTTTATAAGTTTTTCATTGTACTCTAATTTTCTGAGAAAAAAATGAAAGGACAACAAAATTCTCTGCCTACGAGTGCCATCCTGAGAAAATTTTCTCAAAATAAAATGACCCCACAGTCGCAAATCCATCACTCGGAGAAACTTGCATGAGGGCCCTGATTGAGGGACTACTGTCAAAATTTTGAAGCAGTTCTTATAGCATTTCAACAGGGGAGATATAACTATTTTTTTTTACTTTGCTACACCATTTCCAAATGTAATTCAGAAACCGTCACTTGTATTTCAGATTAGTCACTTCAAATTCAGAAAGCGTCAATTGAATTTCACACTAGTCAATTGAATATCAGAAAACATCAGATGTAATTCAGATTAGTCAATTGAAATTCAGAATATGTCATAGAATTTCAGTTTAGTCAATTGTATTTCAGAAATCTTAATTTGTTATTCAGAAAGTTCGAATATTATTTCGATTCAAGTCGGATTTTGAGTCATTTATTACTCATTTTTATAATGGTTTTCATATCGTCAATCATATATCATCATATTCAATCAGGTATGTTTCCATGTATGAATTGAACCAATATAATCGGTGGTGCTGGCTCTTTCTTTTCTTCAGCATTGGATTTTAGTAAAAATATGCTAAACCTCCTCAATTGATTTTTCACCTAACACCGTAGCTTCAGGAAGCACATAACACCTAATGAAAATTAGTCATATTGAGTACATATTTAATTGGAGATGCAATCGACAACAGTGTCTGCAGCTCGTGTATTAGCCATGCAAAGACTACGAGGTTCATTCACAGCGCTTTCAGCAAATGAATGGGTTGAGGGTTTGTTGCAATAGTGGCAAGATATGAGGAACCAGTTATCAGATTGAGTGATCGTCTGTGATAATGCTGCATGCCATTCCAGAATTTAAATTTCATGGTCGAAAATAAGAACTTACGTGAAAACAAACCTCAGAATTCCAAACAGTGTGCCACTGGGGGATATTGAAAAAAGAATAACATACCTGAAAAATATTATTGACCTAGCTAAGATGCAGACATGACTGTAAGGCTTC
The DNA here is from genome assembly GCA_038502775.1 of Hippodamia convergens. NCBI lineage: Eukaryota > Metazoa > Arthropoda > Insecta > Coleoptera > Coccinellidae > Hippodamia > Hippodamia convergens. Next base: position 9,564,666 of record CM076609.1, on the reverse strand, counting down.
AAATTTTTTCAGTTTTGTGTTAAAGATTAAATGTTTCACGTGAAAATTAAAATTTATTCATTATCATTGTTTTATTCCTGAATCACCTACAATTGATATTTTCTGAAATGCAATCTGGTATCAATGTGCGTATGAAATGAATTTCAAATTGCCATTTCTGAAATATAATTATATCTCAAATTCAATGGAGTGTGTTATCTGAATTAAATTTGATGGTTTCTGAAATACATTTGATGTTTGATTCAATTGATTAATCTGAAATACAAGTGATGTTTGCTGAATGTCAATTGACAATTTCTCAATCATAATTGGAAATGGTGTAGATGTCGCCATTTGTATACGGTAGGAGTTTTCAGCCAAGGTTTTGCCTCTGATAGAGATCTCTTCTCCCAGCGACAAAAAAACTTTACAACAATTTAATGAAATTACGACATTTTTTTTCTGCATATTAACAGAATTCAGTAACATTATGAAAATAACTGAAGATTCAGCTTCCTTCATTTCAGATCTCTCAAACAAAAGAATATCACAATGTTATCAGTAAAGAACAAATGATCATAAATTTGCATATTTGCAATACGTTTGTATTTGCTACACTCTTTGATTTTTCTTAGTCTGCATCGACTTTCAGAGGAATTAGCCAGAAAATGCCCGATTTTTCAACTGAACTTTCACGATGAAAATCTTTCGTGGAGTTTTGAAAATAAGTGGATTGGTGAGAAATAATTTTGTCAAAAATTAATGATTTTTTCAATTGGGAGGAATACTAATTGTGATATGTTCGTTGTACTTTGATTTTCTGAGAAAAAAATGAAACAACAAAATTATCCGACTCTACGAAGGCCATACTGAGAAAATTTTCTAAACATAGAGGAATTGAAAAAAGTAATAATTTTTTCTGTTTCTTAAAATAAATTGACCTCATGGTCGCAAAAAATTGGGCGATTTCATCACTCGGAGAAACTTGCATGAGGGTCCTGATTGAGGGACTACTTCTAGGAGGCAGTTCTTTTTAGCATTTGAACAAGAGAGATATAACTTCTATTTTGACGTTGCTAGATGTTGCTAGATTTGTATACATCACTAAATGCTTGAATGTAGAAGTTTTTGTCTTTAATACACTGAGAGAAATACATAAATTTGTTTTTATCAATAAAGTATTTATTTCGAGATTATTCATTAACAGACAAATCCACTTATCAATCTTTAATTTATTTATTAACTAACAGATCTTGCCTCTGAAAGAATTCATTCATATAGAACGAAATATTTATTTACACGGTATTTGTTAATATTTAATATATTTGAGTATGATGTATTTCATTTAAACTGCAGTTCTCTTCAAATATAAGATAAATTAATTGAAAACATATGTTCATTTGGTAATAAACGAACGTTTGGTTTCTATTACTAAATGATTCTACACTTCCACCACTCCACGATATGTTTACTCAAAATATAGGATTTATTAACAATGAACAAACCGCATTTGACATGTTCCAGTCATCTTGGCTAGTTAACATTGTTCGGTGGTCGGTAGATTCAACTACCCGACTCCTGCCGATAAATCGAGAAAATCGCGAATGACGCAATTGGATGAAAGGTAAAAATCGAATCATCGATGACCACCGATAGCGAATGAGTTCCCCTTCCAACCCTAACTCCCCAAAGAATTCTTCACGAGTGTCATAGTTCATGAAGAATTAAAACTAACAAACTAACATCGAATTCTGGGAGAGTCGCCCACCGAAGATCAGATGGAACCTTCAACCTTCCGAATGGCACAGTTGGTTAGCGCATTGGAGTACTATTTCGAGGGGCGCAGGTTCAAATCCTGCTTGGGCTGGTCATTATTTCAGAATTCAATTCCGTCCGCAAAGCCATTAATGTTCAATTTTGCTATATAATTTTCAGACGTTAACATTCATTCATAATTCATGCAGTTTGTTAATTATTACTAAATATATTTATTTCAGTGTAATGCGTCTTTATTCGGTATTATTGAATGTTATTATTCATAAATAAATGTGATATAATATTGAGTGAAGGTGATTTGCGAAAACTTAAATAAATTCTTCATTTCCATGAAAGAAATATTTATTTGTCGATTTGGCCAATAAATGATTTATTAACTATAACGCATGATCGATAATATCAAGTGAATACTTCTCTAAGTGTAGATAAGGGATTCTGATGAGGTCAATTAAAGCCGAAACTGGTCTGTCTCTTCTCCCAGCGACAAAAAAATATTTTTTATTCAATTTGATATTATTTCTTCCCCCATTCGAAACTGTCGAAACTCGCTCACCTCCTGGACATAAATTGGGCCCATAAACATGAAACTGGGGGGGTGACAAATTGTCACAGCATCGCAAAGTGATGAATTGTCCCGATTCGAAACGTGAAACGTATCGACGGGAGCTAAAACACTCCCAGTTATTGATGGGGAGACACGCAGTGGCGTTCTGGGGTTGAAAGGATAATTAAATCGGCGAACACGTGCCGGCACGACCGAGTGCGTGTCAGCCCCCCACCCCCCACGCGTTCGGGCACGCGGATAAGTCAATAGATCCCCAATTTGATGGCTATCGTAACATTCGATAAATCAACTGATGTAAATACGCGGAATATGTTCCGAACACCCCTATCGGCCAACCCTCGAGTTTCAATTGCTCTTATTGAATTCGCTAATTCGTTTTTCACCTTCGAGCATTCTAGAGCCGGATAAAGGATAAAGGACAATTTTGGTAGATTCAACAAAATTTCAATATGACCAATTACAAAATTCAGTATGAAATTATCTTTCGAATGACATGATAAAAAAGGTATGTCCCTGGAGAAAAAATTTTTGATAGTGCCGCGACGCCTGACTTCTTTATTTATTCCGCACACTGAGAGAAATAAATTTGTTTTTATCAATAAAGTATTTATTTCGAGATTATTCATTAACAGACAAATCCACTTATTAATCTTTAATTTATTCATTAACTAACAGATCTTGCCTCTGAAAGAATTCATTCATATATAACGAAATTTTTTTTACACGGTATTTGTTAATATTTAATATATTTGGGTATGATGCATTTCATTTAAACTGCAGTTCTCTTCAAATATAAGATATATTAATTGAAAAGATATGTTCATTTTGTAATAAACGGACGTTTGGTTTCTATTACTAAATGATTCTAAACTTCCATCACTCCACGATATGTTTACTCAAAATACAGGATTTATTAACAATGAACAAACCGCATTTGACATGTTTCAGCCATCTTGGCTAGTTAACATTGTTCGGTGGTCGGAAGATTCAATTACCCGACTCCTGCCGATAAATCGCGAATGACGCAATCGGATGAAAGGTAAAAATCGAATCCCAAAGAATTCTTCACGAGCGTCATAGTTCATGAAGAATTAAAACTAACAAACTAACATCGAATTCTGGGAGAGTCGCCAACCGAAGATCAGATGGAACCTTCAACCTTCCCAATGGCACAGTTGGTTAGCGCATTGGACTAGTATTTCGAGGGTCGCAGGTTCAAATCCTGCACGGACTGGTCATTATTCCAGAATTCAATTCCGTCTGCAAAGCCATTAATTTTCAATTTTGCTATCAGATGTTAACATTCATTCATAATTCATGCAGTTTTTTAATTATTACTAAATATATTTATTTCAGTGTAATGCGTCTTTATTCGGTATTATTGAATGTTATTATTCATAAATGAATGTGATATAATATTGAGTGAAGGTGATTTGCGAAAACTTAAATAAATTCTTTATTTCCATGAAAGAAATATTTATTTGTCCATTTGGCCAATAAATGATTTATTAACTTTAACGCATGATCGATAATATCAAGTGAATACTTCTCTCAGTGCAGATTTTTATGCGCATCTCAAGTCGACATTGACTTGTTCGAGACGCCATTCACAGAATGAAAAAATATTCGGACGTTTTCGAGAAAATTGAGATTACCAAGATAAGTGAATCACCCTGTACTTAGTGTGCATTCGAAACCATATATGTCCACAGGGTTTAAGGCTTCGATGCATACGAACCCATATATGGTTTCTGAAAAAAAAATTAAATGCATGTAGTTTCTTACGAAAAAAAAGTTATTATCCATTTCGAAGCCTCAATTAAATCATTCACCCAGATAAAAAAAATTTTTTCAATTATTCGATATATCATGAAGTAAAGGGGAAGATACAGGCCTCCAATCACACCTCGCTAACGACACCAAAACGGGCGTCCAAAGTTAAAAGCCGGGACGTCTGGACGCGTCCGTACCCCGCCAGCGAAAAAGTGAATAAGCCCCGAGTCTCAGAGCCCGGAATTACGCGGGCCGCGAGCAGAGCTCCTCGCAGCTCGTAAAAGAGATAGTGACACACAAAAACATCCCACTTTACGGCGGGGCGGAACAATCAGCGTCTGCGAAGCGTCCATTAGGGCGACGCTCGGCTCCGGGAGCGGAAGCGGGAATTCAGGAGACAATTCGACGGGGCGCTAGAGATCCTCGAGCCCCGCAAGGGGGCGGGGGGCCGTTGGGGGGACAGGGCCGGATCGGGGAAAATTGCGATAGAAGGAAAGTCTGAAAACGCTCAGAAATGCAACAAACACCTCACTCTGAATAGCAAATAGTGAAAACTGAGTTCAATTCCGAAAGAAAAATACCTTTATCCACTCCTATTGAATAATGTATTCATTATTCAACTGCATTTGAGCAATTAATAGTATCTTTGAACAAACAGCGGGAGTTATAATAACTCCCGCCTATAAATCCCTCCAATTTTTCAGAATAGACTCATAAAATTATTTGACAACCGAATATCAAGCTACTTTTGTGCTTCTGTACGAGCCGGTTGACAGAGAGGGAACATCTCATTATTGTTATTGATGGGAGTAATGTCACTTGAATAATTCTGACGTTTCAAATTTAGTTGACACCTAATTATTATTGTGAATGTTTTTCTGAAGAAGACCTTCGATAGTGAGGATGAAATATTATGTAGCTACACTTCCAGAAATAAGACAAACAGCTACTGCTACAGTAGGTATAGAATTGATTTCCCGCGAGAAATTCCAAAACAAAAATAAAGGTGTATCAAAAATTTTCAAGAATGTATATTATTATAGTTAAGGATAAAGTATAGTATTCAACTTGCAGTAATGGTCATAACTCCCTTCATCTGCGGGAGTTATGACTTGCATTACTGCTCGTTAAATAATATACTAGTATCATGCATTATGGTCAATTGTGGGAGCCGAACAAATCCGGACTGTATGCTCAGTTTTATTCGAATACCGACTGTTGAAAAATCCCCACAAATTAACGAACGAAGAATACAGACAATGCCCATGATAGCTACAAATGACAAGGAGGAGCAGCTCAACTTCGCCTCCAAAAAAAAGGGAGACTATGGAAATAAACTGGAAACCAATTATCTGGGACTGATGGACAATATAAACAATACAATTAAGTGGAAATATACACTGCGAAAAAAAAAATAACGCACATTATGGAAATCTCAATTTTCTTTTACAACTGAAGGTGTTCTTAATGATAATTATTGTTATCAGAATTATGCATGCATATGTTATCCACTTTCAACGTTTTTCTTCAATACAGATGTTTTTTCCCAGCAGGAATAAAAAAAGATGATATTATCAGATTTTGAATGTATTGGCTCCATTCTAAAATCAGTTATTCTCGATCAATTCTAGTGATCGACAGTTTTTCTTTCGTTTGATTTTCTACACTCGGTCGCTTTGCAATGCTAAATACACAATGTGACCTAAGAGGAATGTGCCCAAGCGGTAGTTTTGCGAGAAGAAGGGTGGACATACACAAGAATTGCAGAAAGGTTTGGAGTTTCCCATAGAAGTGTGTCCAGAATGTTGCAGCTATTCAGGGAGACAGGTTTGAATGTCCGAAGACCAGGACAGGGTAGACCACGGGTAACAACTGCCATTCAAGAACGTTACTTGAGAGTTTCTTCGTTGAGACAACGGTTTACAACCGCTCGCCTCCTTCATAATCAGCTAGAGCAAACTCATGGGGTGTGAATAAGCACTCAGACAATAAGATATCACCTCAGAGAATATGATTTAAGGCCTCGTGTCGCGGCAAGAGGTCCAGCTTTTACCCTAGCCCATCGAAGGGCGCGTTTGGATTTTGCGAGAGAGCATATCCTTCGGGAAGAGGCTGATTGAGAAAGAGTTCTCTTCACTAGATTCTGCCCTCTACCATTGTGATCGACCTTCCCTTGTAAACAGACGTCCACATGGAAGATATGCTCATTGCAATTTACTGAATGCTACTGGTTTCGGGGGAGCATCGATTATGCTATGGGGTGGAATATTTTTGACTGCTCGCACAGACCTAGTGGTCGTTGATAATGGAGCTATAAACGCTGATAAGTAAATAAGGAACATTCTTGAAGAGCATGTAGTGCCATTTTCCCGATACATTGGTGAAAATTTCATTTTTATGGGGGATAATGAAAGACCCCATGCGCGCTTTCAGGAGTACCCTGAAGAGGTTGAAGTCTCTCGAATGGAATGGCCAGCAAGAAGTCCAGATCTCGATCCGATTGAGCAGGTTTGGGACAACCTCGATAGAAGGCTGAGAAGTTCAGAAAATCATCCAGCTACTCTTAATGACTTAGGAATCCAACTCGGAGAAATCTGGGAAGGATTAGATCAGAACATTTTAAGATCACTCATTTTGAGTATGAACCGCTGAGCTGTAATTAACGCAAGGGGTGGAAATACCAAGTATTAAATCACTTATCACCATTTCAGTATTTTGAAAATTGTTCATTTATCTTCTTTCACGTAAGATTCAGTGAAATCCTGAATTTTTCTTTCATTTAATGTGTCTTGTTTCGTTCAAAACCTTCCCGAGAGAACAAAAAATAAGTTATTAAGTCAATGTAGAATTAACTTTCATTAAGTTTGAGATTTTCAGAATGTGCGTTAATTTTTTTTGCGCAGTGTATGACCGAATTAATTCATCAATTCTTCTCTGCCACACTGAGAGAACTAAATTTGTTTTTATCAATAAAGTAATTATTTCGAGATTATTCATTAACAGACAAATCCACTTATTAATCTTTGATTTATTTATTAACTAACAGATCTTGCCTCTGAAAGAATTCATTCATATATAACGAAATATTTATTTACACGGTATTTGTTAATATTTGATATATTTGGGTATGATGTATTTCATTTAAACTGCAGTTCTCTTCAAATATAAGATATATTAATTGAAAACATATGTTCATTTGGTTATAAACGAACGTTTGGTTTCTATTACTAAATGATTCTAAACTTCCACCACTCCACGATATGTTTACTCAAAATACAGGATTTATTAACAATGAACAAACCGCATTTGACATGTTTCAGTCATCTAGGCTAGTTAACATTGTTCGGTGGTCGGCAATCGGATGAAAGGTAAAAATCGAATCATCGATGACCACCGATAGCGAATGAGTTCCTCTTCCAACCCTAACTCCCCAAAGAATTCTTCACGAGCGTCATAGTTCATGAAGAATTAAAACTAACAAACTAACATCGAATTCTGGGAGAGTCGCCAACCGAAGATCAGATTAAACCTTCAACCTTTCCTATGGCACAGTTGGTTAGCGCATTGGACTAGTATTTCGAGGGTCGCAGGTTCAAATCCTGCACGGACTGGTCATTATTCCAGAATTCAATTCCGTCTGCAAAGCCATTAATTCTCAATTTTGCTATCAGACGTTAACATTCATTCATAATTCATGCAGTTTATTAATTATTACTAAATATATTTATTTCAGTGTAATGCGTCTTTATTCGGTATTATTGAATGTTATTATTCATAAATAAATGTGATATAATATTGAGTGAAGGTGATTTGCGAAAACTTAAATAAATTCTTTATTTCCATGAAAGAAATATTCATTTGTCCATTTGGCCAATAAATGATTTATTAACTTTAACGCATGATCGATAATATCAAGTGAATACTTCTCTCAGTGCATATTGCCAAATCACAAAAACATCATCGATTTTCGTCCAAATCCTACCAAACGACCGCAACACATCGCGATCGATTTCATCCCCGAAATAAGATTTTCTCCACCCCCCAGGCATCTGGGGGATGAAATTCCCCGACTCCACTTAATTCCGAGGCCGGGAATCGCCCAGCAGCCCGCCGATAAAGTCTGGAGGTGATTGGAATGTTGATTAGGCCCGAGAGGGGGCGCTGCCGCGACTCGGGCAAAGTATATTAATATTTTATGGCTTTCGCAAGTCGGGGGCGGAATCCTTACGGACTCGTGAGGCGTCTCGGGGACGTCGTAAAGCCGTGGGTCCCGATCCTTTTATCGGAGTTTTATGTGAATTTAGTTGTTTGCCTTTTTATGCCTCCGGCATGTCATACTTTGTAACACTTCAACTATAAGTAACCGAATACATCAGCCATTCTGGGCGAGTAACCGTTTTATCACTTTTTTATTCCCGCAGTTGCCACCCTTTCCGTGCCCTTTTTATGGGCGTACACGCTCGGAATACCTCGTCGTACGAGGTCGTTTCCGGCGTTTTCTGGGACGCAGTGTTGCCAAGCGGCGATTTTTTTCTGATTTTCGAGTATTTTTCAAATTCTTTCAAATGTTCCGTAGTTCCATAGATGTCCCAAAATAACGAATATGAATACACATCCAATTACACACTATCCAATTACCGCCCAATTTCACTAATATCTAATCTCGGTTAAATTTTTGAGAAAATTTTGAAAGAAAGAATTACAAAATATTTTGATAAATTCAATTAACTTTCCGATAAACAGTATGGGTTTAGATCACAAAAATCAACCGAAGATGCAATGGTCAATCTTTTGGGACATAAATATGAGGCGATGGATGCGGGGGTGCCGTCCCTATGTGTTTTTATAGATTTAAAAAAGGCATTTGACACCGTCTCCCACTGCCAGCTCATAGAAACGCTTGAAAGCATTGGCTTTCGAGGTTACTCGCTAAAATTATTAGAAAACTATTTAAAAGATAGGGAGCAGATTGTAGTGATTGATGGTGTCGACCTAGAGAAATGGTTGAATATGGAGTTCTGCAGGGAACTGTTTTGGGTCCCGTTCTGTTTAGCATAAATATCAATGAATTATTTCACCTACCTGTTGAGGGACATGTCATTTCATTTGCAGATGATACAGCCGTGTTCTATCGCGATGAAACTTGGGACTTGTTGATAGCTGAAGCAGAGCGGGATTTCATATTCTGAACTTCTTTGTAGACAAACTTTTAACCTTCAATAATGAAAAAACCTATTTTGTCCCATTTGTTAGCTACACCCCCGATTTGCCTGCATGTGATCGTTTGTTGGTTCAATCTGAAAATGTAGTAAACATCGAAAGGAGAAAAGTAATTAAAAACTTGAGCATATAGATAGAATTCCACCTAAGATGGAATTTTCATGTAGAATATTTAGTGAGAAAAATTAGAGGATTATTGCCACTTTTCAGACTTTCCAGAAACTTTCGTAGTGCGCAACATCTCCGAATGATTTATTTTTCAATGGTAGAGTCAATTTTAACTTACGGTTTGTTAGTTTGGGGTGGTGTTAGTAAGGTTCATTTAAGAAAGCTGGAAATTATTCAGAAAAGGATTTTGAAAATAATATATGACGAGAAGGTAACTTACTCATCGGATCTGCTCTTCTATGAATCAGGGCTCTGTGATATCAGGCAGCTATTTTGTATTGAACTGATCACTTACCAAATGCAGAAAAAACAGCAATCATTCAAAGAACATGATTATGACACTAGAACCTCTCATCGATCACTGAAGGTGCCAAAAATGGAAAAAACAGTAGGTCAACGATCATTTATTTTTTTGGCACCGAGATGTTTCAATAGTATTCCGGTAAACTTCAGAGAATTTGTAAATATAGTAGGTTTTAAAAACAAAGTTAAAGGATGGATACTTGCTCTTCCACGGGAATATTGTCATGGATTGATCGATTTGAAAAACAACACGAAGTTATTTTTAATTGATATGGTAGTTGCTTATTTGATTATTTGATGCTTATGAATGGGAATTTTTTTGGTATTTAGAAATCATGTACAAGGCATAGCCTTCAATGATTTCTTTTCTCCTTGTTCTATGTTGTTATTGAAGCATTTGAATTGTTTTATTTTCAATTTGTTACTGTTGTAGTGGAAACATGACAATAAAGAACCCTTATTATCATTATTATTATCGCCAAAAGTCTTGGCCCCTATCATCTCTCAACTAACTGAATGTGACATGACAGTTTATTGTGTGTGGAATCGTCACTATCTCATCGCTTGAATAAAAACAACAATTCAGCAGAAAATGTTTTTTCTCGTCATAATAATGGAGCATTCACACAGGGACAATTGACAAGCCATTCCATTGAGACAGTCCAATAGTCTAGTGGATTGGCATCGTGTGAATGGAGACAGTGGATTGTCTCGATCCATTCATGGGGACCATCCAGTACAGGAAGCCAATTGATAAGCCATTTCACCGAGAAATTGGATTGGCTTAGTGGAATAGCGGTGTGTCAATAGAGACAATCCATTGAAATGGAAAGTCTTCACATGTCAATAGAAACAATCCGTTTAATTAGAACGATTTTGAATTCATTGGAGCCAATGCCTTCCCTCACCCTCGGTACGATGAATTGGTTCATTTTGACGTGCATCTCAACGTTTGTTTCTACCCTAGTGTTGAGATATCGATAGGAAACATCCTAGTTGATATCGAAAAACCATCGATGTCGTGAATCATGTTTTGGAAATATCATTAAATAATTCTAAAAAAATCAGAACAAATATTTGCAATGAAAAGTACTAATGAAAAAAATTGTTTTATCAACCGATCGCAACAAAAACAGCTTCAACAGACGCTCAACAGGCAAATTCGTTTTTGTCTCTATGCTGATCTTGGGATTTTAATTAGATGTTTTCACAACAACTGAATTTCTGAAACATCCTCAAAATTTTTTCTCCAAATCTCTGGAAAAAAATTAACTAGAAAAAATTTGTGATAATAAAAGACTCGTGCACTTATTTGTCCAGGGTCACAACATGCCTATACATGCTTATATTTTTTATTTCATCTCGAAATTTCCTGGAGTCAGTTGTTTCGCCAATATATTTACCCATAGATTACCACCGAACAATTAGCCAGATTATTATTTTCATCCAAGAAAATACAAGATCACTCTTTAATTTTCCTTTTATAATGATCAGGTGTCGCCAACAGAATTTTCGTGTTACCTATTCCTTTCCATCATGTGATCTTTCAATTCGCGATTTACCAATATCTCTATTTTTATGTTAATATCTTTAAAAGACTTTATGAACAGAAAATATTATGAAAAAATTTGTGGACCTTTTTTCTCATTAAAAAGTTCAGTTTTAATCATGAAATCATTTTGTGTTTTGAATACGGTTCGTATGTTGAATTTGAAACCAATTCTTTTCATTTTTCTGAACTGTTTTCAAAATCACAAAATGATTAAAGAGTTATACTTACATAAATCAGACTTTTGAATGATAAACAAAAGTCAAAAACCTTTGTTCACAATACGAATTTGTCTGATATAGACCCCGAAACGTACAAAGTTCACGAAGTATTATTTCCTTTTTCATTGTTTGGAAACAATTTTTTTGAAAGTTTTGGCCCGGGACAAATTGGTGCACGAGTTTACGCAGGGGCTCTTCTCTTCTATTATTAAAAAAAATGTTCCAGAGACTGGGAGAGAATCATCAGCAAAATGAAGAATCGTCCTGTAATATACTAGAAACCAAGGAAAATGATTCACGCTCAAAATATCGAAAATATTTTCTGAAGAAAATATGATTCATTTTTAAATTTTTTGGTAGGTCCATTTATAGTTTTCACCATTTCTGGAGATATTCTCATACATAGCCTATACTCCTCAAGATCCTCCACCTCAAATTATCTCGATATTTGTCTTTATTGAACCAAAGTAGTCCTCGAAAACATCTATTCCTTCTCTTATCGAGAAAATTGATAGGTTTTTCAATTAACGTTCTGATTTGAGTCTATCGATGATCGCTAAACAAATTTCCTCATATACCTAAAACTCCATTTGACAATAATTAAAATACATAGTTCAAATCCGGTCGAATAGGAAATTGATCATTTTTAAATCTGGAAAAACAGGTTACACATAATTTTGTGACAGAATTCCAAGTTCTGTCTTTATAAAATTCACTTTTAAGATTGTATCAATATTGTCACGATAACATTTCAACATTTCCAAATTCTGAGAACGTTGCATTCAATACTCCCAAGAAAAATTGCACATATAATTGACATGAAACGATCGCGTTCAAACACAATAAATCTCAGCATATAATCGTCGAACAGGAGCATAATAAATCTCAAGAATCCTTATCTCCTTCGAAAACAGCATTATCACAAATCGTTACGCTGCATGAACATACTCATTCATTGGAAAAAGTCCGACCTCAGCTAATCCGCGATTTATCGCTCGAATATGTAACGAAATATCCCCCTACAAATCATATTTCTCAATAACTGCTACATTCGACCTACACCGTGAACCGTGACCGGAGATACGTTTATCTCCTTTATTTGCGGCAGTTTCACACGTCTTGAGATAAAAGTGTTGATATCATTGACGCGACATTGTGGTGACCGATAACTCCGTTTATAATGCTCAACCAAATACACTTCTCGAAACATTCAAAGGAACAGGAAAGTTTTCCAACTTTTTTGGTGTTTTTCAACAGGCTGTATCTCAGTGAAAAATGGTCGTATGAGGAAAAGAAAAATCAACTTTTGAAGCTTGAAGAGTCTAGTTTCTGAATTTATTGGTTAACAATTTTTCAGAGTACTGGTAGCCATGCAATCCTCGGATAAGGCACGAAGAAATTTTTTTTTTATTTTTCAATTTTTTATTTTTTGCTCTACGCGCATGGAAAAATGTTTTTGAGCTAGACCGATGCGAAGCATGCAAAGCCTTTTTATTCAGGTCTAATTTGTTTTTCACCACCCTCGGAAATGGCCATTTGTCTTCGAGATATCCCATTTTGAATGCAAAAAGACCCTTTTTCAGTCAACTGCCGATATCTCGGAAACTACTGAAGACCTATCTAACTGTCAGCCGGTTTCTTCTTCTGCAGAAAATTTTCTAGAAAAATCAAGCATGTTTAATTAAGAAAAAATGTTTGTTCACCTGTAATAGTAATGTGAATAAAGAGCAAGAAAATGCCATTTTGCCATTTGTTGGTTAACGGATTGTATTTTCGTCAATATTGGAAGGAAAGCTAAGGTTACAAGAAAATTTTACAGCCTGATGGACAATGGACAAAGGCCCCATTAAATCGCTAGATCAATCGGTGGAGCCTGTTGAAAAACACCGAAAAGTTTTCCAAATTTTTCTGTTCCTTCAATTGTTGCGAGAAGTATATTTGGAAGTTCAGGAACTGTTCTAACAGTTTCTATCTTGATTTCATCATTCTTTCGAATAATAAATAAGTGTACAACTTGCTTCCGCCGTTTTTTCTGGAAATGCGGGGCTTCATTGTCCAGAAGGAAATGAAATTAATAATAGCCTGTAGGTCTGCAGCGTATACAGGCTGGTTAAGAGGAATCGAGTTAAATAACGAAATTTCATTCCCAGAGAATTGAAACATTTTAGGACTATCAATACAATGTATGACCTCCACAGGCATCAATAACAGCTTCTTTGCATACTACACACGAAGTTGTTGAACATTTCTTGAGAAATTTGGTTCCATAAACGGGGCAGAAGCTCTCTCAGATTATTTAAGGATTCTGAAGTAGGTTTTTGATTATCTAATCTTCTTTGGAGCATATCCCATGCATGTTTTATTGATTCAAATCTGGTGAGTGCGGAGGTATAGGTAAATGTGGAATACCAAGCTCCTCGCTTGCATTCTCAGCTATGTCTGCACGGTGCGGTCTAGCTTTATCGTCTAGCAATTGAAAAGTTTCATCAAAAGTAGCGTGAAAATTTGACAAAACATTGTCAATGACATGCCCCCTATAGTGAAGGCGGTCATATTCCCAGGACTAATGTGAAGATCTGTGCACCCGTTGAAACATATCCGGGCCCATACCATAACACTACCCCCTCGGAATGGATGGACTTCTTGGACATAGCGACGATTACGGGGTATGCGTGGGATTGTCCATACCCTTATTTTTCGAGAATTTGAAAATCGCCCATATCTTGATTCATCAGTGAAAAGGACACTACGCCATTGATCGTTCCAATTCATATGTTGCCATGCCCATTCCAGTCTTTGGCGCTTATGGTCACGTGTTAATGAAACTCCTCTTAATGGATGTCCAGAACATAGATTCACCTCTGTCAAACGTCGTCTGATGGTTTCGATGGAAATTTGGACCCCATCTGCATTTTGAGGAGTATTCCGTAGCATTCTACTCGTAGATGTTGGCTTTCTTCTCGACGAAACGGTGATGAAACGATCCTGAGCAAGCGTTTGTTTTTCGTCGCTCACCAAGCTTTGGTTTTTCCAACACGGAACTTGTTTCCCTGAACCTATTCCAAAGTCGAGATATCACATTTTGGTTGACTTGGAGCCTTTCTGCTACCACAATCTAAATTAGGACACCCTGTAACATTTCGATAGCCATATTAGCCTCATCGTTTGTTAATTTTCGTCTTGGCATTTTCAGAAAACTCGTTTCAAATCGAAGTCGTTGATAAACTGACTCCATTTCAAAATCAGAACATGAATCATTTGCAAAGAACGAAACTTCAGAAAAAGGCGTCCAGATTGACGAAATGTCTCATACTGATTTTTGTTGGATCGATTCAAGTTTTGAATGATTTCGAATCAATTTTCTCGAAGATTACATATTTTTCAAAACGATTGAATACGATATCCCTAACCCTTGTGGTGCAGTATATTTCGATGACGTTATGTTAACAAATACCTGAGCTTATTGTATGACAACTAAGATCTATTCATTTCAACTACCACTTACAGCAAGATATTGCAAAACGGCGGAAGCCTCTGATTTAAACTTGTTCCTTAATTTGTCAGGTTCCAAATCGTTTAAAAAAAAAATTGTGGCTGAACAATGAATCAAGAAATACCATGTCGAACTATCTTTGTAACGTTTTAGGGTCTATATCAGACTCCTTCTTCAGATAAATTCACGAAAATCTTCAAAACCTTTAAATTTGTTTAATCATTCAAATGTCAATCGATAAGTTGAACAATTTTCACAATTTGAGAATTTTTCTGATGGATGAGTCTGATATAGGGATCCTGAAATGACCAATCTCATAAATCCCTTGTTACTTGATACATAAGTAATTAAGTTGAATTACATAAGTAACGAAGAATAGATTTTCAATGATTCAAGAGATTTTCAATCATGGGTCCCCACATTTCCACCACGGTAACGGTGTCTTGAAAGGCTCGTGTTCATTCCACCACGGAAATTATTGACCTGACATGAACCGAACGGTGATCTTATCAATCTGGAACTCTCTCGAACGTTATCAGCGACGCTACACAAATAATCAGCTCTCTCAGATCGATCAAACGGCAATGAAACGGGGTAGATGAAGATAAAAGTTGCTCGTCACGCTGGAAGGGCGACCGATTTTTAATTCGCCGGAGCAGCGGCTTCGACCAGCATGAAAAGGCCTGCCAGATGATGCCGCCATAAAAAGTGCCAACCAGCGGGACCATCATAATCCAATTAGCATTCGACGTGAATGACGCGTCGTTGGAGTGAACTTTTTAAATTAAAAGTCCTACGGCCACTGGCTGTTGGGGGAGGGGAGCCGGCTCGGAGCTGCATTAAAGGGATTGTTGTTTCTATTTTGCGTCACTGTTCATCATCAGGGACGGGCCGAAGCCAATTTTATAGGGAAGGGGGGAAAACATCGAAAATTCATCATTGAGAGAATAGAAAACTAGTGTTGGGTAACTCTTGCATGAGGCGGTTCATGTGTCCCGGACACGACGCAGAAATGTAAGAGCGGCTTACTTTTAAAAACTGCATTACCTCATTCCGAATGTCACACTAAGCGACTACCCATCGGTGAGAGCCAGTTGCGAGAGACATAGTGACACAGCATGTAGTAGAATAGTTTTGTCTCGACTGTCTATTTCGTCATGAACGAACGGAATGCCTCGCCTCATTGGAAGTGGTACATTGTACCGCTTGAGTTCGAAAGTGAGGTTCCTCTCACAAACTCAATTTTAAAACGTGTACTACCCAAAACTATAGGAAACGGAAGACTTTCCAATTAGTGTAAGAGCTAGAATTTGAGAAATGCTATTTTTCTGAGTATCCTATCTGGCTGGCGGTAGGAGTTATGTTCATCAGGGCGCATCGTATATTTGTAATGAAATTGTATTTTTTCGAATCATTTGGAGAATGTTTATTCATTCTTCATTTCATCGATTACAATTGTCAAAATATGAATCTATTTAGGCCAGAAATTTTTATCGTTGCCAATATTATGCCAGACGCCAAGTTCAAAGTTAAATATACTGCTCCACAAGAGAAACGATCCTGAGCATGTGTTGTTTTTCGCCGCCCACCAAGTCTTGGTCTTTCCAACACGGAACCTGTCTCCTGAACCTATTCCAAAGTCGAGATATCACACTCTGGCCATTCCGCTACAACAACCTGAGTAAGGCTACCCTGTAGCATTCCGATAGCTCTATTAGCCTCAGCGTTTGTTGATTCGCCTTTTGGCATTTTCAGAAAACTCGTTTAAAATCGAAGACGTTGATAAACGGACTCCATTTCAAAATAAAAACATTCATGAAGCATATGGAAAGAACCAAACTTCAAAAAAAAGGCGACCAGATTTACGAAATGTCTCATACTGATTTTGATTGGATCGATTCAAGTTTTTATTGAGTTTAAAATGATTTTACAGCGATTTTCTCGAAGGTTATCTACTTTTCAAAACGATTGAATACGATATCCCTAACTCTTGTGGACCAGTATATCTGGCCATATCTTGTACTTTACTGTTGGGTATTTCCAGAATCTGATTCTCGATTCACTTTTGGGAACGCACAGTATATCATCAAGGTTAATGATCCTACGATCGTTTCTCCAACTTCACCCACTCCCCTCAGATAATAGTAAACAAAACGACAACTGTGTTATCAAACACAGTTACACAGTTATGAGAAAGAGAGCTTAAATAATACAATACATTTTAAAACAAAAAGTAGCTAAGCTGAGGGTATCATATCATTCTTCATATGATACTATAGAATCATACGATACTATCATCACTAGTATCATACGATACTATACAGCCAGGGGAAGAAACCTCAGCCGAAAAAAACCTGTCTCCCCGTAAAAAAAATAACATAAAATATTAAATATCAGGAAAATCTTGAAAGACATCAGTGTGATCATCTTCATGTTATCCGTCGATGGGCTCGGATAAACAGATTCTTTCCAAAGCGACTCGAAATTCTCAATTTGAAATGAAAAAAGACAAAAGCAGAAAAGCAACCGATTATTCAGAATAAACCGAATGCATTTTAGAAATGCATTTGCTTCTTTAAAAAAACATCAACATTAAGATTTCTTGGCCAAATAATGTTCGGAGGTTTGTGAATATTTATGACAGAAATGTCACAAAATTTAAAAGAAATGAAAAAAACTCCATCAATACCCCCTTTCCGAATCTGTTGAAAATTTCGAACTGATCATTTTTTAACATAACAAGCTAACTTTTTAAAAATCGATTATTACATAATTCCCAACTGTCCTCTTTCACGAGGATTTTTTTCTGTTGCCGTGTGGATCTCGTACAGAAGAATCACTTCGATACCTTGTTCATCAGCTAATTTGTGGACGTAATCACACTTGTCCTTCGATATTCAAATTCAAATTCCACAAATTGTTGCTCTCTGGTCGTGAGGGTTTTTTCAAACGGATACGACCTTCCAGGTGATGATTATTCGGCACTTCAGATTTTTGAAGACAGCTACGGGACCCCAATGAATCGCATTCACCTTCCATAGATAAACCAAACATGTTATAACACAAAAAAACAGAATATTCTTCAAGACCAAAACCAAAAACTACGACATATTCCGAGAATTGTCATTCTGACAGTTACACAGTTGTCTCGTAAAACAGAGACACCAAATTCAAGATTAAATACATAATCTACTAGTCCATCCGAATGTTGCATCATCCAAGTTTAATACCCAACTGAAACAGTTAATTCCTCTTTATCATCCAACTAAATGACTCCCCAACATGTTCAGGAGCTCATTTGAAGATGTATAATCCCGACGGAAAGGTAACAACTCGTACAAGGATATGGAAAACACAGGTATTGAATTAATTAATCAGCCAGTTATGGTTTGACATGGCGGAACCTCGGCGAGATGTAATTTAAATCCGGCTAAGTAATTCGTGACTAATACGCCTTCAGATTTATATTTAATTGGCGGTGTTGTGTAGTTTCATCTGGCAGCCATTAATTATGCGCTTGTAATAATTAGAAAGGCGTCTGCCCGACAGATGGCAGATGATTCTGTCTGATACCTTCCTCTGCGTTCGTCGTCGTTAAGACGTTATTTCTCGTTGCTGTTGCATATTGATGGGGATTTGTTATCTCTATGCTGATGGCTTTTAGAATTGCGCCATGACATTCGCAGATGGTGATGAGTATATTACTCAGACACTTCTAGTGTAGATATCTGCTTGAATTTGAGGCATAGTAATGACGATTTCTGGCGGATATTATAAAATCAATTTTTTAGAACTTCTGAGATATACAGGATTTCCCGACACTAGGAAGTTCACAAATATGAAGAATTTTTTCGACTTGAATTGCAAAAAATACAGTTTAAATGAGATTTTATGATGAAAGTTCATATTAATATGATTTTGAGTTGCAGGACATAAAATTAATTTTAGCCTGTAGGTCTGCAGCGTATACAGGCTGGTTAAGAAAAATCGAGTAAAATAACGAAATTTTATTCCCAGAGAATTCAAGCATTTCAAGACCATCAATATAATGTATGGCCTCCACGGGCATCAATAACAGCTTGAAATCTTTTTTGCATACTACACACGATTTCTTCATTTCTTGATGAGTTTGGTTCCATAAACGGGGGACCAAATTCCTCAAGAAATGTTCAACAACCTCGTGTGTAGTATGCAAAGAAGATGTCAAGCTGCTATTGGTGCATGTGGAGGCCATACATTTTATTGATAGTCCTAAAATGCTTTAAGTCTTTGGGAAGGAAATTTCATTATTTTACTCGATTTTTCTTAACCACCCAGTATACGCTGCAGACCTACAGGCTGAAAATAATTTCATTTCCTGCAACTTGAAATCATATTGATATGAATTTTCATCACAAAATCCCATTTAAACTATATTTTTTCGCAATTCAAGTCAATAACCTGAACTCATGTGAAGCAGATTAGTTCAGTCACTTCAAGGGTTTACCTTTGAATGTTGAGATAATAAGCTAGAAACTCGTATACAGCTTCATTCTAGCTTTATGGAAGTTGTCTGGAAAGTCTCATATTATCTCATTTCAGCATCGTAAGTTATTCGTGGTCTAAGGTCACGAAAATCGGTTTTTTGGAATTATCTCCGTTCCTATGGTTCCAATCACTTCAACGCCTATTCAGAAAATTAAAGATAAATAGATTTGCCACAACTTTTGTCTCAATTTTTTTTCTCTACCCTCAACCTTTTTCGAGATAGTGGGCTGAGAGCACCTAACGCTCACGCATGAGCGCGTATGGAGTGAAGACGATGCTTTTTTATCGTTTTAGATAAAAACGTCAAGATCCAAAACTGTTTTTGTATTCGACGGATACTCGGACTACACTAGAAACATGAGAGCAATGGGACAATTAAGAAGAACTACTGCACTTTCAAAATATTATGAAGTTTGTTTCCGATGTAACAATGATTGTGCCAATCAGCTAAGGCAAGATTTTGTCGAATAAATTTAATAAAAGGAAACTTCTAGGTTTGGAAAACGTACTTCTTGTACAACTGCCATCAAAAGTGACACTTTTAATAACAGCTAACAATGTTAAAATTGATTGTTTACGTGGAAGCGTGTTAAAAATATTTTTAACATTAGTGTAAAAAATATTCTATACCTATGATGAACTCAGATGATATAAATTCAGCAATTGCAAATTTTTATTTATTTTTATTTATTTATTTATTTCACATTGGAATACATACAGGCATTCGCCCAGAAGCAGTATTCACATACATACAAACTATTTCATACAAAAGGAAATTCCAAAATCATATATGCACAAAGTAACAAGAACCTACCAGCTAAGGCAAAATAACATAAAAATACCAACCCGAAAAAAAATCACTATTCAACAATCATTACTTATGAACATTAACATTAATCGTAAAACTAGAACAAATACTAACAACATTAATGCCCTGTGACGTTAGGGAGCTTCGCAACACATTATTAGAATCCTCAGCTCCATCAGGACTTGTAGAAACCGGAAGTACAATATTGGATGATGATCCAAAATCGGTTGAGGTTGGGAGAAATTTTTCAGCAATGACATTTTTATATGCAATGCATCCATCATTTTTTTTTCATATCCGTAAAATTTGCTCCTGATTCTGCTAGCAATGGAGCGGAGGATCTTCGAAAACAGTGTCCTGTATATTGCTTTGGTTCTGGCAGTTTGAGGAATTCGGCAACAATAGATGGAATTTTCAAAAAATGTATTAATACCGACTGTATTGGCAGTGCATTTATTAATCATGTATTTCAGAAAAAAACGACAATGTTTGATGACAGAAGGGTGCAAGTGCTTAGTACTTATGAAAATAGTCTACATATTTCCCAATAATAGTGAAAGAACTACTGACTTTCGTTTTTGTATTTGAAAGTTGTATAACCAAAGATTTATTTGTTATTTCGATGTCTTCCACTGATAAATTACACAATTATTCACGCCGACAGGCTCCAAATAATCCAAAAATAGTTGCAACCTTAACCATCAAGTATTTCTCATCTGGTGCCTCCTTTATAAACTTCTCAACTTGTTCACTAGTGAGAATTTTCGATTTGTTGGGACGATATCCTTCACTTTTCCGTTTTAAATATGCTATTACCTCAAAATATTTACTAAATTAAAAAGTTTCACTGAAGTTTCCTTCTACATTTTTCAATTCACATAGGGCAAGGAATTTGTTATATGCAATATCGTACTGCTGAACAGATTTTTAAGTAGGAGTTCCAGATTTGCTATTCTTGCAGACTCTTCAATATCCAGAGAAACAACCAAATCGTCACTTTTATCAATAATTTGACTCTCGACAAACATATTGAGCAGTTAAAAACTCAAGACGAAAATTGGACAGGAACGAAATTCAAATGACAGCGTCTTTTCTCATATTTAAATGCATTTTGAAGTTTATTGTCATTGCAAATTCATTATCAAAACAGAGCAGTTGTACAAAAAACATTGTATGGTATTTGTGTTAGATGTCCGTGAAATTGTTCAATTCCCTCCGCTCATTTCACATTTTTTTTACAAAATAAATCGTCCCTTTTAACACTCATATCATAAATAACTATTTTTTATTCGTAACGCTTCTAATGCAATTGAATTTGTTTCCAATAATTCTCCTGAAAAATCACCCACTTCATCGGCTCAAGCCTCGATCAATAGCGTCCCACGAAGAATCCAAATCCTCCACTCCCAGCTCGATCGTGCAAAAACACCGTTTCCCCCCTTTCCAGTCCCTCCAAAGGGCCGCTGTTTGTTATCCCCAACTTCCCCACTTACCCCGAATTAGGAATAAATGGCGCCTGGAAATTAGAATTCTCCCCACACCTGAACGGGCGAATGTAGCACGTTGTTTCCTAATCCAGTCAAACAGACTGAGGGGGGAGCGTTCGACCTGATACGAAACGTTCCCGTCTGAATCTCAATGTTTTCCACGTCATTTCTTCGAACGTAAGTCGAACGGAGCGCGGACGAGGCGAGAATTGCGAATTGAGATGTGTGGTCCTTCGGTTGCGGATTCAGGCGGTTCCCGAGCGGAATTAGCTCCGTCTGGCTTGTTTCGTTTGCGGCCGGAGCTTCTTCCTGGAAGGAGCAATGGCTTTCGGTTAGTCGAACTCGTTGTATAGAAGACTAGATTAAAGCTGCTGTACAGGGTGGGCAAAATTGGTGATACATGAATTACAACTTTTTAACCCAACAAGATAGAGAAAAAGAATGGCACGTTACGGTGGTCTTTTTTAGAGAAACTGATAATGCCATCAACTGCATTCCTCTATCTTCTTTTGTTTTCGAGTTATTGGCCAAAATTGAAATTTGGGCGATTTTAACTTTGGTCATTACGTCCGTTCCTGTTTGTGCTAGGATGTTGAAATAAAAACATTATACAGGCACTTTTTTCATAGCAATCCAGTAGCGTAATATGTTTCTTCCCGAGAGGAAAAAAAACCAAACTTTATGTTACAGTTATACCTAGCTCAGAAAGAAAAACGAAGTACGCTACTGGATTGCTATGAAAAAAGTGTCTCTATAGTGTTTCTGCACGATAGAACGAGTTTTGTTAGTTACCGCGTTTGTTGCTTGATCGGTAGATCATTTTTATTGGTTGCTAAGTTAAACAGAACGGTAAGTGAAGATGACTGAATATTCTTCGAAATAATGAAATAACACAAACAATTTGAATTCAGTTCATTTAATATTGAAAGTGAAAGTACAAGTTTTACTATTGTTGATGGAAATACCACTGGATTGAGTAGTAGCCGAATTCACAGAAACCTCGTGCAAAAAACATTATAAGTATCTCGAACGTTAAGGACTACCGATCTCAGACAATAATTGGAGTCGTCGCTACCCTCCTCCTCCAAACTATTGTCTTCGATCGTTAAAATGCCCTTACTGTTCTCTATACTTAATATACTATTTTATTTCACAATCCTAGCACCAACATAAACGGATATAATGACCAAAGTGGAAATCGCCCAATTTTCCATTTGGTCTTTTTCTCGAAAACAAAAGAAGATAGATAAATGCAGGTTATGACATTATCAGTATTATATCCTTCGGTTAAAAAGTAGTTCAGGGTATCACCAATTTTGCCCACTTTGTACACTATCTTAAGCGTTTCTACATTCGATAACATATTATGCACTCTATTATGCACCTCTGCATCAGATTGACGTGAGAACAGAAAATCAAAAATCCTCACTACGAAAGATGAAATAAAAAAAGAATTACAAATAATATTCAACAATGATACTCAGCATCAAAAACTATTACGATGAAGATAACTTAAATTAAACTAAAGATATCAAGAGATTCGCAGAACCTTCCTGAAAACAAAACTCTACAATTCCTTATTGGCGAGATTCAGCTACTCTCACGATCCTATTTCGAACCCAAAGGATCGTAGGTCGATCGCGCCTCGCTGTTAATATCATCGTTGTAGCTCGTGACAAAGCGATCTCGCGTATGATCTCGCGTATGCATGCCTTCGTCAGGGGGCACAATAGACCATGAGGTGGCAGTGGACTGTAACCCTTCTTTAAACTAAACTAACGACCCCTTTATTTCAATTTAAAGAAGAAAACGAACGTCGACATATTTGTTTTACTTTATATCAATGTATAAAACATTAACATTTCATAACTGAGCACGTATTCATATCAGAAAATCAACGAATTTGATGCTTTCCTACAAAAAAATTATCATTCATCTCATAAAATAGTAATTTCAGTTGCTCAACACTCGCATGACGATTGCTCTCTCGATAGTTTTGTTAACAAACTGGGAGTCACCCACATTTTAACAAGATCCAGCACATTTTGAACACGATCACCAACATTTTGAATGGAATCACCAACGTTCTGAACAAGATCCAACACAGAAAAATCAAATAGCTCAGTATTTCCCATCGATTCAACGGAAAAGTTGGTGATTTCGTTCAAAAAGTGGGTGTTCCTGTTCAAAAAGGGGGTGAACTGGTTCAAAAAGTGGGTGATCTCATTAAAAAAACTCGGTTATACCTTTAAATAGGTGATAAGAATGAATACTACGTAACGTGCCATCATAAAGTGAGCGTAAACAATCCTTATTTTTCCGATTGAGCATCCTCAGTTTGGGGGTGAACTCCCCCGACTCAGAAGGTCAGAGAGTCACCCTTGAGAGCCATAATTTGTCCAGTCCTAACCCTCAGAGGCCTGTGCAATGCGGCGAAAGGAAAGAAAGCCCGTTGCCGGGTCGCAAATGTAGTGTAAACACGATTAGAACTTTGAAATGAGCAGAAAAAAATAATGTCAAAAAAAAACTTTAAGGAGTGAGCTGTGACAGAGAGTTGTCAGGGGACCCAATAGAGTATAAGGTCTCAGTTTAAAACTAAACTAAATTAAATCATTTCAATGTATGAAACATAAACATTTCGTAATTGCTCACGTATGAAAATCATATTAGAAAATCAACGAAATTGATATTTATCACATGAAATAGTTAGGCTCTTTGAAAATCAGGTGTTTTCAAATAATTCTGTATCGGAATGAAAAGTTAAGTTGCTCAACACTCACATGACTATTGCTATCTCGGTAGTTTTGTTCAGAAACTGGGACAAGAAGTAAACGAAAATTTTTAAACAAGATCACCAACGTTTTTAACAAGATCACCCCATTTGGAACAAGATCACCCACATTTAGAACAAGATCGCCCATATTTTGAACGTATCAGAGCTGAATCGCACAAAGGAAAATCAAATATATCAGATCGATTCAGAAGAGTTGGTGATTTCGTTTGAAAGATGGGTGATGCGGTTCAAGAACTGGGTGATCTCGTTCAAAAAGTTTGTTATACCTCATAAACGAGTGAAACCTTGGAGCCAGTGCAAACAATGATTATTTTTCCGATTGAGCTTCCTCAGTTTGGGGGTGAACTCCCCTGACTCAGAAGGTCAGAGAGTCACCCTTGAGAGCCATAATTTGTCCAGTCCCAACCCTCAGAGGCCTGTGCAATGCGGCGAAAGAGAAGAAAGCCCGTTGCCGGGTCGCAAATGTAGTGTAAACACGATTCGAACTTTAAATTGAGCAGAATGGATCCGCGACACGTGACAAGCAGTTATATTTTCATCTGAAGGGAGGCGAGAAGGTCGCCCAGCTACGCTCTCGACGATTTCCCGCCCTTTTCTCGATCACCGCTTGTTTGGCCGGCTGAGGTTGCCATTATTTAAATTTCGCATTACCCGAGAGAGCCCTGCAAATTGATTTCTTCGCCGTCTTTTCCGCCCTTCTTTTTTCGTTCGGCGCTGGGGCTGATGGATTTCCTTATAATTACATTTTTCAGGGGCCCCGAGTTGATATTTAATTAACTGGAAAATGCGGCCGTCTCTTTGCGACCGTCTTAGGAGCCTTCTTAATGAGGTTAGGGGGCTGAGGCGTCGTTATTAAGACGAATTCTCGGGCTGGAAGGGTTCCCCGGGCGATATTGATACACGGAATTTATCGCTTAATCCGCTGTAACGAATTGGGGAATTTATTTCGAGCACCTCCGGATTTTCGTTCGGGTTTTAGCGGCCGCTACGGCTGTTAACTTTTCGGGGATTTATCGATGGGCGTTTTTGGCAGAAACCGCCACGGTGACAAAAGTTTCTTATAGGTATTTACTTAACGAGTAGGGTAAATATACTGATCCACAAGACTTCGGAATATCGTATTCAATCATTTTGAAAAGTATGTAATTTGTAAAATCATTTATCCACTCCTATTGAATAATGTATTCATTATTCAACTGCATTTGAGCAATTAATAGTATCTATGAACAAACAACGGGAGTTATAATAACTCCCGCCTATAAATCCCTCTAATTAATCAGAATAGACTCATAGAATTATTTGACAACCGAATATCAAGCTACTTCTGTGCTTCTGTACGAGCCGGTTGACAGAGAGGGAACATCTCATCATTGTTATTGATGGGAGAAATGTCACTTGAATAATTCTGACGTTTCAAATTTAGTTGACACCTAATTATTGTTGTTGATATTTTTCTGAATAAGACCTTCGATAGTGAGGAGGAAATATTATGTAGGTACACTTCGAGAAATATTACAAGCAGCTAGTGCTACAGTTGGTACAGAATTTATTGCCCGCGAGAAATCCCAAAACAAATAAACATTCATTCACCAAAAATCATTACACATTCAATACAACAAAATTGGGAAACGTCAAAAGAAGGAAAATGAATCAGTACGAAAACTAATCAGCTTAAACCTGAGAGAAACTCCGATATATCATAAGGTTTTTGATGAAGCAATAACCTGTAGATCTCTTTGCGAAACAATTTGAAATCACTTATTTCTCTTATGTATGCTGGTAAGGAATTAAACAATTTAATACACATACAGGGTGTCCGGGGAATAACTGTACATACTCTTACCAGAGATAGAGTTGGTCTAGGTGATTACTGATTGACTATAAAAAATTAATTTCGGGATTTCCTTAGAAAGCTACAGGGTGATTTTCCAACTTCATGGAAATACTTAGACCATCATAAAATCCAAACTAATTGACGGATATTATTGAAACTTGGGAGGTTATTGGTACATGCTAAGGTTGAGTCAGAAACATATCAATTATTCCATTATTTCAGGGCCGGACTCATTAATCTTCATTTAAAGTGTTCGTGGTAAAACACCCACTTTGTATTTCGAATTACAAATAATTGATTCGCTTTTTAGAAAAAAGCTAAATTATGCTTCAATTTGTGATATCGCTTAAAGTTGTCACATCAACAATTATTTTTTTATGAATTTTTGAATTTGGATAAAGTTCGAAAAATTGAATTTTTCATCATGACGAGAACTGAAAATCTCATGTTTGAATATAAAATGCGTAAGTATAAGTAGAAAATTTTCAAGAGCTTTAATGAGCACATTCCAAAACGAAACAATAACAAATGAAAGAAACTAAAATACAGTAAAGTGTACCTAATAAGAATGAAAATAGGAACGAATGAATTGCTGAATCAACGTTATTTCAGAAGTTTAAAATAAAAACCATTAGCTTGTATACATTTCTCATGCCGAATGTTCAAATTGGAACAGCCTCGCGAACCATATCGCCATTATTTCTTAAACATCGCAACAGTTGATAATTCTGTTCATCACCTGTTCTCTTGACTGGATTTCTTCAGAATATACCATGTCCTTCAATTTTACCCATAAAAAATAATCTAGCGGGTTGAAATCTGGAGGAACTCCTTGATTTACTAATTCAGTTAGAGGGTTTTACATTGGAAGAAGTGCCACTTTGGTCTATATCTTTGTTGTCGAACACCCGGTATACATACGAATAATTTTGAAATATGCTTATGTATACCCTATACACTTCACAAAGTTTTTTTTTCGAAATATACCTTCATATACTCCATCGCAAAGAGATCCGCGTCTGGGCTGGCCACCCAGTATATCAACAAGTAATTATAGCCTTCCTCACCTTCAGTAACTTTTTTGAGAATATTTATTATTTATTTTCGCCCTTCACAAGATGACCAAGTCCTATTCAGGAAAATAAATTCAATTTTTCGAACCTTCTCCAAATTCAAAAATTCATAAAAAAATTTTTATTGATGTGACAACTTTAAGCGATACCATAAATTGAGGCATAATTCAGCTTCTTTCTGAAAAGCGAATCAATTATTTGAAATTCGAAATACAAAGTGTTTGTTTTACCCTGAACACTTTAAATGAAGATTTATGAGTCCGGCCCTGGAATAATGAAATAATTGATATTTTTCTGACCCGACCTTAGCATGTGACAATAACTTCCCAAGTTTCAATAATATCCGTCAATAAGTTCCGATTTTATTATGGTCTAAGTATTTCCATGAAGTTGGAAAATCACCCTGTAGCTTTCTAGGGAAATCCAAAAATTAATTTTTCATAGTCAATCAGTAATCACCTAGTCCAACTCTATCTCTGGTAAGAGTATGTACAGTTATTCCCCGGACACCCTGTGTATGTAGGGGATTTTTCAGTAGATGCCAGGTAGTGCCGAGGATAAAAGAAAAAATGTCTTGTGTTGTGGGAACATGTCTATCAAAAATTTTCAAGAATGATATATGATTGTAAGAATGTATATTATTATAGTTGTGGATAAAGTATAGTATTCAACTTGCAGTAATGGTCATAACTCCCTCGATGAATTACAGCACTCGCCTGCGGCTAGCGCTGCAGACTTCATCTGCGGGAGTTATGACTTGCATTATTGCTCGTTAAATAATATATTCAGTACGAGACATTTCTTCAATCTGTTCGCCTTTTTTCTGAAGTTTGGTTCTTTGCATTATGCTTCATGAATGTTCTTATTTTGAAATGGGGTCAGTTTATCAACGGCTTCGATTTGAAACGAGTTTTCTGAAAATGCCAAGACGTAAATTAACAAACGCTGAGGCTAATAGGACTATCGGAATGCTACAGGGAGGCCTAACTCAGGTTGTTATAGCAGAAAGGCTTCAACCAAAGTGTGATATCTCGCCTTTGGAATAGGTTCAAGAAGACAGACCAAGGCTTCGTGGGCGAGAAAAACAACACCTGCTCAGGATCGTTTCATCGCCGTTTCGGCGAGAAGAAAGTTTGTAGAATGCGACAGAATACTCTGCAAAATGCAGAAGGGGTCCAAGTTTCCATCGAAACCATCAGACGACGTTTGAGAGAAGTGAATCTAGGTTCTAGACGTCCATTAAAAAGAGTTCCAGCACTAATTCCGGAGAGAAAACCCAAATTAAGTTTTCAGGAAAATGCAAAGACCTCCCAGACAATATTTCAATAGATATCAATTTTGAGAAGTTGAAGCGTCCTTTCTTATGGGGTTGATCGATCAAGCATCAAACATACGTCCAAAGATTTCCCCAAATCAGAAACATAAAACTGTGAGTGTTCTCTGAATGTTGGTTTTTGTGTTGGAAATGTTCACGATTAAAAATGATTCCTGATCTTCTATGTCCCTGACGCTCATGTTGTACAACTCTTTTCTTCTACACGCCCCTGATATACCTGATATCATTCTCACCTGAAAGGACATAATAAGTTTATAAGGCACTATTATATTAATAAAAGCACACCGTAATAATAAAAACATATCATCTGGTGCTTCTTTTAAAAATTTATTCATTTCTTCTCTTGTAAAAACAGCAGATTTTCTGGATTTGTAACCAATAGATTTTCTTTTGAGGAATGCTATGAGCGTTGCAAACTTGGATATGCCAATACCGTCGTTCAAAAATATTGTGCTCTTCAGCATTGAATATTCCGCCCAAAGACTTCCAGGCGATCTCAGCTTTTCCATTCTTCGAACAAAATATTCCAGTTACACTTTTTCATTGATTGGGCTGCCTTTAGTCTGAATCCATTCCTTGAAGGTATTGTATGTACTCTCATAGCGGATTTTAGATTTCTCAGGAATAACTGAAGAAGAGCCAATTTCCCAGGCTGTTTGAATTTCATTATCTTCCCAAATTTCTATATCGCTCATTTTTCAACGCTAGTAAATTCAACTGATGTTTGTCACTTTGACAATCTACTAAGTTTCCATCACCAAGACAACGCCTTATATTATATTCCCACACAGCATTGATAAAGCCACGAATAAATGAATTTGTCAGGAATTATTTTGTACATTGAATAAAAATTGTGTTTATCTTGCAAAAAACGTAATAAGTATCTCGAACATTAAGGACTACCGTTCTCAGACAATTGTCTTCGATCGGTAAAATGCCCTTACCGTTCTCTATACTTAATATACTATTTCATTCATTTCCTTAGGACATAACTAATATGTATAGGCCAAGTCAACTATAACAAAAAAGCGAAATACGAAACAAAAAATTGCACTAAATACGTTCATTTGGATACACTTCATCAAAATTTTTGTTTATGTTTTTCTTCAGAGAAGACAATTATAGTTTTGTAACACTATAGGATCCTACTCACAACTTTTCCTAGGTAAAAGATAATGAGAAAAACATAAAGTATATAGTAGTCTTGAGTTTTTTTTTCGACAAGTCATTCATTGAATGTTTATTCAAGTAAAGATCGCTTGAACTATTCAACACACAGGTTATGGGGCCAGAGAAATCAAAACGTTTGTGAAGCTGTAGATGACTCTACTATAGAATAATACCGATGGGGAGGCTAAATGAACACCCTGTACGTCTCAATACGTCCGTTCCCCCCGAACTCCGATGATCGCTCATCCCCCTTCACCCCAAGCGAGGTTTTTTCACCCAATTCTACTCGGGTGCGAACTTTCCCCATTCCTCTTCATTCTCCCGACCCTCACCGCTTTTTTTCATCAATTCGAATCATATTCCGAAAGACATAAATCCCGGCCCACCCCTCCGGGCGACGCGGGGGTGGAATCGGGCCGGCCCATCGCCCCCTTTTTTATAAAGCCCCAAAATGCGGCTTTGGGAGCGGCGTAGCATGAATAACAAAGGATCCCGGAGGTTCCTGTCTTCGCCGGTGGAAAGCCGACATTTCTCTTCCGTGAAATTTCGTCGGGAACTCGATTCCATTTGGGCTTACTTATTTTCTCGCCGATCGGTGATCTCTCTTTCTTTTCGCGGGTGTTTTTGGTTTTTTTCTACATACGTTTTCTCGGAAAATTATTCTTTTTATTCGGCGTCAACGATATTATTTTTATTTGTTTCTCATTTGTAAACGTAAGTTTCCAAAAACACAATATTAATCAAGAAAGTTTATTTAATCAAGTCACTAACTTGTAAAACTGACAGTTAACTTGCAAGTAGTAGTATCATTTACATGAGAAAATTTTATTTTATCATCATATATGTTGAAAATCATGATACAAATGCTAATTCCAGTAACACAGATTTTTGATGATGAAAGAGCTAATACTGATGATGATGAACCATCTGTTGACACAGAAACTGCAGAACTCGAGGACTGCAGAACATTTGTACTCTCCTTACTACTAAATAATTTGCTAGACATTTCGATTTTTTTGTTGACCGAATCATCGACATAACAATTTCGGTGCTCTTCCACCCTCCTGCACGCTTTAGTGCTGAAATATCTCCACCCGAATCCGCAACCATAGTGGCTTCAGTTCTGCGAAAAGAGTGGCCGGTGTAAAATTCTGGGTCTTTTAAACCTAAATATTTCGCTATTTGCTTTGGGACACCACCAATAGTGTGCTGGTCAGCATGAAGGGAAATGCACTTTTCATGTCGGTATGTCAAAAAAATCTGTTCCGGGAGGCTGAAGATTTACATATTTTCTGTATAACATGCAGGGTTTGAAGCTGTAGCCATCATCGGTTATGGTGAATCTTCTTGTTGTTGAATTTTTTGTTTGCCGCAATGTCAGAATAACGTATTTTTCCATATCTTCTACATCATTCATGTTCAAGGAGAGAATTTCGTCACATCGACAACATCGAAAAATCTCAAATATTGTTACAATTTTCGCCAGCAACCACTGGTCATCAGGACCATGTAAAAGATATTGTTCAGCCTCTTCTTTACTTAAAACCTTGGCCTTTTTTGGCTTATAACGCTCATTTTTTTCGTTTCAGAAACGCTGTTACCTTTTGAAATCTGCAAATGACATATAACGTCATATTTTTCAATAAATTTTTTAAGAAAAACAATCCTGCGAACGGGGGCATTTTCTTTCATTTCCAAGCAGCTTTTCAGCATAGACCATTTTGCCCATAAAGTATTTGGGCTGAATCTAGTTGATTCAAGTAGAACAACAAAACATCTTCAGTTACCCCAATCACACTATTTTTGTTTTGCCACATTTTGAAGTCATCGTATTCTCGCTGGTACCTTGAAGCTGATTTTGCAGGTAATAAACTTGATGCTACACTGCTGGCTGCCTCAATAATTCCTTTTGGTACATTCATTTTCGCTTTCGCCAAAACAAATTGAAAGAAAAATAAACAGACATTTTCATGGCAACGCTTCCATAGCTTACTACATTTGCGATAAATTATTGAGATTTTTTTGGAATTTATCCAACCTTTTTACAAATGAGGAACAAATAAAATATAAAACAATACACGCAAGGTTTTACTGGCTTAAAAAGGTTACTGACGAGCCGCAGGCGAGTCAGTTATATCCTTCATTCGCCAGTAAAAACTCTCTTACCTTGCTAGGAATGTTATATACTATTGTACGTTACCGTTCTCCATACTTAATATACCATTTCGTTTGTTCTTTTTGCTTCTTCTCAACCTACGTCTTCTCGGAAAATAGTCTAGCTAATTGGACGTCATCGATATTAATTTAATATCGTCTTTCAACATACTCAACATATTAAGTGCCCTGAAACGTCAAAATTACTGCATACCTTCTCCAAAATAGGGATACGATGGAAACTAGCTTCCACTTTGATAAAACTTAAAAGATAACCAGGGTAACGTTTTCGTCATTCAGCTGTACAACACCAACAAAAAGTTATTTTCGAACGCTTGAGTTAATAGTTCACACTTGCTAATTTCAAATATCTAGAATAGGTTTTTTTCATCAAATCAATCTTTTTCAAACCACAATAACATTTATCTTCCTTATTTACAGATGAACACCATCCCTAAAAAATGAGAACGAAATCAATGGCCTTCTGTTAGCGCTATATCTATCTTTGTTATACTCAAATGTTTTTTCATATTATTATATTTGTTATGAGGGTAATTTCATATCCGAAATCTTGTAACCTAAGGCTGTTAGTTTTTTTCAATATAATTTCGAAAGGATAGTGCTTTTCATTGAAGGAATTCACCATATTCACAACTATCGAACCATATCATTCGACATAGAAATTCAAAGAGGACAAATGTAGCCTCGAAATAAGAAAAAAAGTGCAGAATAAAACTTTCAAAAAACAAAAATCGAACACCAAAAAAGATATAAGAATTATAAAGAAATTAAAAAATAATATCCTACAGCTTTTAAAGGGATTATAAGCTCTATGATCGGGAGTTTTAATCAAACACAGTAAAGCTGAAAATGAAGTGAACGTCTTCACAAAAACTCAGTATAACAATTGATTTATAGTTTGAAACCAACAACAACAGAAACTGGACACACAAAATTGTTACGAAAGGCAGAATGCAATAGATGAACTGACTTCTCACCAAAAATTGATGCAACTAAAAATACAAAATATACTAACTGAAAAAAATTTTAATTATTTTTTTTACTTCTTGCTTATAATATCTATGTTTTAGATGAAAAAAATTCAAATTTAAACAGCTCCTTTGTTGGTTAGAATATTCAAATTACAAGGTCCAAAGACCATCTCCTCCATACCGAAAAAATCTGAAGAAGGCCCTCCAAAAAAATGTTGTCTCCTCCCCCAGCTTTTCTTCACGGATTAATTAGAATTTCCCCCAATTGGCTCTCCATCTCTACTGGCTTTCCCTCTCGTAAAAATTAAAAATAATTCTCCTCCGGATGAAGTTCGCAGTGCTCCATCCGCATCTCCATATTAAGAATTTAGAACAAGAAAATTGAATACCATGCAGAATAAGATGACGGAAAAATCCAATTACATTTTTCAAAGGGGATTTCATAAAGTTTGCCGACGACCTGGAAAAAGAATGAGCGTTCGGTTTCTCCGCAGTCTGCTCGTTTTAATTTTATTACGTTAAGCGATTTAATTTCGGTCGGGGGAGGTCGCTACCAGGGGAAAGTTTTTCCGGGAAAGCTCCCCGAGATCGGATTGTCTCGGGGAGTTCCTTTGTCGCTTCTGAACGTCTGGGACTCGTTGTGTGTATTTCCGATATCGTCCCTTGTTGTAAATTTGTCCAAAGGCGTCTGCGTCCAAGTTTTTCACAATAAAGCATCCAATTTAGGAAAAAAACCAGAGTGTTATAGACACCCCTATATGATCTTTGTCCTTTTTGTAAAAAAAGTGACTTTGTTCTACGGGGTTGTCGGATGTTAAGGGTGGTTGACTGAGAGAGCGGCTTCACGTCAACCTAACAACAGAATTTGGTTCTCTCCACCTCGGAGAGAATGTGGTTAAGGCCTTCTGCGAAAGAGTAGGAGTGTTATTTTTCTCGTAGAAAAAAGTTTCTAGATAAAATTGAAACCAGTGAAGCAACTTGAATAAAAAAATTATAAAAAATCTAATTGCCAATGACCACAAAAACAAAAAGATAATAAAATAACTAATTAATCCATACGTCTGCCCTCAGACTGCCTAACACAATTTCATACAAAAAAATATATGTTAGTTCAGTATTCACTGGGATATCTAATTACCGAAAATCCAAAATAACATAATAATATATATTCTTATGAAAAAGAGAGCTAAAATAATACAATGAATGTTGAAACAAAAAGGACCTAAGCTGAGGTGAAAAAGAGAACGGGGTATCATAACATTCTTCATATGATACTATAGAATCATACGATACTATCATCACTAGTATCATACGATACTATACAGCCAGGGGAAAAAACCTCAGCCGAAAAAAACCTGTCTTCCCGTAAAAAAATAACATAAAATATTAACCATCAGGAAAATCTTGAAAGACATCAGTGTGATCATCCTCATGTTATCCGTCGATGGGCTCGGATAAACAGATTCTTCCCAAAACGACTCGCAATTCTTAATCTGAAATGAAAAAAGACAAAAGCAGAAAAGAAACCGATTATTCAGAATAAATCAAATGCATTTTAGAAATGCATTTGCTACTTTGAAAAACATCAACATTCATATTTCTTGGCCAAATAATGTTCGGAGGTTTATGAATATTCATGACAGAAATGTCACAAAATTTTAAAGAAATGAAAAAAACTCCATCAGTTTTCTCTTTCCGAATCTGTTGAAAATTACGAACTGATAATTTTCTAACAAAACAAGCTAAACTTGTAAAAAATCAATTAATACATAACTTTCAACTGTCCTCTTTCACGAGGATTTTTTTCTGTTGCCTTGGGGGTTTCTTGCAGAAGAATCACTTCGACACTTGTCTTTCGGAATTCCTTCGATATTCAAATTCAAATTCCACAAATTCTTGCTCTCTGATCGCGCTTCCGGACTCTAAAATCCTAACGGAATAACACGAAAAATTCCCCTCTTTCAAAGACCTACTACCTCGGTTTTTCACTTCTCGAAACTACCTAATATTTCCCAATTTATCGTTTCCTCGACGGACTTCAACCGTCACCCGAGTTATCTAAGGATGCGCATTCCCGTCCGGGATCCCCAGATACACTCCGACCTTACTTCGAGCAATCTGGAGAACCTCACGAAACCGTCGTCCTTGGGTCAACTGAATGCTCCCTTAGGAAACCAATTTGCTTTTCACCTCTGGTGGGTGGTCTCCAACCTTAACTTTTTGGATAGTACCAATCAGGTTTGTTGAAGTCAAACATTTCTTCTCCTTCTCTGAATTAGGCGTGCCCGACCATTGACCAAATACTCAATTTTATATTTCAGCAAGAATTTTTCTTCTCACGACTTTTCTACTGAGATCCCAAAGTGGAGCCCTGTTTATATGACTATTTACTATAATAACTGAAAAAGAAACCGCCTGTCAGCTCGCTAGAAGCTCAGTAGTTCCGGAGATATCGAGTTGAGTGAAAAAGGATCTTCTTGCATTCAAAATTAGATGTCTCGAGGAGAAATGGTCATATCCGAGAGTGTTAAAAAGAAAATTGAAGCTGAATAAACAGGCTATGCGACCTTTACATCAGTCTAGCTCGAAAAATGTTCCTTCGCGAGTACAGCAAAAAAAAAATTTTGACAATTTTTTCTTCCTGATTCATCTGAAGATTGCATGGCTACCGGTACTCCGAAAAATTGCTAACCTATAAATTACGAAAATAGACTCTCAAGATTCAAAAGTAAGTTTTTTTATTTCTCAAACAATCATTTTTCACTGAGATACAGCCTATTGAAAATCATCAAAACATTTTTTAAATTTTTTTGTTCCTTCAGTTATTGTTGCGCGAAGTGTATTATAATACTATGACAACGTAGAGATCCCATCATGCGCTGCTCGACTCTAGATTGCTGAAATATGCGACTAAGCAAGAACGAGTGTTGTAGAGAAAAGTGAGATTGTTATTTAGGAATTTTCTAATTAATAAATTTGACATTCAATTTCTACCAAATATTCAAGTTGAATTATACAGTTCGGAAACTATGTGCCGCCCATCAGATCCTGACCACATAAAAGGACGATCCCGCAAACCGAAGGTCACTCGGGGATTTCCGCCTCTTTATGCGTTCCGAAAGAGATAAGCCAACATAAATCACGTGGAGAACGGAGGGCTAGATGCGAGTCACATTGTAAGGACAAAGGGCGGCTTAATACTTCAGATCCGACATTAATCCACCCCCCGGCTTAAATCGGAAGGCGCAAAAGGGAGCGTCGCAAAAGTTCCTCTGCCCGAAGAAAGATTATGTTTTTGTCGTTTTAATACGTCGGGAAAATAAATCTCGGCTCTGATGGCGATGCGGTCTTTTGCGCGATTTTTCTCCGTGGGAAGGGTCGCAAATGCCGGAAGGGATTCTCGATAGTATTATTATTGTAGAGGAGTCGTTGGGGGTTCTCTCAGTGTTTAATGAACTTTATGATCTTTTGAGGACTGTCAACGGAATTGCGAAGTCCTAAAGAACTTTTGGCTTGAATTGTGAGTGATTTTTTTTGCTCTTTGCTTGTTTCCCTTGGGAACAACCCAGAACTCACTCACCACGAGGATTTGGTTGAAAATGCCAACCCAGCCTTGAAATATTTATGAATTTTAAGGCAAAGTTTATCGAGAAACTAGTTGGGCCCTTATAAACCAATCTCTTGCTTCAGGCCCACATACTTTTAACGATGCCTCTGTTACCATTTTAAGGCAGCATTCTACAGCATAAGAGTGACCGGTAAAACGTAGTATTTCTACTTATTCAGGAATATCCTTGATCATATGTATCAGATGTGTTCTAATTCATTTTTCATTGGAGTTTCACTTATCGTCATTCGTTAGTCGTCATTCCTTGCATCATATTTTGGTAGAACATTCGGTATTGCTTAAAACGTAACTATGGGAAGATTCTCGCAGTCTTGTAGTTATTTGCCAATAGTTCCTAAAAACTCACGGGATCAGACAGTTTTTCCAAGGCAGAAGCTATTTCAAACATCAAAAGTTTCTACCCTAGGATGAACATGGAAGCCATTGAGATATATAAACATAAGAACAACATGAAGAGAAGGGAAGAAACATAGCGCATGGTTGCCGGTATTCGAAAAGACCAAAATCAAGCCAATACGAAGTGGGAGCGATGGACCAATCAACATCACGCTCGTAAACGCAGTACCTTCTCCTGTCATTAATCACGGTATAAGTTGGGTCCACGGATCGAATCCAGCATCACTTTCGGAAATTCAGCGGTCGAGTTACATTCTCAGACCAAGAATCCTCTGAAGATGCCTACCCCAGTTGTAAACGAAACGTTAGGTGAAATAATTCCTAATAGACCATGGCCCATAAGCCCGGAAAACTCTCTTAGTCTTAGTCTGATGAAAACATGAAATCTCAGTTTTAATATCATTAGGGCACAAACGCCACTTCGAAAAACAATATTTCATGATGTCTTAATCTGCGGAGAGGGTACCTTCTATTGTCTGGAAATAAGAATGATGAAAAGCCAGAGAGAGAGAGAGAGAGAGAGAGAGAGAGAGCAATTTCATCATAATAAATAATTGGGAACACTTGGAATATCACACAAAAATCAATTGAATAGAAGAGGTGCTAAAACTGAACCTTTGGGAAGACCATTATTCAAAGTTTCGAAATTACTTCTATCATTATCGACAAGAGGATTAAACCTTTTGTCGAATAACATATTTCTAATAGTCTTACCATTTTTCCACATTTTGAATGATTAAGGAGATTAAGAGAGTATAAAGCATCGAAGAAAAGTGTGTTGTTTGAAGATCTTTATTTGAGATTCAGCCCCTTGAATGGTTACGTAGTTCTTTGTTCCCTAGCTTTGCTTGGTAGGTAAAGCGACGATATGCTTAAAAATAAGCGACAGATTTATTTGATACTAGCTGACCCGACAGACTTCGTTCTGCGTCAATCGAAAAATAAAAAAGCAACTTTGATATTATAATAAACTATTATGGTATAATACCTTGAAAGTGTCCTGTACAATATGTATTGCGCCAAACGATGTCATCTGGAAACAGCTATTAGATTTTCGAATGTTGGCCAAGAAATGTTTAGAATAATTTCATATCCTATCCCAGAATCAAATAGCGTATGGGATCTGATTGTGGGACCAATTGTTGCTGACCCGGCGAATTTTGTTTCGCTTTAGAGATGAATAAAGTTGTACTAAGCATTGTGTTTCAAGAAGGAAATATATTAGGTGAAATACAAACAAGAAATAGAAAAGCACAAAATTTAAAAAAAAATTATTGCATTGAAATAGGTAGATATATTGTTATTTATACATCAAAAGAACTCTCTATTTTAGAGGTGAAGAGGTAAATAGATAACTTCTTTTTTTTACAATTCCTTCATTGTAGTATCTTGTGATGAACAACATTTTTATTTTTTCTCCTGGGTGCGAGAATAAATAGGGCAGAAGGTTTGCCGACGCGTGAACACGCAACATAAAACTGGTCATGAGAAAAACAATTATTTTCTAGATACAAACTACACACGCCCAACGACTGGCCTTGCGATTTGTTAATTGTCATAGCAAACGCAAGACGAATAGGAAATTGAAATTTCTTAAACTCAAATGGCATATCTGTTGAGATTATTGGAATTC
This sequence comes from Hippodamia convergens, assembly GCA_038502775.1. Taxonomy (NCBI): domain Eukaryota; kingdom Metazoa; phylum Arthropoda; class Insecta; order Coleoptera; family Coccinellidae; genus Hippodamia; species Hippodamia convergens. The sequence goes on along the minus strand of CM076609.1, from coordinate 9,525,787 downwards.
TGGTAATAAGAACTTCCTCACCTTTTTACTTTTCTTTGAACATTGTGCAATGAAACACGTTAATTTCAAGGTGTTTCACCACAAAACGTGTTATGTTGCATAATCCAAGGCTAAGACACAGTAATGGTTTACATTGCCATCTAATGACGATAATAGTGGAATGGGGATTTGTTCAAATCATTTCTTCATAAAATTTTCTGTAGTATTCGGAAGAAAGATAGTTCTAATGGAGGGTTGGCCGAATTATATCGAGTGATATATATCATGATATATATCTTGATATACAGGGTGAGTCGGGAGGAACGGACCAAACTTAAGGTGTGTATTCTATAGCTCGAAATAATATAAAAAAACTCATATGTTGTTATCCGATTTTCATTTGTTCTCAAACTATAGCGTCATTATGAAAAACAACATTTTCTATATTAAAATGGTTTCATTTATAGCATTATTTTAATAAATGCACGAAAATCCTGCCATTAACCTCGAAACACATTCGTCTGCGAAGGGCTCTCGATGCTTTTCTGATTGATTCATGCTTTTCTTTAATAAGCGATGCCGTATTTCTAAAGCGTCGAATTAGAGCATTCCGAGTGTCAACTTTAACTTTGTATACCTCGTTCTTGACCCAGCCCCACAAAAAATAGTTCAATGGTGTGAGGTTTGGAGATCTTGGAGGCCAACTAATACGACCACAGCGACCAATCCATAGTCCGAGAAACTCTTGATCTGAATATTGGTTGACCTTATTAAATATTCTAATTACCCTATAGTTTGAAAACAAATGAGAATCGGATAACAACATATGAGTTTTTTGGAATTATTTCGACCTGCAGAATACACACCTGAAGTTTGGTCCGTTCCTCCCGACTCACCCTGTATATCTGATATTTATTGACTTGATATATATATCATGATATATATCATTCACTTTTTTCACGAAATAAATACCGCAGAAAAAAATTATTGATAATTTGGTTAAAATTGAAACGTGACAACAGTGCGTTCTATGGTTAGATCTCCCGTCGCGGGGGTTCTTTTTTTATATATTTATTGAAGTTATTTATTTAATTTTCATTTAGAAAAAATATTCTGGTTTTTGTCTTGTTTCTTCTGTTTTGTTACTTGTTTCAATTAAAATTTTATGAATAATGGTCTTTCAATACATATGTATGTTTAATGAACGGTTTTTTGCAGTTTAGCTAAAGAACAAAATTTTTGATATATATCAGATATATATCGGATATATATCCGATATTATGATATTTTGATATTTATATAAATATCATGATATTTGCCAACCCTGGTCTAATGACACATGGACTGAGATGCTTTAATATTATTAAAAAATGTAGTTCACCGAATCAATATCAAATATAATACTTTCACGAAATCGCTATTAACCGTAGCAACACCTACTGGCGTTATTCGCAATGAGGAAAATTATTTCCTATTTTTTTCCATTTCATCAAATTTTTCAGAGTTTCAATGCTTAATTTTATATATTAAGATTAGCCTCATATAGCCGCTGAATTGATGCGCGAGGCGAATAACAATTCGTGCCGCGCGATGCCGATTGAAAATTGATTGATGTGTGAACCAATTTCTCCTCGTTACGGTACTGGTCGAGCCCACAACCCCTCTTCCTGACTTACTGCTTTATCCGGCAGATTTCAGGCGCACTCACCCGCAAAGTTGAGTGAGCAGATAAGCCGATTCCTGATCTCCTAGGATGTCACATCCCGGTGTGCCGTGTGTTGGGGTGCGCAAGGATTCGGCTGATCCTTTGACGAGGATGTGTTCAGAAATATATTGCAAAAGATTGACGTTGGAACACAGTGTTCTACTTGAAAACAGCGCTCTTTCAAAAAATTTGAATACGCCACTGACTTTTATGTAAAAATATCTACCTTTTATTTCTTATGTTATACAAGACGAAAATAAAAACATCTCCAGAAGTGAACATTTTCGTTTTCACCCCGTATTTCAGGAAGAGAAGGCTTTAAAAGTTTTAGAAAAAAGTTATACAGGGTCGTGATACCGCATAATTCTATCTTCAATAATAGCTGAGATACAGTGCAGTCTCGACTGAAATGAGACACTGTGTATCATCACCCTAATGGAGCTCAGTACAGGGTGATTCACTTATCTTGGTAAAACCAATTTTCTTGAAAACGTCAGAATATTTTTTCATTCTGTGAATGGCGTTTTGAACAAGTCAATGTTGACTTGAGATGTGTATAAACATTTGCGGAATAAATAAAGACGCCAGGCGTCGCGGCGTTATCAAAAATTTTTTCTCCAGAGACATACCTTTTTCATCATGTCATTCGAAAGATAATTTCATTCTTTATTTTTTTTTCGAGTACAATTTTTATACATTTCTAACGTTCAGCGATCTGCAGAGTGTTTTATGTTAATTATATTCCATTTATTCTCTTCTGTTTTGTGGTACTATGCCATTATTTGGGGACATAGATATGATTTTGTGCCTTGAAATCAAGAAGGCTAGCTTTTTAGTCAATGTGCTTCTTCAAATAAGATGAAATATGTGGCTACAGCAAGATGGGGCTCCATGTCACAACGCTGCCATTGTGAAGAGATATTTAGATCAAGAATTCGAAAATAAATGGATAGGAACCAATGGACGAGACCTAAAGCTCATGGATTACTTTCTGAGGGGTTCCCTGAAAATATGGTATACAAAACTGATTTTAATAACTTGGACCATTTGAAAATAAAGATAAGAAACGCATGTGAAAAAGTAGGTCCTTATATTTTGACCAGAGTAACTTATAATGAAATAGGGAAATGTTATAATTTATGTATGGATCATAATGGCCGGTATACAGGGTCTTTCACGAGGAACCTCACCCATATTTATACGGGAAACTACTGAACGTATTTTCATGAAATTCAGCACTTATCAGTATTTCACGATGCTGATGAAATCTAAAATATTTTCAAGGCATGAGCACCTCCGGTTTTTCCGGAAATGACGTCAACTTCCGTTTTTCAAATTAGAACACCATTTTTTTATTGCAGAAATAGATTCCTTAGAAAATTTCAAGTTATTTTGATGTAACATTTTTCAGTTTTGGTTGGAAAATTCTCTCTGAGCGGGAAAATTCGAAAAAAAAAATCGAAAATAGAACAAGAATAACTTCGAGGTTTTTGGATGGAAAATTTTCATTTTTGGGATTTTTCAAGATGTAAGATTGATATATCCACTTTAAAAATCGAAATCGCGATTCATGATACAGGGGGTGAAAAAATCGCTTTCAAAGTTAGGGATGACAAAATCGTGAAAAATCAATTTTTTCAAATTAGAACCCCATTTTTTTATGGCAGATATTGAATCTACGTTAAAAAATAATGTGAGTGTATGCATCACACCCTTGCCCTAAAGTGGATATTTTCTGAGTTATTCACAAAAAACTGTTTTTCGTCTTGAATTTTCATCTATTTCTTTTCCCTTCACGCCAAAAAGATGAGATACCATTAACAGAACCATGACAAACTTGAGAAATGTCGGATCTTTCGTTAAGAAAACTATACACAGAGAAAAAAGTGTAGTAGAAGATGAGAACAACGAAATAACAGTTCTTGCATATTTTCGTGTGAATCCTCAAAATTCTCTCAAAGATGCCGAGATTGATCTGGGATTATCTCAATCGAGTGTTTGGAGAATATTAAAAAAACATAAAATGCACCCATATAAATTCAATAGGGTACAGCATTTGAAGGAAACTGATTTCGTCAGGAGAAAAGAGTTTTGCGAAGCTATGATGATTCGATTTCAAGAGAATGAAAACTTTTTGGACTGTATAATTTGGACAGATGAATCTAAATTCACAAAGAATGGTTCTTTCAATAGGCATAACAGTCATTATTGGGATGAAGAGAACTACCACCACTTCAGACAATGGAACTTTCAAGAGACCTGGAGTTTCAATGTTTTTTGCGCCATCAAAAATAATGCAATTCTCGATGTTCACATTTATGATGGGACTTTAACTGGTAAGATAGAACACTACACATGTTTGCATTATTTAAAGAATGTTCTCCCTTAGGAGATAGATATTCTGACATATTGACTCAAATAATTGAGCCGCTAGTACAGAACCATAATGACTTATGGTATCAACAAGATGGCGCGCCTCCACACAATTCACTCAATGTGTCAAATATCCTCTACAGGCTATTTGAAGATCGATGGTTGGCGAATAATGGTCCACATCTTTGGCCACCACGTTCTCCGGATTTAACTCCTTTCGACTATTATGTTTGGGGTAGGTTAAAAAATATTGTCTACTCAACTCCCCTGACTGATAAAGAGGACTGCATAGAACGAGTCAGAAATGCGTTCAGGTTTGTTTAGATTTTTAGATTCATAGTTTTGAAACTCAATTTGGTTTTTAAACACTTTTGCAGATCTCTTCCTCCCGATGAAATAAGAAGAGCAACGCACGAAGCATTCCTGAGACGTATAAATAAATGTCTAGAAATTAACGATCAAAACTTTGAGCATCTTCTCTAGTTATAACTGCGAGAGTTTGCCATGGATCTCCTAATAGTAACTTGAAGTCGGTTTCAAGAAGGGGTGAAAAATCTACAGCATGGTTCAAATAACAGTTTCTGAAAATTTCATCTTTTTGGCGTGAAGGGAAAAGAAATAGCTGAAAATTCAAGACGAAAAACAGTTTTTTGTGAATAACTCAGAAAATATCCACTTTAGGGCAAGGGTGTGATGCATACACTCACATTATTTTTTAATGTAGATTCAATATCTGCCATAAAAAAATGGGGTTCTAATTTGAAAAAATTGATTTTTCACGATTTTGTCATCCCTAACTTTGAAAGCGATTTTTTCACCCCCTGTATCATGAATCGCGATTTCGATTTTTAAAGTGGATACATCAATCTTACATCTTGAAAAATCCCAAAAATGAAAATTTTCCATCCAAAAACCTCGAAGTTATTCTTGTTTCAGCGGAGCTCTATTTTCGATTTTTTTTTCGAATTTTCCCGCTCAGAGAGAATTTTCCAACCAAAACTGAAAAATGTTACATCAAAATAACTTGAAATTTTCTAAGGAATCTATTTCTGCAATAAAAAAATGGTGTTCTAATTTGAAAAACGGAAGTTGACGTCATTTCCGGAAAAACCGGAAGTGCTCATGCCTTGAAAATATTTTAGATTTCATCAGCATCGTGAAATACTTATAAGTGCTGAATTTCATGAAAATGCGTTCAGTAGTTTCCCGTATAAATATGGGTGAGGTACCTCGTGAAAGACCCTGTATAGAACATATGATTTGAAATATTTCGTTTGTAAACAAAAATATGTTTATTGTTATAAGATATAATATTTTATGAATATAATAAAAAAATATGTAGTTTGTTACAAAACCTTCGTCATTTTCCGAACAAAATCATATCTAGGCCATCTAGCCATTATGATCAAAACATAAGTTATATCATTTCCCTATATCATTTTAAGTTACTTTGGTCAAAATGTAAGGGTCCATTTATTTTCGAATTCTTGATCTCAATATCTATATATATGGTATCGTTGTGACATGGAGCCCCATCTTACTGTATCCACATATTTAATCTCATTTGATTAGGCAGATTGTTTTCGAAACTAGAGTTCTTTAATTCAAGGCTCAAAATCATATCTGTGTCTCCTAATGAAGGCATACTACCGCAATACAGAAAAATAAAATTGGAATAGAATTAACATAAAACACGCTGCAGATCACTGACGGTTTGGAATGGATGAAAATTGTATTCGAAAAAAAAGTTCAGAATAAAATTATCTTTAGGATGACATGATAAAAAAGGTATGTCCCTGGAGAAAAAATTTTTGATAGCGCCACGACACCTGGCATCCTCATTTATTCCGCAGATTTTTATGTGCATCTCAAGTTGACATTGACTTGTTGAAAACGCCATTCACAGAATGAAAAAATATTCTGACGTTTTCGAGAAAATTTGGGTTACCAAGATAGGTGTGATTCGAAAATCGTATCTGTTATAGTTCAGACTTTGTCCGCTTTGATAAGCGAACTTTCTTGCTCCAATGAGATTATTTAAAATCTACTTCTCCAGGTCTAAACCAGTTGCAATCCTTTCGCTTTATCTTCGAACTCCACCGCTAAACCATACTTTTTTTTCAGCAACAAAGGCCGGATTTGCCGAGGCTCTTGCAACAAATGCACGCACAGCAACTACCGTCCCATGCGGCGCCACCCTTACCTATGATGCCTCATCCTGGACTTGCAGGAGCGCCCCCTAGCTCCGCAGCCAGTTTACTAGGCCTTTCAGGAGCTCTAGGAGCCCCGGGCCAGCATCCCTTGGCCATGCTGGCCGGCAAACCTGACATGCATAGATCGGACGACGTGAAATCGAACAGCGGTGAGTTGATTCTTAGTTAGTTCATTCTAGGGCGAGAGTCGTGATGATACGGTGAAGTACGTGACGTGGTACACTCATTTTTCTATCTAGACCAGATTCTTTAAAATGCAAAAAGCAATAAATTCACCTCCTGAAGAAGTTCTCGAATTTGCATCAAATTATATAAGTTGTTGCAAGTTTGAAGACTTTGTCATTCAATATGGTGAGAAAATATGTGAAAAAATAAATGAATATCTTCATTAACATAGAATTCCGGTTGTGGTCTATCAAGAATGAAAATAGAATTGATAGAATACTGAAAAGGCACAACAGCTATACCATTTATAAGCTCTGGACAAATGATCAGAACTACCAAAGACAAACTAGACCCACTTTCATAGGCCGTTATTTGCAGGATACCTGGCGACTGCGGCAAAGTCAACATTGGTACAACAAAACGAAGCATCAATTGGAGAATAAAGGAGCACGAGCGATGCTGTCGACTGAATCAGACAGAAAAATCTGTACTAGCTTAACATGCTCTAACAGATGGAAACAATATAGTTCTCTCGAAGACACAGGTCATTTCAAACATCAACAGTTACTATCCAAGGATGAATATGGAAGCCATTGAAATTTATAAACATGAAAGCTATGTAAAAAAGGGGTTTCTTCATTTCTGTTCATGTTGTTTTCATGTTTATAAATTGCAATGACTTCCATGTTCAGCCAGGGATAGTAACTTTTGATATTGGAAATAATCTCCGCCTTTGAGGAATCTATATTGTGTCCATCCAGCATGTTCCGCTAGTGCGGATTCTTCTGTTTGATCCAGTCGACGTCACCCTTCGTGCTCTTTTATTCTCGTATTGAAACTTCCTTTTGTTGCACCAATATAGACTTTGCCGCAGTTACAAAGTATCCTGTAGATACCAGATATGTATTTAATCTGAAGATGTATTCGAAAGTTAGGTGAACTAACTAACAGTTTGCTATATACAGGATGATTCATTAATGGTAGCCATTGGCAGAATAGCAATGTCGATATCTTCAGAATGACAAAAAATATGAGTTTCTGGTTTTAACAAGTCAAGAGGTAATGCCATTTTGGTTTTGTCAGTTGGTTATAGTTATAGCGTTGCATCAAATAGTCATTTCTGTATCTAGTGCTCTAGTACTACTTTGGTGATGGAGAACTGATTTTTTTGTTTTTAAAAATAGTCTCGAGGTCACCAAAGTATTTCGCGCATGAGATGCAAACAAAATTTTTTCTACAATCGTCAAAAATATTGTTCTTGAATAAGTAACATGCTTAGCTTAAAATGACAAATAGTATTGATCTGGCTTGAACTGTTTCTCCAAATCACCTTTACGGCATTTGCTCGAAAATCAAAAATGGATAGTATTTCAACTCCCAAAACTGCGACAACACGAGCTGAATCTGAGTTATCTGGTTTAGGAATAAATATTGGTTCGTGCACTGGCTGCACCATGAATGTTAACATTGTGAATGATAAATAAAATTAGGTAGTGTTGAATTTTCTCACAATCCCTCAATTATTGTTATACATTAATAATAACAGTGCTTTATTGCAAGTGCAATTGGCCGTCGACCTGAGGTCCTTCAGCCTTACATTAATAAATAGATGATTTCTTGGATTTTTGCTTAGTGAAATAGGTATGTACAGGGTGATTGTTTATATATTACTCAATAGCTAACTCAGTTAATATTGTCTAAATCTAAGGCAGCTGTAGAACGCCACTCGATAATGCTGTGATTTATTTATATCGAAGTTCCATTCTATAGTCTCCTGATAGTCCCTTCTTAACATCATTGGACACTTTTTTATGGGGATATTTGAAATAAAAATGCCCGTCCGCAAAATATTGAAGACATTAAATTCAGAATAGAAGAAGATATCTACACCCACAATATATTCCATGAATGTTGCGGAAAATCCTCAAAAACTTTAGAAAAAGATATCGACTAATTGAACAGTCAATAAATAAATAATAATATTTTTCATTATCCACGGTTCCCTTGATATGGAAAAATCGCATCGTTCTCGTGTGGCATTCCACAACTGCCTTAGATTTAGCAATAAATATCTATATTTATAGAAAACTGCCAGATATAATCTCAATAAGGTATATATATTTGAAATCAGAAGGAAGAGCTCTACCGTTGTTAACCGTAGCGACATCTACTGGCGTTATTCACAAGAAGGAAATTAATTTCCTATTTTTTTTCCATTTCATCAAATTTTTTCGAGTTTTCATGCATTTCATGTTAACCCACCGTTGCAGAATCCAACAAAAAATCTTTCTCAACAAACAGTTCATCCAATCTTGAGTTATAAATGGTATAACCAACAATATGGCCGACTTAGCTTTATATTTTAAGAAGAGCGAAGAGCGTAATGATGAATTCTGAGACTGAGAGAAACAGTCAAATTGATGATACCAGATGGTTCTTTATGACCCAGTCCATGTGGCAAAAGTGAAAAAAAAGCTATAACTATAACTGGCTAAAAGCCCTGGATCTATGTCAACACAGCTGTTATTATTTATTTAATCTTATCCCAAGTCTATTCTCTGCAAGCTTCAAACCGGCTCAACGTTGCCTTGTTTCTGATTAAAAACTTTATTTTAAAAAACTTCAAATTCCTTCTTATTTCACAACTTTGTTGTCCTGTGAATTCCTAAGAAAATGGCTGAATTCCGAGTGAAACAAATCCTCATTCCGGATGAGACGCGTTCACTCGATTGCCCGTCCGAAACCGAGTTCCTCGGCAACCAGAATTTGATTAACACTAACCGTCGCGACGCTCCTAAGAGGGCGTCGGACGACCGGGTTGTTTGTTTCGCCCCAAGGAGCCTCAGCGCCCTTTACGTCACATTATCGTGAAGGAGCCATAAACGATGCGGTGGCTCAGAACTTACGAGAGGAGATCTCGGGTTGTCATGCCAACCAGATATTAAGGACGATCTTGTCTCTGCCTCGTTTCGATGGTCCTCTGCTGTCTCGTTTCCCCCCCTCCCCCTCCGGGTTTGGGGATCCGGTCACGTTCAGGAGGTGGCGAACGCGGAAATGTTAACTTGTTGGGGGTGATAACAAAAAAGTTTGAAGTGGGAGGAATAGACATAACGAGGAGGATGTTTCAGGTATAGGGGATTTCGAGGAGCAATCATGGAGATATGCTTTGGGGACTTTTTCGTTGTTGAGGTAACTGTTGAAAAATAGTCGACTGAGAGGTATGATGGAACACAAAGTTGAATGTTGACTTATACCGGGTGTTTTGAAGAGGGTGATCCCGTCTATTAGATAGATAGAAAACTGCAATAGTACATAACATTACTAGCAAGGTAAGAAGGCTTTTACTGGCGAAGGAGTTACCTCCTTGAGCCAGTAAAACCCGTTACCTTGCGTGTATTGTTTGATATTTTATTTGTTTCTCATTTGTAAAAAAGTTAGATAAATTCCAAAAAAATCCCAATAATTTGTCGCAAATGTCGTAAGCTATGGAAGCGTTGCCATGAACATGTCTGTTTATTTTTCTCCACATTTGTTTTGGCGAAAGCGAAAACGAATGTACCAAAAAAAATTATAGAGGCAGCCTGCAGTGTAGCATCAAGATTATTACCTGCGAAGCTTCAAGGTACGAGGTACGACTTCAGAAAGTGGCAAAAAAATAGTGGGTGATTGGGGTAACTGAAGATGTTTTGTTGGTCTACTTGAATCAACTATCAGTTAGATTCAGCCCTAATACTTTATGGGCAAAATGGTCTATGCTGAAAAGCTGCTTGGAAATGAAATAAAAACCCCCAGTTCGCAGGTTGGTTTTCCTTAAAAAATTTATTGAAAAATATGACGTTTAGTTGTCATTTGCAAATTTCAAAAGGTAATAGCGTTTCTGAAACGAAAAAATGACCGTTATACGCCGAAAAAGACCAAGGTATTAAGTAAAGAAGAGGCTCAACAATTTATTTTACATGCTCCTGATGACCAGTGGTTGCTGGCGAGAATTGTAACATTATTTGGGATTTTTGGATGTGACGAAATTCTCTCCTTAGACTTGAATGATGTAGAAGATATGGAAAAATACGTTATTGTGACATTGCGGCTAACAAAAAATTTAACAACAAGAAGATTCACGATAACTGATAATGGCTGCAGTTTCAAGCCTGCATGTTTTACAGAAAATATGTAAATCTACGGCCTCCTGGAACAGAAAGCCTAAAATTTTTTTTACATACCGACATGGAAAGTGCATTTTCCTTAATGCTTGCCAGCACACTCTTGGTGGTGTCCCAAAGAAATATTTAGGTTTAAAAGACTCAGAGTTATACACCGGCCACACTTTTCGCAGAAATGGAGTCACTATGGTTGCGGATTCGGGTGGAGATATTTTAGCACTAAAGCGTGCAGGAGGGTGGAAGAGCACCGAAATTGCGATGAGTTATGTCGATGATTCGGTCGATAAGTGGAAATTCATTACCATTTGTACCAAGTATTTCAGACCCTTCTCCATTATACTCCAGTGAAGTGCGATGAATAAAATGCTCCACCTTTCCAATTTTGAAGTTTGCATAAGCATGCACAAATATCTCCAACAAATGAGTGTGTAACATTAACATCGCTAACGTCTTCAATATTTATTTCAAAATTCGGAGTCATAATATTAGTAACATCTCTACTATTTTGGTAAATAGCTACCACACCTTTTAGAACAGTATCTCGTTTGAATTGAACAATACAATTGAAATTAGGTATTTCAGTCGGATTATCACGCGTCATGCATGTTTCAGTAAGAAGTAACACATTGGTTTGTCTCGTACCTGAATCTTGTAAATCGTATTTGTGACTATGTAAACTTTGGCAATTGAAAGTCATTATTGAAATTCTATTACTAATGAAATCTAAGCATAGTTGTGTTGTTCATCATGCCGCACGGACGTGGAATCTGTTGCTCTCGATGCTCTAATAAAATAGATCGCTACGATGATTCGATACAATGTTCTTCTTGTAGTGGTAATTATCACATAAAGTGTGTGAATTTATCGGTTGAAAGTTTCAATGAAATTCGTTCAAATAACTCGGATTGGAAGTGTGAAAACTGCCAAGTTAATGCAAATGTTATGACATTCCAACATCAAAGTACACACCAGCAACAAAGTACAACCGAGTACAACCAACCAATGTTGGATTTAGTGAAAATGAGGAATGAAATTGTTTCCGAAATTTCTGCCATATTCAGGGATGAATTCGCCTCGTTGAAAAATATAATCATTTCACAAAATAAACAGATAGAAAAACTGACGAAAGAAGTTCGTTCAATAAAGAATGTTAAACCCCTTATCAAAGAACCAGGCGATAATCAAGGTGTCAGGAAATCTGATAACACAGAACGTCCCGATGACATGTCTTCATCTGACGCACCTCCCAACCGATGTTATTACAGATGTCATGTTCTTCAGGTTATTCGCATTTGGATTCTCCAAAACAAACCGAGAAGTCGGATGGGAATTCGCCTTCGATTACCGAGAGTTCCTATGCCTGGAAAGTTGTTTCTAAAAACAAAAAATCCAAACATGTCATCAAGTTACCTGAAGAAAATTCAAAAATATCAATTATTTCGCCAACGAATGCGAAAATAATTCCAAAAAAATCTAATAAGCCTCTTGTTGGAACACAAAAGACGAATATTCTCAGTGTGGTTCCAAAAAGAAAGTTCTCCCATCTCCACGTAACAAGACTCGGTCCGGATACGACCGCTGTCGAGTTACAAAATTATTTCCAAAGACATATACAGGATGTTACATGTGAAAAACTAAACTCCAAGCAACCAGACGTTTACTCCTCCTTCAAGGTTTCGCTGCCGGCGGACTTTATAGACACAGTGTTGAATCCTGAGTTCTGGCCAGAGGGTGTTGCAGTCAACAGGTTTTTTCCAAGGCGACGTCAGCAGGTGGTGGTGAGTTGATGCGTAGGGACAAGCCTTCCCCCAATATTTCCAGACAAAAATTGAAAATACTACAATTAAATGTACAGTGCATATCCAACAAATTAGGTATCCTGGAAGTTCTATTCAACGAACAGCAACCAGACATTATATGTATTTCTGAGCACTGGTGCAGTCCTGAAAGCGTGCAAACAATGATCATTCCTGGGTACCATCTGCTGGATTTCTATTGCCGTCCCAACAGGGCTCATGGTGGATCGATGGTTTATACGAAACCTGAATTACAAGTGAAAAAATTGTTCGTGTCGCAATTTTCAGAAGAGATGCAATTCGAAGTGTGCGGAATTAAAGTGCTTGCTCAAAAAGTACGACTGGTTATTCTGAGCGTGTATCGACCATGTTCAGGTGATTTTGAGGTATTTTTGGATAGAATGTCCCATACCTTGAACCATTGCTATGAAAAAGGAGATGTTATATTTGTATGTGGTGATCTGAACATTGATCTCCTCAAGGTTAATTGTCTTAACCATAAATTATTTTTGGATTTTCTTGACTGTTTCAATTTACATGTCTCATCAAGAGTTCCAACTAGAGTATTCTCTAATGTTACGGGGCACACTTCCGCATCCAAGGTTGATTATATTTTGACTAACATCGATTCAGACTGTTGCACTGCCGAGGTGTTCGAGGCTTTCATTAGTGACCATCGTGCTCTCTCACTTGATTTTGTTGTGAAATTCAGTACCAATGCTCAGAATTTATCAACCCGACAAATAGTCAGAAAACTTAATCAAGAGAATTTGAATGATTTTGCCTTTCGTATTTCGAATCATAATTTCCGTCAAATGTATGACCATGTGGATGTGGATGGGTGCTTCGGATCATTTGTCTCGAGCATTCAGGAAATTTTTGAAACTTGCTGCCCACTAACAAAATTTAAGAATATAACCAATAACAACAATAAAAAGTTGATTAATGCTGAGATTATTTCAGCCAAACAAGAACTTAAAAATCTTCATTGGTTATATAAGAATCTAACATGTCAATCAACCTATAATCTATATAAGCTAGCGAAAAAGTCCTATAACTTACTCATTAAGAATACTAAATTAAGATATAATACACAACTAATACAAAGTTCTGAAAATAAAAATAGAACAGTGTGGAATTTGGTCAATAGTCTCACTGGGCGAGGGAGCGCAGTGAAGCGACCTGTTGAGCTTCTTGTTGATGATGTTTTGTACACCGAAGCAAAAGATGTTGCAGAGATTTTTGTCAATTATTTTTCTACTGTAACTGTGAGTAAACTCAATTCTTTTTATAATAACCAATCATCTACCTCCGGTACCACATCTAAAATATTGAACTCGAACTTTTTTTTCCATCCTGTGCTAGAGTGTGAGGTATTAGACATTATAAGACTAATTAAGAACAAAAAGAGTAGTGGAGTTGACTCTGTTTCTTCTCGCATCTTGAAGCTGGTAGGTGTTGATATTGCTTCACATTTTGCCCATGTGATAAATCTTTCTGTGAGTTCTGGAGTATTTCCTCATCTCCTCAAAAAGGCTTTAGTGATTCCTATTTATAAAAATAAATCTGCTAATGACATAGCAAATTACAGACCTATTTCGCTACTTAGTGTCTTTTCGAAGGTTTTCGAGCGTATTGTCTTCAATAGAATGATGGACTATTTGGACAAATATCGTGTACTCGATAACTCGCAACATGGGTTTCGATCAGGCCGTTCAACTCAGTCGGGAGCTCTTTACTTTGTTGAATTCATATACGAGTATCGCGATAATGGCCAGTTCGTAGCGGGGTTATTTTTCGACCTCTCGCGGGCATTCGACAGCCTTTCTTTCAAGGTTATTGTTGAAAAGTGCTACAATTTGGGTTTTAGAGGTGTGTTTCTTGACTGGCTATCTAGTTATCTTAAGGGTAGAACAATGTCTGTTAAAGTAGAGGATTATATTTCTGATGAACATGAGTTGGTCCTCGGAGTCCCACAGGGTTCTGTTCTGGGACCGCTCCTTTTCTTATTATTCATTAATGACTTACCTGTCAATTTGAGAAAAATGATGGCTGACCTGACTAATCTTTCTGATCTATCCCGGTTAACTAGGATTATCAGAATACTTCTATTCGCCGACGATACCTCGATGTTGGTTGCTGCTCGGACCTTTGAAGAACTACAGGAACTGTGTTGTACATTGTTGAAGTGCTTTGTTGAATGGTGTCGTTTGAACTCTCTAATTATAAATATAGAGAAAACTCAGTGTGTTCACTTCACTGTGAGAGGTAGTGAGCGAGTGCTGGTTGTTGGTCATTTAGATGAAATTATCTCTTCGTCTGAGCACTCAAAATTTCTTGGAATCTACATCGATTCCAATTTGAGATGGACCGCACAAATTGAGTCTATTTGCAAAAAACTCAACAGTGCTTACTTCGCAATAAGTAGAGTCAAAAACTCACTTCCCTTAAGTGCTATTATGAACATATACTATAGTCTAGTGTACAGCCACCTATCCTATAATGTCATGCTCTGGGGGAACTCCACTGATGTTGGTAGGGTGTTTCTAATTCAGAAGCGAATTTTACGGATGATTTTTAACATTCCTCTGAGATCTTCTTGTCGACCAATTTTTATTGAAAAAGGGATTCTAACGGTTGCGTGTATATACATCTATAAGTGCTTGGTGTATTTTAAGGAAAATGAGGGAAACTTCCCCAAACTCTCTAGCTTTCACAAATATAATACAAGAAATGAGGAAATATACCATATCCCCAAACATAACACGACAAAGTTTGAATACTCTCCAAATTACCAATGTATCAAATTATTCAATCACCTGCCGAAATGTATTAAATCACTAAAGATCAAAGAATTTAAAAAGATAATTAGGGACAAACTAATTAAAGACTGTCTCTATACTATTTCTGATTATTATTGTCAGTAATTTCTTCTATACTCGAGTATGTATTATTTTTCTATTTTTTGTTCTGACCTATCCTACACATGTATTTATATGTCTTAAAGGATCAATATATGTTATTATTATTATTATTATTATTAAGCCACTTCGAACTATCGTCTGAGCACTATTTAAAGTCAGTCTTTTGAATTCTTGCAACAAAGATGCAGTCGATGCAGCTTGCCTTCGATTATGATAAAACTTAAATGCAGAATTATCACTTTATGTCGTAATATACAATTTTTCAATATTAGTCACCCGAGAGAGTGCAACATAGACGAGTTCCTGAGAATGTGATTCACTATACTCATATACTATTTCGTTAAAAGATTCACCTTGCGACTTTTGAATAGTTAGAGCAAGAGCTGAAGTTAATGGAAAATGTTTGCGTTTGGCTATACATTTTCTATTCGATGTTAATGAAATATTAGCCGTTCGTAATTCAATGCCTTCATTTTACACTGCTAGAGTGGATGCACGCATCCGTCAAGTCGCAAGCACCCAAAAACCGTGCCGAAGTCTGCCGAACTGAACCGACGATACACGGCTGTGTTAGGTTTTTTCGTTACGGAATTTCTACATTCGGTCGCCGCTCTCAAAGCCTGAGATAAAAGCTATGCAATAGCTTAAAAAATTTTGTGAATCCAGAAGGGCTGGGCTAACTCCACACAAACTGATGCCAGATCTGCTGATTCTCCCACAATCTACTGATTTTTCTCAGTTCATCCATATGGGCTGAAAAACTGAAAGTGCTGCGCTATCTATTCATTCAATCTGGATTTATCGGAAAACAAGACAGACATTGGAATGCAATTTTCGTGAAAGCGCTGAGGTGATATATTTTTCCTTTTTTCCAAATATGTGGAGAACCACATGAATTCAAAAAAAAAAAAAAAATACAACCGCACAAAGCAGCATAAAGCTAGAACGAAATTTTTTGTTTGGGCTGAACCAGAAAATTTTCGAAAATCCAAAAGTGTTAGGACAACTGCTAACACATGTGGAACACTAGATGTCGCCATTTGTATTTATTTACAAGGCTCAAACAAGTTGCTTTAAAATTACCTATTTTCGAAAATCTAGATTTTCTGGGCCAACTTCACAAACATGAATCGATGGCATTCCACATCTCCCGATACGGTCCTGGAACGTGCCGCCGCCTGCAGAAAACGGATCCATACACGTTCGACGATTCCGCGTCATTTCCTGCATCTTTTTACGGTTCTCGTGTGATGCAAAGGCGTTAAAGGAACTGGAAGTCGCTCAAGTGTCCGTAATGCCATCTAACAACCGCGCATAAACGATAGGCTGCAGGAGCCGTAGGTTTTCGATGCGAATAAATTACTTTGGAGGGGAGCAGGGCCGGGCTGGGAGATTTCCGTCGGGTTCCTTTGTCGGCGGAGATCAAAGATCGTGTGGTTGGTTTGTTTTTTCGTAAAAGCGGAGGATTTGTTGTTTGTTTGCCGGAGGTCGAGTTTTGGATGTTGGTTGGTGGTTTTTGTTGATCGAATGAGGGATAAGTGGTCCCGAAATGAAGGATACTCTTCCAAATATGCAGAAATATGTGAGACCTTTTAAATTTATGTTACATCTTCTCTCAATTGCTGTCCACCTGAAGCCTTTGCTTGCTAGCCCGATCTCCGACGAATCCTAGGACCTCTCTACCTAGGGTTGCGTAGACAGGAGCCCTGAAAGTAGAAAGGATTCGGGTTCGTCTTGTTAGCTTGGTGTTTCGTTTGGAATCGCCATGAGTTTCCTTCTTCTTTCGTTGCTTCATGGTGCCTTGGGTTTCATTTGACACACAATTAAACCCATGTTGTTAGGGAGACATATGGATTGGAATTCTTAGTTTCTTGCTCGGCCCAAGAACGATTGAACTACTGATTACAACTACCCATCTACCAATCGTTCGAGTATGCCAAAATTGGACTAAACCGATCTTCAAACCAAAGATTATAGAGTTAGAAAGATAGGAAACGCCCTTATATCAGTAGTACTAAAATCCGACTACGATTATTGCCTGTTTCTTACTTTTGACACCTAGAGGGCTGTACTGAAAACATTATTCAGTACAGAAAACTAGGCGCGAAAATCAAATTATACTTCTCATAAATTTCCATTAAATTGAGTATTCTTGTCGAGCTTTCAAAAAAACATCCTGATCGACAAAACAAAAGAAGGGCACCGCTTTTTAATCAGTATGATATTTTCCATCTACATATTGTTTTGAATCAAATGAAGTACGCTTCTGGATTTTTTATATTTTTATTTCAAGTGATTGTGTCAAATCAACTACAATACAATAATTATGAAATTTCAAAAATGTATTCCTATTTTAGAGAAATATTATAACAATTTCCAGAACTTATTCATAGTGTGAACTCTCGATAAAATGGACCCAATTCATACATATCTTACCCAGTGTATTTTCATCCCGATGAGTCTAGAGGGTCCAGTAGATGAGTCGAACTGCTGGAAGGGTCGTCAAGAGAACCTCCACCGCTTCAAGCCGTTCTTCTGATCACCATTGTCTCTATGAGTGGAACTTCTTGATCTAATGAATGAGAACGAAGAAGATTCGGTTCGCAAACAAATCACCACAAGTGATGAATATAATACGATTCTTCGACCTCTGAGGACATGTTTCCAGTGTTCAGACGCTCGTTTCTCATTGATGATGATTTCGTGTTTACCAGAGTTTTTCTCTCAATGAAGTGAAGTCTCACTTGAATAGATAAGTCGGAACAGTTTTTTGGTTGCTAGGAGTTCGACTCAACGAGAGTCCACTGTATATTAATTACAGAATATTTGAACAACAATTAAAAAAAAATATCAGAGGTGTACAACAAGACCTGTAGGTCAGCCCATCAAGAGTTCTTCATGCGTTATACAGAACAATATATTTTTGGCCCGAAAACTCTATCCAATTGACAGCACTGAAAATGAAAAGCAATGAACAAGACAGTTACATGATACGAGTTTCAAAACTTACATTTCCATTCTCTTTGGAAATGAAAAGAATGCACATTCAAGATTATTTTTTCTATTATTTCTGCAATAAATTACCATGCATTTTAAATGTCGGCAAGTTTTTAACACAAAATTCATAACAGAAAAACACACAAACAAAGAATATAGAATTAGCTAGGTGCTTCTCTTGTAAATGTCGAGTTATTTCAGTGGAAAATATTCAAGTATTTCTTTAAAATTGACAACAGCCTACTTATAATCTCTATATAAGCTTTGCTAAAATGGGCCCTAATTGAATATTTTAACTACTGGGTGCGGCACGGAGGATGGATGGTTTTAAAAAAAATAATAAAAGCGGTAAGAGTGTCTACGCGAACTTCCAAGAGCGCCTCCAGCACTGCATCACCGATTTCGGCCACCACATGCCTGATGTGATTTTCCACACTTGACTGTCTCAAATGCTTTTTCCTTGAGAATCTGATTCCGTCAATAAATGTGTTTTTGAGTAAAAATTAACGCTTTTATTATTTTTTTAAAACCATCCATCCTCCGTGCCGCACCCTGTATAACCAGTTCACTTTTGAAACTACAGATGTCGCTCACATCACTGTAGTCGCTTCGTTTCGCATCTTTATACTCTATAATCTCTGCTTCAAACATCGAATTATATGGACCGTACTATCGATCCAAATAAAGATTTCATGCATTTTTCTTGATTTAATGTGTTTTTTTCGTGAAAATATTTCCTACAGCTCTCAAAAAAATCACCCATTTGGAAATTATAAAGTTCCCTGCCTAGTTGTATTTTTTGTATTTTTTTTTTGTGATCTTGAGGTAGGGAAAATGAACCTAACCTAACCTGAATGCGAATCGATGTGTTATTTTTTATCAAATTTTTTTTTCAATTTCAAAAAAAATTTTTTAATAACTTTTGGTAGGGAAAATGAACCTAACATAACCTGACCTTGTTAAACTAAACTATATAGACTATATATAAGACTATATCAGAGCTGTGTCCGAGGTAACTGCACTGAGAGAAGTATTCACTTGATATTATCGATCATGCGTTATAGTTAATGAATCATTTATTGGCCAAATCGACAAATAAATATTTCTTTCATGGAAATGAAGAATTTATTCAAGTTTTCGCAAATCACCGTCACTCAATATCATATCACATTTATTTATGAATTATAACATTCAATAATAGCGAATAAAGACGCATTAGACTGAAATAAATATATTTAGTAATAATTAACAAACTGCTTGAATTATGAATGAATGTTAACGTCTGAAAATTATATAGCAAAATTGAAAATTAATGGCTTTGCGCTAACCAACTGTGCCATTCGGAAGGTTGAGGGTTCCATCTGATCTTCGGTTGGCGACTCTCCCAGAATTCCATGTTAGTTTGAATTCTTCATGAACTATGACGCTCGTGAAGAATTCTTTGGGGAGTTAGGGTTGGAAGGGGAACTCATTCGCTATCGGTGGTCATCGATGATTTGATTTTTACCTAACATCCGATTGCGTCATTCGCGATTTTCGCGATTTATCGGCAGGAGTCGGGTAGTTGAATCCACCGACCACCGAACAATGTTAACTAGCCAAGATGACTGAAACATGTCAAATGCGGTTTGTTCATTGTTAATAAATCCTATATTTTGAGTAAACATATCGTGGAGTGGTGGAAGTTTAGAATCATTTAGTAATAGGAACCAAACGTTCGTTTATTACCAAATGAACATATGTTTTCAATTAATATATCTTATATTTGAAGAGAACTGCAGTTTAAATGAAATACATCATACCCAAATATATTAAATATTAACAAATACCGTGTAAATAAATATTTCGTTATATGTGAATGAATTCTTTCAGAGGCAAGATCTGTTAGTTAATAAATAAATTAAAGATTAATAAGTGGATTTGTCTGTTAATGAATAATCTCGAAATAAATACTTTATTGATAAAAACAAATTTATTTCTCTCAGTGTGGAGTATATTTATGAGTTTCATTTATTTTTTTCTCGAAAATCACCGCCTCCTCAGAGCTGAAATTGAGCCTGTAGTATCAGGAAGTCCCATAGATTCACTGTTCAAAATATTTTTAAAATCGTTGACGGGGCTAAAAGATTTATAATAACCACCCATTTCATTCTGATATTCTTCGTGAATCATCCTGTATCCACCACTATTCCATAACGAAAACGCCCGGGACGGTCCTGCGAAATGCAAATAAATTACTTCCGTATGCGAGTTCTCGATGCCGAATAAGTTCTCGGATTCTTTGATCTCCGCCGCCGACGGAATCGGCAAAGGACATTACATGTAAATTTCGCGTCGATATCGGGGCCTCGCATTCCAAACATATCAAATATTAGACGTCGCATTCGCGCTCCAGCGCACTCCTCCCTCCTTTGAACCTCCTAGCGTGGATTTGCGGCGTATCAATCTCCCGTCGCAGATTTCCTCCGATAGATCTTCGGATTAGCCGCGCTTCGGGAGCCGCCGAGAATGGGCCTGGAAGAGGCAGTTTTTCATCTTCGCGATTGGACAGGAGGGCATGTATTTTTCACGTTTCGCGTCGTTACGTCTCTTTCAGAAAGGCGAAGCATCTGGTGGATTGCCGGAGGAAATCGATTCTGGGGTTGCTCTCCTTCCAGGAGCATTTTCTTCACGAGTCTCCAGCAAATCTACATCTTTTCCCAACGCATCTAATTTCAAAATTTTTTGGTGATTTTCAACAAGCTATATCTCAGTGAAAAATGGTTGTAATGAAAATGAAAAAACTTACTTTCGAACCTTGAAGACTCTAGTTTCTTAATTTGTTGGTTTAAAATTTTCAGGATTACCCGTAGCCATGCAATCCTCGGATAAATAGTGAAGAAAAAGTTTTCAAAATTTTTATTTTTGCTCTACGCGCATATAAAGCCGGGTACAGACGACTGCAACGTGTAATGCAACGCGTAATTCAGATTGCACCGTCTGGACGGCTCACGAATATATGGCAAATCTTCAACGCGACTCCTTTTTCGTCGGCTGTTCCACTCGGTTTCTACAAACATGCCGATAAGGAAAGTTGCAGGGTTGGCATAGAATTTCTGCACTTTATAAAACCCTGTGGATTTTTTTGAATTGATAAAAACCACTATAATTGGATTTTCTCAAAAATTGCGAATTTTCGGTTTAACCAACATCACATACATAATATATTTATTTGTGAATGTTCATTCAAAAATTTACTATTGTGATTGATCAATAGAATGTGGTATTTTTCGGTTCCGACGAAAAAACGGGCATTTTTGTACAGGAAAGTATGAAATAAACAAGATGAAACATTTCTAACAACTGTCTAGAAACCAGAGGAAAACCAGCTGAACCTCGAACTACCTTCCAGAAGCAAACTTCACCTTTTTTTCCACTAGAGGGATTGACGACTTGTTTTCATTTTCGTCATTTTGGAACCAGAATTTGTGAAAAATGTGAAATTTTTTTCACAGCTCCGACACAGTCCTTCCAGTTGTGCATAATTACTGAAACTGTATGAAATCTGAAGAATAATTGAATATCCCCTAAAAAATCCATCAAAACACGAAGAAATCCAAAAACAACCTGGAACCCTGGAAAGTTGCGATAGCAGGTGCTGCATTTATTTTCACTTACTTTCAAATTAGTGATGGCCGGAAAAAACGTCTATGATGGAAAACAAATTTGTATGAAAGAAGATCTTATTATTTATTATTGGAATTGGAATCCGAAGAAACGAGTGAATATGAAAACATCACCGGGTTCCTAAATGTCGCCCACGAATATTGAATATATATTTTGAAATGAAAATGAAACAGAAATCTCTGTACACGCATCATTTTGAATTTTATCTTGTGGTAATTCGGATTGCTTTGGTCCCAAATTCCGTAGTCCTGCCCGTAAAATTCAACTAATTCGGGAGATTGTTCGTCACTCCACAACAAACGCGCGAATAGCCGTCCAAACGAGAATTGCGAACGCCTTTGAGATCGCGACAAACACCGAAACCCCGATGGATAGCCAAGATACTGAAATAGAGGAATACTTTCTTTGTTAGAATTTCTTCATAAGATTATTGGAGACCGACGGAAAATTTTACAATCCACTTGTTCATTAATCTAGCAAATTAATATAGTTTGATTATTCTCATCTTCATTTCATCGTTCAGTTAGGTAGAGATTAGAGATGTTTTCAGTCTGAACTGAAACCCAACAATCACAACCCACCAAACTAATCAAGATTGTATCCTGAATTTTCCTGCAAAGTGATTGAATTGTTTAGAAAACGTACGAAATTATCGTAACTTATTCAAACTAGACGTTTTCAGTTCATTGCTTCAAAATTTAATAGTTCTTTTGTAGAACGATTTCTTCATCTCGAAAATGTTTCATTTGGATGATGCAGAATATAAATGGCCTATATTATGGTATAGTTAAATCGAAAATATCTGTCTGCCGAAATGACTGGAAATCTGTCATGCTCATCTGGAAAATGTCATGCTAGGCTTGAAACATTCGTACTGTGAAATGGCTGAATAAAGCAACCAGTAAGAATTCATTCATCAATTGGAAAAAATCTCACTTTAAATTAGCCGATATAAGTAATGGCTGAATAAAATTATAAATAAAGCCAAATGAAGCACTTGCACTCTATCTTATTGTAGATATCATCCATTTTGCACTCAAACTGCGGTCTAGGTGCCGAATGCGGGAACGGAACGTCTAAATGCAACTGGCACATGTGTTGCTTGATTGATTACATTTTCACATTAGTTGCAGAGCGAACAAGAAACAAACTAGCATATCTCAGCGAAGTCTTGAAAAAATCGTCCCAACTGAATAAATAAAAATCATAAAAGTACCTATCCAAGAATCGGGTTCCACATATCGTTCAAGTTTCGAACTCAAATCATGCCTTGTACAAAGTGACACAAAATCGCCCTTTCTTCCCAGCTTCCGACATCTCGGAAGACTGAATTTATGGTCCATCAGACTCGACTCGATCGACATAATAAAACGGGGACTGCTTTATCGTCCGAATCTGAGGAGAATGTAGCAAAATATGTTTCGGTCTTTGGGGTAGCGAGCTTTTTCCCCTCATCTATGCTCGGTTGATTCTTTACTACCGTTATGTGATTCATCGTTATGTCGAGGTCACTGGGCATTTCAATCTGGAAGTCTCAGGATATGTAGATATAATGCCCGCTAAATTGGTCGAATTGTCAGAGCATGAGAAAAAAGAAATTGTAGGGTTCAGAGATGAAGAGAACGAGGGAATTTCATTGGCTTTTTTATGCTATTGCATAGCTGTTATCTCAGGCTCTGAGCGACCGAATGTAGAAATTCCGTAACGAAAAAACCTAACACACCCGTGTATCGTCGGTTCAGTTCGGCAGACTTCGGCACGGTGTTTGTTGTGCTTGCGACTAGACGAATGCGTGCAGCCACTCTAGCAGTACAAAATGGAGTCGGCAATCTCGCTGTTCCCATTGAATTACGAACGGCATATATTTCATTAACATCGGATAGAAAATGCATAGCCAAACGCAAACATTTTCCATTAACTTCAGCTCTTGCTCTAACTATACATAAGACGAAATAGTATATGAGTATAGTATATCACATTTTCAGGAACTCGTCTATGTTGCATTCTCTCGGGTGACGAATATTGAAAAATTTTATATTACGACAAAAAATGATAATTCTGCATTTGAGTTTTATCATAATCGAAGGCAAGCTGCATCGACTGCATCTTTATTGCAAGAATTCAAAAGACTGACTTTAAATAGTGCTCAGACGATAGCTCGAAGTGTCTTAGATTTCATTAGTGATAGAAATGGCATTTCAATAATGACTTTCAATTGCCAAAGTTTACATGGTCACAAATACGATTAACAAAATTCAGTGACGAGACAAACCAATGTGTTACTTCTTAGAGAAACATGCATGACGCGTGATAATCCGATTCAATTCAAACGAGATACTGTTCCGAAAGGTGGGGAAGCTATTTACCAAAATAGTAATAATGTTACCAATATTATGACTTCAAATATTGAAATAAATATTGAAGACGTTAGCGATGTTAATGTGAGAAGCTCATTTGTTGGAGATAATTGTGCATGCCTATGCAAACTCAGAAATGGCCTACACATAGTCATGGTAGCAATTTACATTTCTCGGAATCCAAAATTCGACGAGGTAGAGCATTTTATTCATCGCACTTTACCGGAGTACACTGAAGAAGGGTCGACAATACTTAGTACAAATTGTAATAAAATTCCACTCATCTTGGCTGGCAATTTCAACATTAACTTCGCTGATAAAAAATCAGACTGGTTGACAACTTTTCCTTAGGAAAAATTCAATTTTAAAATGAATAATGATCCACAACAAAATATGGGACCACTATTGACGCGGTATTTTCCAGATATTTAGAAGACATTAAGTCTTATGTTTCCTAACCTATAGTTTCGATGATAAACATTCCTGAAAAACCTACATGTATGGTAAGATAAATAAATATTGAAATCAACAATATTATCTTCCTATTTTTAAATAGATGCTATGCAATAGCTTCACCGCGGCAGTCCTCGAGTGCCACACGTATTTTTTTTATTATTGTTAGTAGTATCTGGATCCAGCTGCCAGTGAATTAAGAGCGTCAGCGGAAAACCGCCGAAAGCGAAGTTCCATCGAGTACGCATCAGGAAATCCCGGAGGCCGTCCCCTCGGCGTAATTACCGCAAAACAAAGAGAGCTCGCCGAAAATTATTCCGCGTCGCGATAGCGGCGTTTCGGATGCCCTCTTGCCGTCTCCAGGGCTCTTGGTGCGTGTCCATGAAAGAGGGAAGGCCGAAGCACCGAGCACATATTTACAAAGCCGCCACCATCGAGTGGCTTCATTGAGATGGAAATTAGGACCTCGAGTGTCGGAACATTGGGGTTGGGGGAAAAGTTGGGGTGCTTTCGCTTTCAACAGCGAGCCAGGGTGCAGAACGTCCCCATTTCTAATTAGGCGGCTGTCTAGGGTGACTAGATAATGGAAAAACGGCACTTGACTCCTGGTTATCATTTGTTATCGATGTCTCTCAACTACACCTTTTCCAATTGTAATTCAGGAATTGTCAATTGATACTCAGAAAACATCACTAGTATTTCAGATTAGTCAACTGTATTTCAGGAAACATCAATTGTATTTCAGATTAGTCATTCGAATTTCCAAAATAATCAAATGTAAATCAGATAACATGCTCAATTGAATTTGAGATATGGTCAGTTATATTTCAGAAATAGCAATTTGAAATTCATTTAATACGCACATTGATACCATTTCAGAAAATATCAATTGTAGGTGATTCAGAAATAAAACAATGATAATAAATGAACTTCAATTTTCACGTGAAACATTCAATCCTTAACACAAAAGTGAATAAACTTGAAGCCATACAGGCATGTCTGCCATCGCAATTGCATCTTAGCTCGGTCAATACTATCTCTCCAGGTATGTAAGTCTTTTTTCAATAACCCCCGGTGGTACAGTATTTGGAATTGTAAGGTTTTTTTTACGTAAGTTCTTATTCATTCAATTTCAATTGGATTGAGCAGGGGAGAATAAAGGATCATACGCAGCAGTACTGCTATTGTTTGGGTGATTACGGTCTTTTATCTCGAATGGCATGCAGCATTATCCCAGACGATCACTCAATCTGATAACTGGTTCCTCATATCTTGCCACTGTTGCAACAAACTCTCAACCCATTCATTTGCTGAAAGCACTGTGAATAAACCTCATAGTCTCTCCATGGCTAGTACACCCGCTGCAGACACTGTTGTCAATCGCATCTCCAATTAAATATGTACTAAATTTGACTTATTTTCATTAGGTGTTATGTGCTTCCTGAAGCTACGGTGTTAGGTGGGGAATTAATTGGAAGATTTGGCATATTTTACTAAAATCGAGTGTTGAAGAAAAGAAAGAGGCAGCACCAAGAGATTTCACCAGATTATATTAGTTTTATTCATACATGGAAACATGCCGGATTGAATATGACGATATATGATTAACAATATGATAACCTTAATGAAAATGAGTAATATATATATGACTCTAAATCCGACTCGAATTTAAGAAAAATTCGAACTTTCTAAATTACAAATCAAGAATTCTGAATACAATTGACTAATCTGAATTTCATATGACATATTCTGAAATTCAATTGCCTAATCTGAAATACATTTGATGTTTTCTGATATTCAATTGACTAAACTGAAATTCAATTGACGCTTTCTGACATCGAAGTGACTAATCTGAAATACAATTGACGGTTTCTGAACTACATTTAGAAAATGTGTAGTTTTGGAGCTGAGTCAGTTGTTAGAACTTATCAGTTTCACTACGAGAAGCTAGCGGGGAAACTAGAGCTAGATATTTAACACTTTCACATATTTCTTTCTGTTAAATTTCAAATGCAATGCTAAAACTCCAACCAACTGAAAAAAAAACCAATTGGCATCATTTAATCTGTTGTCATATTGAAAATATTGACATTTATACAGGGTGTTCCATGAGTCGTTGGCCATAGCCTAATGGTTAATGCAGCACATCCAGGCCTTTCAGATTCATGAACTTTCGCCTAAATTTGGATAGCTATAACTCTGGAATGCAAGGTCCAATTTCGATCAAATCGTATGGGCTGGTTCATTTCAGGAAGGTCTCTTTAATACTTCATGAAATATAGATATTTTTGGGGCAATACTAAGAATATCATGATTTTTCTTTCAATCCCCAAATTTAAAATTTTTACATTTCTCACAAAAAATCGTTTTTGCCATGAAAAACTACAACATTCATAATAAGGAATTCAATTTTCACTTTGCGTAGCACACTTCTCACAAGCGAATAGGAATCAGACGAATTCATGCTTTAGTAAGTTTTTCGAAATGTGGTTCTGTTTTTATTCCTCTGCTGAAAATCTTCATTGTTTTCTGCCGAGATTTTTAATTTTTTTGAGTTCTGTTCAAGTTTTTTATATTTTGAAACCTTCCACTGTTAGTGTGCTTGAATAATGCATTATCAAGCTAAGAAGTCATTTGGAATTACATTTTGAATTAAGATTCAAATAAAGTAAACCCTTTTAGAAAATATAATGTGTGAGTGAATTCGCCCTTGAACACAAAAAATTTCGAATTTTGTTCCTCAAGAAATATGTTTATTTTTCAATTTTGGAACACCTATTTATGTTACGTGATTACAAGAGAAGATGTTCTATGCTTCCCATTATAACTGTTAAAATTAGGGTTGAAAAACAGTCCTTTATTTCAAAAGAGAGTCCTTTATTTGTACTTTGTCCTTTTAGAAGGTGTCAAAGGACTGCAAATGTCCTTTGAAATCCGAGAATTTGAATAAAAATATAAAATTAACTACAAATAAAATGAATGAGTTGTATATTTTTTCAACACAAATACTGCTCGCAATTTCATGAGTCAATTAAGAACTCTGAGGCTTCACTCCATAATGCCAAAAGAACAAGGGAATATAAATTTGAAAGGCTATTGAAGAATTAATTGAGTGATTGTTGATAAGGATTGTTGAATTTAGTTTGAAATTAAAATGTTTACTTTGATACTTTATGTACTTTCAAGTATTTCATGTACTTTCTGAAAGAGCTTCCTGAAGTGAACAAACTCATGAAATTTGATCGAAATCGCTCGTTGCATTCAACAGTTATAGCTATCGCAAATTTATAACAATGTTTATGAAACACTCGGTATCTCCCGAAATGATGGTCTTAGGACACAAAAAAACGATTTTTTCTGAAAGGCCTTGACATCAAGCATTTACCATAACTTCATGGAACACCCTGTATACTACCCGTAATGAAGAATTGAAGGACGTCTCGATGAAGGCCTTGGATAGGATGAACTTTTCTGTCGATAAACCGAATTTCTGTCGGCTATAGTTTGGCAGATAAGATAGAGGAAATAAAGTCAGATAACATCTTAAATTTCGAATAACTTCAACCACTAGACTTCTCAGCATCCCCTAGTCCACCGAAAGGCCGATAAGCCACCACGTTTGCACGAAACACCCGCAAACTGCCTGAACAGTCCTGATTGTTAAGACTGTTCTTATTTATGACCCCGCAAGCACTAAATTCCGCGCGATGTTTAGCTAGTTCCATTTCGAAAAAGGGGTTGTTCGGCCGGATCTCTGCTGGCCTTCGTATAAATTCCGCGTAACCGAACGGTAATAAAGCGATTCCATCTGGGTAAACTAGGGGTTGGATGAGGATTGCGAAGTTCTTTCAAACTTCCAGGTCGATATGCTATTAAGGCGTCTGACGCTGGTAGCTCGGACGAAGATTCATTGTGAGCAAATTAGCTAGAAATTGGGTGTAAATGCGGGCGTTCCGTTTCGGGTTTGTGAATGATTGGTTGGACTGGAAATGTTTCTGGGGATGACGGCTAGGTGGCAGCGCTGTAAAGGAAAGTACTCGCATACAGCACCATCGATTGGATTATTTTAATTCTGAGTGACACATGAAAACATTGTGGAATTCAATGGGTAATATGATTATCAATGAAAAAAATAGGTAATATATTCAGAAAACGAAAGTTGAAAGTGAAACCGTAAGTCGAATCTGAAATTTATTTCAAGAATTCATCTCTCCCAAAAAAACTAAACCGTTTTTGGATTGCTCTGGCTTAAGATGGTTGCCCTAGTAACAGATTTTCGAGGGTTTCGCACTTCTTACAATCTCATACTGAAGCCTTTTTTACTTTAATGAGTAAAATTTGTATTTTTATTCGTATATTGTAGATCAAAGATACTTTTTTATGAAATTGATGTATTTCTCCATCAGCGTGTAGAATATAGTAAGAAAAATAAATAAACACACTAGTTTTAATTATATGTTTAATCAGCTATCGATTTCGGCAACTCATGTGCAAAAGAATAACAAACATTCAAAAAGGACTGTCATGAAACACAGAAACAAGCTGCAACTTATAAGATGTAGTACAAACATAAATGGATTCTCAATTTAACATGGAAAATCTCATTAGTCCAAGAACTAAAATTAAAATAGTAAACAACAATAATAACACTGGCTGGAGGACTGATGTAGACACACAACAGCCATGCGTCACATAGAAATTTATAAACATAGAGATAAAATAAATTATTTTTGGCTATCGTCTCTAAATGAACATTTTGAAAATATTTCGTAATGGAAACTCTTTTACATCGTTAACAAGGTTGCTGTCATGTTTTCTTCTCAAAATTTCTAATTGTTCTAAAAGGGTTAAACGGTAAAAATTCTTTTCATAGTGAAGAATACTGAGACTATGGTTTGAAGTTTTATGGTTGTTATCAATAAGGTGGTTTCCTAATGCCGATGAAGGTTTATTCTTCACGTGTTCAGAGAATCTTATACTAGCAGAGCGTGTAGTCATACCAACATAATAAGTCTGGCAATCTTCGCATTCGATCTTGTAGACTCCACTGTTCTGTTTTTATTTTTGGTTTTTTATATTTGTATATGTATTTGATGTTAAGATGCAGATACGATACAGAAATCCACTACTGGTCGAAAGAAGAACAATCGAACTTTTCTCCAGGCATAATAACACTTCGCGGAACAATTTAAAGAACAGAAACATTTTCAAACTCTTTTGGTGATTTCCAACAGGCTGTATCTCAGAGAAAAATGGTCGTATGGGATATCTTACGTTTGAAGCTTGAAGACTCTAGTTTCTTAATTCATTGGTCAACTTTTCGGAGAACCGGTAGCCATACAATCTTGGGATAAATCAGGAAGAAAAAATTTTCATTATTTTTCAAATTTTTATTTTGCTCTAGGCACATAGAAACATTTTTTCGAGTTAGACCGATGCAAAGGTCGCATAGCCTGTTTATTCAGCTCTAATTTGCTTTCTAACACCCTCGGATATGATCATTCTTCTTCGAGATATCTAATTTTGAATGCAAGAAGATCTCTTTTTACTGAACTTGCCGATAGAAAAAAGCTCAGCTCTCATTTGCGCTCGAGCAGAAAAGGTTCCGAACCAATGGCATAACCGCTAATTGCGCTAGGTGCCAAATGCCACTACGATGTTATTGAAGGCGGGCGCGATCGACCTACGATCATTTGATTTGGAATAGGATAGTGAAAGAAGCTAAATTGAGGCAATAAGGAATTGAAGGTTCTTTTCAGGAAGGTTGCGCGATTCTTTCTATATCTTGAGTTTGTATTTAGTTTTATTTATCGTGACAGTTAGATACATGCTTATTAATTTTTTATGTTAAATATGTTTAAGTTGGTGCTTTATAAGGATGCGATCTGAGTGAAATCCGATAGATATTTATGAAAATATGACAATGAAAAATTTGTGAATTAAGGAAAAAATGTGTGATACTTGTACAGAAGGCTCATTGGAAAACTCGCTCATTAAAAAGAAACTTGAACTAGTGAAAGAATATGCCTTCTACACTTTCATTATAAAAAGCAACTCTACCATTTCATCAACTGAGGTATTTCATTAGACCGCCCGCGAAAACCGACCAAACGAAACGGCGAAAAAGCGAGCACAGAGAAAGAAAGCGCCCATAGAATTTCCACGTCACGTATTTCCGTGCAAATCACGAGTGCCCCGATACGACATACGGATGCATCGCCATAAAAACAACGACACGTTTTGTACATTTTATCTCAATTGTTTTCGTCTCGATTGTTCCATGTTGCCGCCGATTGGGCCGTGTTTGCCGTTTGAATCCCGTTGCCATGGATGCTGCAGGTATCAACTCGGCAGAGGAGCGACACGTGAGTATCCACTGAATTCGTAATTTAATCATTGCATGTTCTGTCTGCGCCCCGTGCTGGTTTTTTTTATTTTTTTTTTTTATCCTTTTTTTTTTCATTTAGGATGAACGGAAAGGTAGGGCTGTAGGAATTGTGATCGGGGTTTGATTGAATCCCCATTTATGTCTGTGAAGGTTATAACATGGAAGGGTTTGTTTGTTGAATATAAAAGCTTGGACATTTCACACCGATTTTTTTTTTCTCCCCTTTTTTGTATTATAGACCTGGATCGATGATTTTTGAAACAGAAAAAAAATAGCAGGATGAAACCCATTCGAAAAGGAAGGGAATATATAATAAAAATGAAAGGAAAAATAAGTTGAGGCTTTCAAGGGTACAAAAACATGAGAAAACAAAGTTTTTTATTGAAACAGATAAATATGAGATATTCATCATCGAAATGAATACTATCTTCAATTCTTAGGCTCACAGATCTTTCACAGTCGCGTAATTGGACGTTTCCATCACTTGGAGAAACTTGCATGGTGGCCCCGATTTAGGGCTACTGCTAAAATCTTTTGTTATACTGAGTTGTGCTGCTTTTTGCCGTTGAAGAAGAAGTTTTGTATGAATATTTTGTCTCTGAGGGATATGTAATACTGATGATGCCAAATATGGCTGAAACCGGTACATCTGTTGTCTCAATCACGAAATCTGATTTTATTTTTTCAGCCTCATTCAGGATGAAAGTTCTGTGAGCCTATGAATTGAATCCAATGACTGCTATTTTGTATTCATACTAAAATTGTAAATGTGAAAGTCCGCGAATTTGTATGTTTGTTTGTCTTCACAGAGCTCAGGAACCAGATGACCGATTTCGATGAAAAGTTCACTATAGTGTAGAGAATTTATTTCAGTGGATTGTCCTGTACAGGGTGGGCATATTTCGATATTTTATCACTACAACTTTTGAACCAGACGAGATAGACAAAATCTGATACCCCATTCTCGATCTCTTTTTCAGAGGAACTAATAAGAGTTGTATTCATTTTTGGCTACCTTCTTTTGTTTTCGAGTTATAAGCAAAAATTGGAAAAATGGCGTTACCGAAAAAAATTTATATCTCCTCTAATACTGATGATAGAGCTCTGAAATCAAAACATTCTACAGACACTTTTTTACGTAGAATCCAGTGGCATGCTCGTCCTTTTTGCACCATTTTAATTTCGAAGCTATGACCCAAAGTTTTGTTTTTTTTGAATGGAAATACTATATTTCTGTGCCATTTTCTGCAAGCCTTATTTTTTCTGATTTCAAAAATATATAACATCGTAAGATTTGTATCAGTATTATTATAGAAATTGGTCAAAAACCCTTTTTCATGTGAGTCTCAAAACTTTCTATGGTTTCGACTGTTGATGAGCACAGAAAAATGTAGCTTCCTATAACGAGAGCAAAGAAATGAAAAGACTACTAGAAAGAAATTGTATTAATTATACGATACTAAATTTTTCTGTGCTTATCGACAATTGAAACCATAGAAAGTATTGAGACTCAGATGAATATAGGTTCTTGACCAATTTCTATACTCATATTGATTTATTGATACGAACCATACGATGTTATATATTTTAGGGAACAGAAAAAAATAAGGTTTCAGAAAATGGCACAGAAATCTAGTGTTCCTATTAAAAAAGATATAACTTTGGGTCATAGCTTCGTAATTAAAAATGCTGCAAAAAGGCGAGCATGCCACTGGATTCTACGTAAAAAATGTGCCTGTTTATTGCTTTAATTTCAGAGCTCTATCATCAGTATTGGCGGAGATATAAATTTTTACCGATATCACTATTTTTCCAATTTTCGTTTATACGAAGACAAAAGAAGGTAGCCAAAAATGAATACTACTCTTGTTAGTTTCTCCGAAAAAGAGATCGAGAATGGGGGTATCAGATTTTGTTTATCTCTCTGGTTCAAAAGTGCTAAAACATCGAAATATGTCCACCCTGTACAATTGAATACTATACAGGGTGTACCAAGTTTGACAGTTTATTTGGCGTTTCTGGAGAACTGGACCTGTTTGAAATTTGAAGAATGGGATTATGATATTGTTTAATATTATTTACCGAGCTAAAATATTCTTGAAGCATGACCACTTTCACTTATACAGGGAATGAAAAAATTTTCATAAATTTTTTTTCCAATTTTTTCGTTTCAAATTTTGATAGAGCATTCAATTTTGAATACATTTCTGTTATCATTAAATTCGACAAAATATAAAGAAAAAACTGAAGAAGAAAGGGAGATATGAGTATTCGGTATCATGATTGTTTTTCCTATTCTGAATATCTTATGCACAAACCGTTTTCACATTTCGAAATGGAAGACTGCAGAAAAATTGTACATTTTCTAAAATTTTTAAAAATTCGTCACAGGGTGTTTCAAATGTTGGGTCAAAAATTGGGATCAAGATTGGCCCATAACTTTAGTTTTTCGAATTAGAAGCCTAATTTTTCATGTTTGTGTTGGATTCTGCAAGAAAAATGATGATAGTGTTCCTGTTAATGCTTCCAAAATGAATATTCTTGAGTTATTTAGGATTTTCTGATTTTATGTCGAACATAGCGTCAAATTCATAGAATCTGTTCCATATCAACAATGATAAATGAATTCCGAAAAAGGTGTGTACCTAGTGAATCATTAGAATAATTTATCTTTTATGACCACGGTCATTGTTGATTTGAAACAGATTTGATAATTTGACGCTACGTACCACATAATCAGAAAATCCTAAATAACTCAAGAATTATTCTTTTTGGAGCATTGACATGTTAGAACATTAACTTCGCAGAATCCAACGCGATCATATGAAAGGGTTCTAATTCGAAAAACAAAAGTT
Source organism: Hippodamia convergens (assembly GCA_038502775.1). NCBI lineage: Eukaryota > Metazoa > Arthropoda > Insecta > Coleoptera > Coccinellidae > Hippodamia > Hippodamia convergens. The sequence continues at coordinate 9,491,756 of CM076609.1, read as the reverse complement.
ATAGGCCCAATTTTTTTCACCATTTGGAACACCCTGTGTTTCAAAATTCTAGAAATGTACAATATTTCCACAGTCTTCGACTTCAAAAATGTTAAAACGTTTTGTGCTAAAGATATTTAGAATATGAATAACAAACATAATACAGAATACAGTTATCACCTTTTTTTTTCAGTTTTCTCTCGATATTTTGAAAAGTCTTTCGATTAATGCAACGATTCGAATACGAATGTATTAGGAAATGAATACTCTGTCAAATTTCAAACAAAAAAACAGAAAAACAAATTTTTATTATTTTTTTCATTCCCTGCATAACTGATAGTGGTCAGGCTTCAGGAATATTTCAGCTTTGTAGATAATGTCGAACAATATCATAGTCCCAATTTTCAGATTTCTTGTAGGTCCAGTTCTCTAGAAACGCCTTATATGCCGTCGAACTTGAGACATCCTATACAGGGTGTACCAAGTTCGACGGCCTATTAGGCGTTTCTGGAAAAACTAGACTTATTTGAAATCTGAAAATTGGGATTATGATATTGTTTGACATTATCTACCGAGCTAAAATATTCTTGGAGCCTGGCCACTTTCAGTTATACAGGGAGCGAAAAAAAAATTTTCAAAATTTTTTTTTCTGTTTTTTTTGCTTTCGAATTTGATAGAGTATGCAATTCTGAATACACTCGTACTCAAATCGTTGCATTTGTCGAAATACTATTCAAAATATCGAGAAAAACCTGAATAACTCAAGAATTATCAATTTTAGGAGCATTAACATGTTGAAACATTATCATCATTTTTCTTCGTACAATCCAACGCAATCATAAAAAAATAGGGTTCTAATTTGAAAAACGAAAGTTATGGGCCAATTTTGATCCCAATTTTTGAATCAACATTTGGAACACCCTGTGATGAGTTTTTCAAAATTCTAAAAATGAACAATATTTCCCACAGTCTTTTACTTCAAAAATGTGAAAACGGTTCGTGCTTAAGGTATCTAGATTAGGAATAACAAACAAGATACTCTTTTCTCTCTTTTTCTTCAGGTTTTTCTTGATATTTTGGAAAGTATTTCGACGAATGGAACGATTTGAGTACGAATGTATTCAGAATTGCATACTCTGTCAAATTCGAAAACAAAAAAACAGAAAAAAAAAATTTTTAAAATTTTTTTTCGCTCCCTGTATAACTGAAAGTGCTCAGGCTCCAAGAATATTTTAGCTTGGTAGATAATGTCAAACAATATCATAATCCCAATTTTCAGATTTCAAATAAGTCTAGTTTTCCAGAAACGCCTAATAGGCCGTCGAACTTGGTACACCCTGTATATCAATTTTTCATGAAAAAAGTTCATGAATTAGTAATTTAACATGATCAAAAATTTGCAATACCCTAAACGTCTCTTATCAAATTCTGTCAACCTTGACTCCTAGAGAAACTCCTATAAACTCTACAAGTTACAAAAAATATTATCTCGAAGCCACCCCATCAAGAAAAACGGAGAAAATAATCACCACCCTCACCCAAATCAAAAGAGTTCCAGTTACAAAACGACCATAAAAATATCCGACAACCGTCCAATTATAAAACTCCCCTTCGAATTTTAATTCCGCCAACCCCCGATAACTTATGGAAATGTATATTCAGCAATTTCAATCCCCCTCCCCTCCGAGAAAGTTCCTCCACCGAGACGCACCCCCGGGCTAAAGACGTCGTCTCGGAGACGCCACTGCTCTCGCCCCCCATCAAATAAAATACGAGGGCACGCCGGATCCCATAAGTCGGGCATTAGAAATAATATTTCGTTTTGTTGAGTTAACAGCCCTGCCCGAATGGGGCATATTTCTCGGGGAGGGTAAAATATGGGATGTAATTCCGCTCAGCCGTGAAGTTTGCGGTCTCGCATAGCCGGGTCGTGAAATAAAATTGCGGAGATGTCTGACGGGATGATTCGCGACTCGTGACGTTTCTTCCGACAAATTTTCGTTTTTATAAAATCATTCGTTTCTAAAAGAGAAAGCGTTCTTTCGTAAGCGTAGATTTTGTAATTCCTTGCTTAAACTCGTAGTTCTTTCAACCTGACATATCTCGCGAAATAGTAGGATTAGCCTAAGATCCCAGAGCTGCATGATGTAACTTATTTTCACATGGCTGATTTTTATATATGTTTTGTAGAATTTTATTTCTGAAATAGAATCATAAGTGTCAGACACTTTCTATGGGCCAAAACTTTTGTCGGAAGCTTTAAAGCTTCAAAAAAATTGTAGGGGATGTTTAGTCACTACATGTTATCCACTTTCAACGTTTTTCTTCAATACAGAAGTTTTTTCCCTGCAATAAAAAAGATGATATTATAAGATTTTGAATGTATTGGCTCTATTCTAAAATCAGTTGTTCTCCTTGATCAATTCTAGTGATCAATAGTTTTTCTTTCGTTTGATTTTCTACACTCGATCGCTATGCAACGCGAAACACGCAATTTGACCCAAGAGAAATGTGCTCAAGCGGTAGTTTTGCGGGAAGAAGGGTGGACATACAGAAGAATTGCAGAAAGGTTTGGAGTTTCCCATACAAGTGTGTCCAGAATGTTGCAGCGATTCGGCAGGACAGGTATGAATGTCCGAAGACCAGGACAGGCTAGACCACAGGTAACAACTGCCATTCAAGAACGATACTAGAGAGTTTCTTCGTTGAGACAACGGTTTGCAACCGCTCGCCTCTTTCAAATCAGCTTGAGCAAACTCATGGGGTGCAAATTAGCACTCAGACAATAAGAAATCGCCTAAGAGAACATGATTCAAGACCTCGTGTCGCGGCAAGAGGTCCAGCTCTTACCCCACCCCATCGAAGGGCACGTTTGGATTTTGCGAGAGAGCATATCCATTGGGAAGAGGCCGATTGGGAAAGAGTTCTTTTCACAGATGAGTCTAGATTCTGCCTCTACCATTGTGATCGACATTCCCTTGTATACAGACGTCCACATGAAAGATATGCTCAGTGCAATTTCCTGAATACTACTGGTTTCAGGGGAGGATAGATTCTGGTATGGGGTGGAATATCTTTGACTGTTCGCACAGACCTGGTGGTCGTTGATAATGGAGCTATGACGGCTGATAAGTATATAAGGAACATCTTGAAGAGCATGTAGTGGCATTTGCCCAATACATTGGTGAAAATTTCATTTTTATGGACGATAATGCCAGACCCCATTGTACGCGCATCGTTCAGGAGTACCTTGAAGAGGTTGAAGTCTCTCGAAGGTCCAGATCTCAGTCCGATTGAGCAGGTTTGTGACAACCTCAATATAAGGCTGAGAATTTCAGAAAAATCATCCAGCTACTCTTAATGACTCAAACTCGGAGAAATCTGGGAAGGATTAGATCAGAACATTTTAAGATCACTCATTTTGAGTATGAACCATCGTTGCGAGCAGTAATTACCGCAAGGGGTGGAACTACCAAGTATTAAATCACTTATCGGCATTTCAGTGTTTTGAAAATTGTTCATTTCTCTTCTTTCACATAAGATTCGGTGAAATCCTGAATTTTTCTTCCATTTGATGTGTCTTGTTTCGTTCAAAACCTTCCCGAGAGAACATGAATAATAAGTTATAAAGTCAATGTAGATTTAACTTCATTAAAATTGAGATTTTTAGAATGTGCGTTCATTTTAATAATAATAATAATAAGAATGAAGGGCCTTTATTTGTATTCAATAAAATACAACTATGAGGCGAAGTTTAGCTTACGCTATTCCACTCAACCCCTTAGAACAAATGTAAAAGAAAAAAAAAATTCATATTATAAAATTTATTTACTTCTGTATTTTTTCGTGAATGAAGATTCAATATATAAAGAAATAAATTAACCTCGTCGAGAACCCATCGAATGGCACAATCAGGCATCTCGCGAAGAACTCCCTCCAAATTACTCCTGCTCGAAACAAATTGGACTCGGTGACCTC
>CM076609.1:9348929-9487699 GCA_038502775.1 Hippodamia convergens | reverse complement strand
TTTCCTTCAACTGTTGAATATGGAGGATCAAGAAAACGTGGTGCTTTGTGCTGCAGCGTGTGTAGGGATATACACTTTGTTTGAAAACAAAATTAAGAAAAAAACATAGATGTTTCCTTTTTGCAACATCGTAATGAAGAGATGAATCGGTTTGTGGAATGATGATGAAAATAGACCCATTGGGTAGATTTTAAAATTTCACTCGAATATCGTGCGAACAGTTTGAGTTCCTGATTATTTATGTTAGTCCTTTGACTGCTAAAAAGGGATACAAACTACTTTCTCTCCTATACTGAGCCAAAATTATCTTCTACTCCCGCAAAATCTCGGTCGAGTCACAATTGATATTTTTTCGCCAACTCCTCTGTTGCGTCGTGTTTTTTATTTCTGTTTTTGTAATCTCCGTGATTACAATCCCACAGAACGGTATAAAGTTCAATTTCTTCGATAAATTCGATTATTTTCCAGTTATTCCACTCCATGTTAGAGCGAACAATAATGTTTTCTCTACCGTAGTGGAAGCAAGAATGAGTTCGCTGAAACATGTGTGTGTGCGTCGACCCGAGTACCACCGGTAGAAACTGTTCGCGCACAAAAGTATGCAACTGTACGCGCGAACTTTCCAACAGAGTTCGCGCACTTTTGTTGCTGTTCGCTTGGACGAGTCAACCGCAACGAACATTTGTGCGGCACACTGTGCGCAACAGTGCCGCACAGTGCAGCACTCTGGTGGAATCGCCCCTTAAAGATGACGTCTGCATCGTGCCACAACATTGTTTCTGAACCGCCTCTTGGTTTGAAGCGGAGCAGCACGATAATTAGACGGCCTATTACGGGTCGGATCTAGCAGAGCGCTAAGCAGAGTAATTAAAATCTCAATTAGAGCTTCCTCCTACGGTCGGGCGCTGGAGGATTGGGTCTGGAATGGTTGAAACGTGGTCCGGAACAGGTCTTCGGAGATGTCTCCAACTTCATTACGGCGGTGGATTTTGCGGACCGGTCTGTTTCTATTACGGCCGGATTCTTTTTTTAAAACATGATCTTCGAGAGTGACTCGGTCCCGATGTCGCTACACGGTGACATCAAAAGGTCTAATCACGTTAGATTTCTCGGCATGCTAATTGGGGGGACGTTGGAGTGAAGAAAATCTAGTAGTTTTGTCGGTAACACAACATTTTCGTCAAAATAGAGTCGAAATTTCGAATTCGAGATAAATGGCTGTGAACTTGGGAAAGCCCTTCATTTTGACATCTCAAAACTTGTTTCAAACCCTACCGACTGTAGGGAGTCCGCGTCTTTGAAATTTCGGGTCAAAGGGTAAAAAATCGACTTTGGCTGACTTTTTCTGAAATATCCCAGTTTCCTCAATATTTTCGCTATTTTCATTCATTATAAATATTGTAGAGGAAGAAATTCCTTACAATTTTTGTTTCAAAAGGTTTTTTGTAGGTCTCTTTGGGTCACAGGTCAAAAAATCGCATTTTTTGCAAGTTTTTCTGTAATATCTCAATATAATCAATGACTTTATCAATACTTCATCCCAGCATCGTTTTATGCTTTCATAATTTCCAAATCAAATATTCCGAAAACGGTGCACAGTATCGAGTTTCATCAAGAGTACCTTTTTGGTGTAAAATTGAATGATGTTTATTATCACTCAATGAATCTTGTATCAGAAAAGATATGTTCAAAACAACTTAGCAAGAAACCGTGTTACTAGCTCCCTCAATTTGTAAACGTCAGTTTCCAAAAACAAAATATTAATCAAGAAAGTTCATTTTATCAAGTCACTAACTTGTAAAACTGACATTTAACTTGCAAAATTTTTACAAGTTAGTAGTATTATTTGCATCAGAAAATTTTGTTTTATTGTCATATATGTTGAAAATCATGGTACAATTGTTATTTCCAGTAACACAGATTTTTGATGATGAAAGAGTTGTTACTGATGATGATGAACCATCTGTTGACTCAGAAACTGCTGAAACTCGAGGACTGCAGAACATTTTTACTCTCCTTACTACCAAAATAATTAGCTAGACATTTCGATTTTTTTGAATCATCGACATAACTCATCGCAATTTCGGTGCACTTCCACCCTCCTGCACGCTTTAGTGTTAAAATATCTCCACCCGAATCCGCCAACCATAGTGCTCCAATTCTTCGAAAAGAGTAGCCGGTGTATAACTCTGGTCTTTTTAAACCTAAATATTTCGATATTTGCTTTGGGACACCACCAATAGTGGGCTGGCCAGCATTAAGGGAAATGCACTTTCTATGTCGTTATGTCAAGAAAAATCTTAGGAGGCCAAAGATTTACACATTTTCTGTATTTATGCAGGGCTTGAAGCTGCATCCATCATCGGTTATGGTGAATCTTCTTGTGGTTTAATTTTTTGTTTGTCGCAATGTCACAATTACGTATTTTTCCATATCTTCTACATCATTCATGTTTAAGGAGAGAATTTCGTACATCGACAACATCCAAAAATCCCAAATTTTGTTACAATTTTTGCCAGCAACCACTGGTCATCAGGAGCATGTACAAGAAATTGTTCAGCCTCTTCTTCACTTAATACCTTGGCCTTTTTTGGCGTATAACGCTCATTTTTTCGTTTCAGAAAGCTATTACTTTTGAAATCTGCAAATGACAACTACACGCCATATTTGTCAATAAATCCTTTAAGGAAAACAAACCTGCGAACAGGTGCATTTTCTTTCTTTTCCAAGCAGCTTTTCAGCATAGACCATTTTGCCCATAAAGTATTAGGGCTGAATCTAGCTGATAGTTGATTCAAGTAGACCAACAAAACCTCTTCAGTTACCTCAATCACACTATTTTTGTTTTGCCACTTTTTTAGGTCGTCGTATTCACGCTAGTACCTCGAAGCCGATTTTGCAGGTAATAAACTTGATGCTACACTGCTGGCTACCTCAATAACTTCTTTTGGTACTTTCATTTTTGCTTTCGCCAAAACAAATGTGAAGAAAAATAAACAGACATGTTCATGGAAACGCTTCCATAGTTTACGACATTTGCGACAAATTATTGAGATTTTTCTGGAATTTATCTTACCTTTTCACAAATGAGAAACAAATTAAATATTAAACAATACACGCAAGGTAACGGGTTTTACTGACTCAAGGAGGTAACTTATATCCTCCATTTGCCAGTTAGAACCCTCTTACCTTGCTAGTAATGTTGCCAGTAGTTTCGGCAAAATTGTAAAAAATGTGTATATTTTTTCCTTTTCAAGGCCCTGTATCTTGAATTTGGCGTTGAATGGCGTTACGACAATTTTTTGCCCAACGAATCCCCATTATTTTTCAGTTTTCTATCTATGCTAGAGAGGGCGTCATACATGTTTAGAAACATGTATGTGAAGCATAAGATGTTATAGGTTAAAAAACTATTACATGCTTCAAATGAAGATTGTTATTCATCCATCAAAAGAATGTCATATCCTTATTACATCACATAGCTGTAGATGTGGCAACCCTGCAACAGAAGCGAAGCATACCCCCCAAGAAACCAATACACTATCGTGATCCTCCGCAAGCAAATCCAATATTGCCGACGCGACAGAGCAAGCATGTTTTATATCGCTTCCTAGTCACGATGCGAGAGCTGCCTAATAACAACCGTCATTCTATATGACCAATATTGACACTGCGCGGTTTGTACATACTTCTCGTACCCCTGCTGCCCCCCTCGTCGAACGTCAATGTAGACGAACGAACAGGCCTGAACAAACTACCGGCTGCAGCAGTTCTATTGGGTCGGGTAAATTATTTGAGTTGCTGAACTAACAAAACTAACGGCCTGATGTTTGCACACGGCATTATCTGTGATGAAAATGTGGCTGGTTCGTGTGCAAACACGGAATCGTGCAGGGCGATGCTGCCGAAACTTGTCTGTCTGCGTGTGGTTTTGGTCCCTCGGATCCGGATGGCCTGATGGTGAGATTGCGAGATGTTGAGATTATGTGGGCTTCATGATGAGAGGCTGAGGGGTTGTTCATGGGGGATTGTGGTCCAGAAAGTCATCTTATAGCATCATGGGAGAAGTTTGAAAACGCGTTCTTGAAGATGAGAATGGTATATTTCAAAACAAGTTGCAGAATGGGCTCCTATTCCTACAGGAAAGCGAAATTCGAAAATGAGCTACATATTTTCTCTAGTTTTGTGAAATATTCTCGTAATTCAAATAAAATTCAGATCATTCATCCTAGTGATTTTTTTATTTAATCTTGGCAGTTGTACCTTACGAAATTTGACAGATTATAGAATTTGAATCGATCTCATTTGAAAATTGGGAGGATCTGTGGTCACTATTGACTGAAAGATTAAGTGATTATAGAAAAAAAAAAACATATCTTTGATTCATTTCTGCCAGAAGCAACACTCTGAATATACTTATGTCAAATGAGGATGAGTTAACAATGTTCATAAGCCTTCGAAGAATATGACTATGAAGATGGGCTAGTCAAAATCTAGGTCATCATGAAGTAAACTGCAGAAACGTGCTGTCATCGAACCAGTGTAGATAGTAGTGAAACTATACAGCTCCTCAATAACAACTTGAATCTATCAATAAAAATCTGTTTCGCCAATCTTTTTTCTGAAGTTTGGTTCTATCACTCCCATAGAGCTTGGTACACTTTTTGACTCACCCTGTGTTACAAGTTGAAGAACTCTACATCAACAAAATTGTGATCTATATCTCTATAATAAACTGCCCCACAAGAGTTAGGGATATCGTATTCAATCGCTTTGAGAAGTATGTTACCTTCGAGAAAATGGCGGTTAAATCATTTTAAACTCAATAACAACTTGAATCGATCCAATAAAAATCAGTATGAGACATTCCGTCATCTGGTCGCCTATTTTCTGAAGTTTGGTTCTTTGCATATGCATCATGAATGTTCTTATTTTGAAATGGAGTTAGTTTATCAACGCCTTCGATTTGAAACGAGTTTTCTGAAAATGCCAAGACGTAAATCAACAAACGCTGAGGCTAATAGAGCTTCGGAATGCTACAAGGTGGCCTAACTCAGGTTGTTATAGAGGAAAGGTTCCAAGTCAGCCAAAGGGTGATATATCGACTCTGGAATAGGTTCAGGGAGACAGGTTCCGTGCTGGATAGACCAAGGCTTGGACTCCAAGCCTTGGAGGACGACGAAAAACAACACTTGCTCAGGATCGTTTCATCACCGTTTCGGCGAGAAAAAAGCAAACATCTACGTGTAGAATACTACGAAATACCCTTCAAAATTCAGATGGGATCCAAGTTTCCATCGAAACCATCAGACGACGTTTGAGAGAGGGAATCTAGGTTCTAGACGTGCATTGAGAGGAGTTTCATTGAGCATCAAAGATTGGAATGGCCAAGACAAACATATCAATTGGAACGATCAATGGTGTAGTGTCCTCTTCACTGATGAATCCAGATATTGACGATTTTCAGATTCTCGAAGAATAACAATCCCATGCATACCCCGTAATCGTTGCTATATCCAAGAAGTCCATCCATTCCGAAGAGGTAGTGTTATGGTATGTGCCGGGATATGTTTCAACCGGCGCAGAGATCTACACATTTGTCCTGGAAATATGACCACCTTACACTATAAGGAGCATGTCATTGAAGATGTTTTGCCAAATTTTCACGCTGCTATCGGCGAAACTTTCCAATTTCTAGACGATAACGCTAGACCTCACCGTGCAGCCATAGTTGAGAATGCGCGCGAGGAGGTTGGTATTCTACATTAACCAATACCTCCACACCTACCAGATTTGAATTGCATATAACATGCTTGGGAAATGCTCCAAAAAAGATAAGATAATCATTAACCTACCCCAGAATCCTTAAATGATCTCAGAAAGCTTCTGCCCCGTTTATGGAACCAAATTCCTCTAGAAACTTTCAACAACTTCGTGTGTGGTATGCAAAGAAGATGTCAAGCTGTTATTGATGCCCGTGGAGGCCATACATCGTATTGATGGTCTTTAAATGCTTGAATTCTCTGGTAATAAAATTTCGTTATACAACTCGATTTTTCTTAACCACCCTGTTAATATTATTTCTCTATTTCAGTATCATAATGAGTTCATTATATTATATATTATTATCTATGCGATGCTGGTTTATAGGATTAAAATAAATAATAATAAATAATATATGTTTATAATAAAAATGAAATAAATAAATGTCGTTGTTGTTTATGTAATCTCACCAATTGCGGTGAAATAATTATTCTTTACTTTTTTTATATTCCTTAGATTAAGCAATTTGAAGGGGATTGAATAAAGTTATTATTATCATTATTATTATTATTACAGTACTAATTGTTGTGAAACTCATTACAGCATTGTTTTCAGTTATATTTTCCGTTTTGTGGTTGTCAGTACTGACCTCCGATCCACTTAATTTTCGAATCAAATCAATTCAAATTCCGCAATCTGTCAAATTTCGTTAGTGACACCAACTGCCAAGATACAAATAAAAGTCACTGATCTGATTTTTATCTGAATTTCGAGAGTTTCCCACAAAACTTTACCGAAATAGAGAAAATATCATCTAATACTCGTTGCAGAAGGCAATTCCAACACTCAGCTTTCAAAACTCGCTCCTTCGTCGCTCGTTTTCAAATTTCGCATTCGTGTTGGAATAGGAGCTCATTCTGCAACTTGTTTTAGAATATACTATTCCTGCAACTTAAAATCATATTTGAATTTTCATCACAAAATCTCATTCAAACTATATTTATTTGCAATTTAAGTCAATATCCCTAACTCATGTGGAGCAGTTTAATATCGTTTCATTTCTTATGTTAGCAATAAAAAAAAATTTTAGCTAAGTTAGTTGTACGTTCTGATTCTTATACTTCTAATATATCTGAGTATATTCGTCTGACCCTTCTATTCCTTCTCTGAGCATTCGTGATGTACGCAAACTGTACCGATCCCAAGATAATAGCTAAAACAAGCCATCAATAAAAAGATACGATGATAGCTGGTTTCGTTCGTGTAAATTCAGCTCGACTAGCAACCTCCATTACGTATGATTGCTGCATATGCAACGTCGGTATAACCAGTTAAGGTTCGATAGGACGTCTGTGTGATGACCCTGACGTGAATGCAATATCGCATCGTGCTGTCATGTCACGAAACGTCAGGTAACGGGCTGGCAACGTCGGATTTTGCTACAAAATCCCGGGATCTCAGGAAAATGATATATTATTATATAGGGTGTAAGTTGGGAAATATCAGTCAGAGGAAAAAACACCATAAACCATTCTTTCACGAAGTTTCAGCCTCCTTCGCTCTTAAAATAAGCAATGATTGATAAAATTCGACACAAGAAAGAGACAGAATACAAGTGCATCACAGTCTCTTAACAAATTATGAGAAAAATCGAACTATAAATATGAAAATACAATACTTATGGCAAAGACTGGTTGATGCTGTTTTCTGTGCTTTAGACTGTCACTTGGAACGAGATTTTATTTGTCCATACAAGGTGTTGTCAAATGTGATAATCGTTGAGATGTGTACTTTAAAATCAGGGCTTAAAATTTCTTAGACTTGCTGGTAACTTTGGTTGCTAATATATCGTACATAGTACATATTTCATTCGAAGGATTTTTGGAATAATCACTTATTCTGATAATTTTTATCTACTGTCAAAAAAAGCATCTCCTCTAAAAACACTCGGTATAGCTGAATGTTGGGGTCGTGTTAGGGATTGGAGAGGATGTGGAGAGTGCAGAATGATTCCTAAAACATTTTATGTGGGATCCCTTCTTCTCTTCTTGCACATTGTTATGATCGTGATCGTTACAGTTTATTGCTCGTTCTTGAGGTGAGCGTTACCGTTACGAGGTTAACATGCGAGCTACCACACAGCGTTTCTTCTGCAGCTTCGATATTTGCACATTCGCGAATTTCAACATGAAGAAATCCTTGAAAACTATATTTGGGTTTTCTCTCCCAGTCTCTGAAACGAGAAACAATTAGATAATGGAAGAAAGGCCCCTGCGTAAAAATGTAGCACTAATTTGTCAGGAGTACAAGAAGAAATTGTTACCTAACAATGAACAAAAATTAAACACTTTGAACTCTGAAGCGTAACGTTTCGGAGTCTGAATCAGACTTCTTCGTCAGACAGTTTCTATTTTTCATATAACATCGCATAACCGCTCAGCCGAAGATCTAATTGTCGCAAATCGGTCTCTAATGGCCATAAATCTTAGACGTCGATCTCGAACTTCATTTGTAAACCTTCGACGTCCGGTGCCTACTTTTCTTCGATTTTAGGCATTATCAAACCACGCTTGACAACTTCTCAAAACAGTAGTTAGATTTCTGTTCGTACGGATAACGATTTCTCGAAATGACAACCCCGCCTTCCGTAGACTAATAACTCCCCTTTTTTCAAATTTTCTTAGCTGGCGTTGAATTGCACGTATACGTTCTCTGGGCATTTTAACGATTACTAAACATCGACTTTGGATCTCTTCGAAAAGCTGGTTTGTTGTCAGAGGTAAAAAAAATTGCAAGGTTTCTATATGCAATGGAATGATAATCATAGCCCTCGGCTACCGTCGTAGACTTCCATCCACCATGTTTTTTTATATCCGTAATATTTGCTCCTGATTCTGCTAGCAATGAAGCGAAGGATCTTCGAAAACAGTGTCCTGTATATTGCTTTGGTTCTGGCAGTTTTTGTATTTGGAAGTTGTTTAACCAATGATTTATCTGTTATTTCGATGTCTTCCCCTGATAAATCACAATTCTTCACGTCGACAGGCTCCAAATAATCCGAAAATAGCAACCTCAACCATCAAGTGTTTCTCATCTGGTGCCTCCTTTATAAACTTTTCAACTTGTTCACTAGTGAGAATTTTCGATTTCTTTGGGACGATATCCTTCACTTTTCCGTTTTAAATATGCTATTACCTCAAAATATGTACTAACGTAAACACCATTTTCAACAGAGGCGCTTGACTTCATCATTGAAAATTTGCTCCACAAAGTTGATGAACTGCATATTTTTTTTTTTCTTCTAAGTATGCCAGTAAAACAGTTTCACTGAAGTTCCCTTCTACATTTTTCAATTTACACCAGGCCAGGAAATTGTTATATGCAATAATCACATATGGGGCAGTAGTCTGGTTTGCTAAAAGCAAGTCAGACAAGTACGAGGAAAATGCTCGATAAAGCACAGCGGCTCTGGCAGAATCTCTCAGGGTTGGATCACTCCAGAAAGTTCCTTCGGAATTTTGAAATTGCAAGATACAAAAGATATTTGGATCTCAGTAAGAACCAACTACACCTCCTCACTGGCTTTCTTACAGGGGCATTGTCGCCTCAGAAAGCACTTGCTGAGAATGGGCGTATCGGACACTGACGAATGTAGATTCTGTGGGGAGGAGGAAGAAACTCCTATTCACCTAGTCACAGAATGCTTTGGCATTGTAAGCCGAAGGAAACAATGCTTTGGTCAAGAGACCTGTAGGAGTGACGAATTAGCCTCACTGAAGCCTTCCGAGATATTGGATTTCATAAGATCTCTGGGACTGGAAGGCGAGCTGTAAAGCTTTGTCAGGGGGCACAATAGACTATCAGGTCGCAGTGGACTGTTACACCTTTCAAACTATAAACTATGCGGAAGCAATTGGAGTAGTAACTACAAAAATTGCCATGGATGAACGTCATGATTGTGAGACCTATAAGGGGCAAAAGTCTGATTTGCTAGAGCACTTGAAGCATGTACAAAGAAAATCCTCGATGAATTACAGAAGCTTGACTGTGTGTGAATCAGGGGAGCTATTTGAGCGTTCCCAACGAGGGTACTTGAGATTATTATAGTTCTCATACCTCTACATACAGGGTGGCCATTTGAAAACGAAACAGACGAGATTACAGACGAAATAAATTTTTTCGATAGAAATGCTCGGCCAGGTCGATTTCTGTTTCGAGGGGGACAACTTAAGATGTAGGTTACGGACGCATAGCGCTTCAACCCTTGCTACTACAACCCTCACCCCCAATATTTGAATAGGGAAGATGGGGTGAGTGATACTTCATTTGAAAGGTATTTTTATACTGATTTCAGCACAGTAATTGTTTTTTCATTTTATGCATTAGTTCTCGAAATACAGGGTGGCCATTTGAAAACGAAACAGACGAGATTACAGACGAAATAATTTTTTTCGATAGAAATGCTCGGACAGGTCGGTTTCTGTTTCGAGGGGGACAACTTAAGATGTAGGTTACGGACGCATAGCGCTTCAACCCTTGCTACTACCCCCAATTTTTGAATAGGGAAGATGGGATGAGTGATACCTCATTTGAAAAGTATTTTTATACTGATTTCAGCAAAGTAATTGTTTTTTCATTTTATGCATTAGTTCTCGAAATATTCTTGACTAAGCATTTGAAAATGAAGTGGTGTTTTCATGGCACTTGTAGTGTTTTTTAGCGAAAAACCTTTCAAATGAGGTATCCCTCACCCCATCTCCCTATTCAAAAATTGGAGGTGAGGGTTGTAGTAGCAAGGGTTGAAGCGCTATGCGTCCTTACACTACATCTCAAGTTGTCCCCCTCGAAGCAGAAATCGACCTGTCCGAGCATTTCTATCGAAAACATTGATGGTGTAGCCCCAGAATGTCTCAGGATGTTCAGCCCAGGCTGAACATGGAAGCCATTGCAACTTATAAACACTAACGATGGTCGTCGGACGCTGCAAGCTACAAGTGTGGAACAAGAGTGGAAAGATAGGCAGTCCGGCCCTGTGCCGTGCGTCCACTGATCCGGCAAACTACGGAATGTTGTCGGTTGTCCGCGGCTCGCCGCAGAACAACAGTGACGTCACACGGGCGGTCGACCGCCCGACGCGGCTTGCGGGCGCATTAACATTAACATATGCAGTTGCCCGGCAATTTGATATAATGCATTCGTAATTGCGTCCCATTGATAAATGGCCGTACACGAATATCGACGTGTTGCCGCGATACTATACCGATTGTCGCGCCACCACTGGCGGTCATTGATGAATAATTAACTATTAATGGGACGACCGCAGCTACATCCCCTTCCGTTGTCAGGGCGAGGTAATTAATATTCCGATCGGAGTGGATGGTGAGTGGTCTTTCGGAGAATTCCGATCGGAAGTAATTGACGATGGGAAGGCAGAGCGGAAGAATCAATTAGAATAGAAAAAAGGGAACCATAGAAAGTGTTTGAGGTACACAGTTTATACTTGTCTTCTTACAAGTGTCATTAAAATTGACACTGTCAAAAGTATTTTTTTCTCGACAGATTGTGTTATAAGATCCGTTTGCACCATCGTTCCTTAAAGTTAAGGATCCCTTAAATATTGACAGTTGCACGACTGTCACTCGAATGGAATTCTTACGTAAGGGAATATAAAAAAATATTTTATTATCTATGTAGGGACCCTTAAATAGTTCCATCTAGTGATATTTCAGTTTTTTATGTTGTTCAGCATCACACAAGTTCAATAAAGCCTTTTCATTGCCAGGCCGGATACAGATGAAAGTTGTCATTTCCTCAACTAGCTTTACTGTATTTTGACTATTTCGTGCTAGTGGAAATTTCAAATTTTTTGCTATAATTTCATATAATATAACAAATGTTCAGTCAGTTTGACAAATTATTTTAGGTTATAATCCCATCCTTAAATTTGAGGTTAGGTTTAAGGATCGAAACGTCACTTAAATATTTAAGGAACGATGGTGCAAACGGATCTAAGTTATTTATGATATGACTGTTAAAAGTGACGTTTTATTTTGTGAGTGAAAATATTTGTGAAATGAGCGGAGGGAATTGAACAATTTCACGAACAAAATAAAATCACTTTTAACACAAATACCATACAATGTTTTTTGTACAACTGCCCTATTTTGATAATGAAATGGGCGAATTGACAATGACAATAAACTTCAAAATGCATTTTAATATTAAAATAATCAAAAGGTTATTGTGAATGGCAAACGTTGCCAACGTTATGATTACTAACAAATGAGAAAAGACGCTGTCATTTGAATTTCGTTCCTGTCCAAATTTCGTCTTGGGTTTTTAACTGCTTAATATGTTTGTCGAGAGTCCAATTATTAATGAAAGTGAAGATTTGGTTGTTCTTCTGAATATTGAATAGTCTGCAAGAAGAGCAAATCCTACCTAAAAAATCTGTTCAGCAGTACGATATTGCATATAACAATTTCCGCGCCTGGTGTAAATTGAAAAATGTAGAAGAGAACTTCAGTGAAACTGTTTTCCTGGCATACTTAGAAGAAAAATCGAAAATATGGAGTTCATCAACTTTATGGAGCAAATTTTTGATGAAGAAGTCAAGCGCCCTTGTTGAAAATGGTGTGGATGTTAGTGAAAATTTTAAGGTAATAGTATCTTTAAAACGAAAAAGTGAAGGTTATCGTCCCAAAAAATTGAAAATTCTCACTCGTGAACCAGTTGAATAGTTTATAAAGGGGGCACCAGATGAGAAATACTTTATGGATAAGGTTGCAACTATTTTCGGTTCATTTGGAGCCTGTCGGCGTGAAGAATTGTGTAATTTGTCAGTGAAACAAATGAATCATAACTTCCAATTACAAAAACGAAAGTCAGTCGTTCTTTCAGTGTTTTTGGGAAGTATGTAGACTCTTTTCAAAAGTACTTTGCACTGCGCCCTTCTGTCATTAAACATCCTCTTTTTTTCCTGAAATACATGAATAATAAATGCACTGCCAATCCAGTTGGAATTAATACATTTGGGAAAATTTCATCTATTGTTGCCGAATTCCTCAAACAGCAAGAACCAAACCAATATACAGGACACTGTTTTCGAAGATCTTTCGCTTCATTGCTAGTAGAATCAGGAGCAAAAATTATGGATATAAAAAAACATGTTGGATGGAAGTCTTCGACGGTAGCCTAGGGCTATGTTGAGCATTCCATTGCATATAGAAATGTCATTGCTAAAAAAATTCTCCGAACCTCAACAGGTTTTGGATCATCATCATCCAATATTATACTTCGGGTTTCTACAATTACAAGTACTGATGGTGCTGAGGATTCTGATAATGTGTTGCGAAGCTCTCCTAACGTCACAGGGCATTAATGCTAGTAATTGTTCTAGTATTACGATTAATATTAATGTTCATAAGTAATGATTGTTGTATATTGATAATAAAAATTTGCAATTGCTGTGTTTTTCTCATCTGCTTTCATCATGAGAAAATCAATTTTAACATTGTTTGCTGTCATTAAAGTATCACTTTCAATGGCAGTTGTACAAAAACATATTTACAGCACTGTGAAAATTTTGACAACTCATTTTCTCATCAGATAAAACTGTAATGATGATTCACGGAATTCCTAATCAAACTATCATTACTTAAGAACATTGATAACGAACCAAAAACATGTAAAAAAACATTTTACATGTAAAATATCGTCCAGGCGAGACTGCATTTCTCACATCCTCAAAAAAATTATCAGATCTCATGTAGAGCCAAGTTGCTTAATCTATACTCCTTATATGTACAAGTCACAATGTCACAGACAGAATTGGTAGAATACTGACGAGGCACAACAGACAAAGTCGACCCACTTTCACATACCATTATTTACTGGATACCCTTGCGACTGCGGCAAAGCCTACATTGGTTCAACAGAAAAGAGTATGAATACGAGAATTAAGTACGTAACTATCAAATTTCAAGTGTTTATCAGGAGTATTTGAAATATACGAACGAACGGCCTTCGTGTATATATGTTACAGACCATAGAAAAGAATCACATCCGAAAATTTGCTTATCCCAACACAACGCGGTAAATATACATACCTAAAACCCTTTGACGGATACGAACACAACAATATCTCGCCGACGTCAGGATCAAGGGGTGCTTAGGAGCTCGACTGAAGTGTGGAACTCGTTTGTAAAGAGAGAGAAGGAAAATCCTGGGCGCGATTGAACCAGGGTTGATAAGCTCGGCTAGATAAACATGTCGACGGGGTGAAATTCACACGTGACTATGGGTCGGTGGAGAATTTTATCTAGCATCTTGTTCAGTTCCCGACGGAGTGAATATTATGGAAAGAGCTTCTTGTGTACAAGCTGAACAAACACACTGAGGTGCTTCTAAGGAAAGCGGAATCATAAAAATATTATAAATGCAGTTTGTGAGGATGTGAGTATGGATGTTTTTTACTCTTTCACTGAAAAACTACCGAACGGATTCGGATGAAACTTCTCATTGATATATACTTCGCGCAACAATTGAAGGAACAAAAGTTTCTTGTTGTTTTCAACAAGCTGTATCTCAGTGAAAAATGATCGTATTAAAAAAAAAGAATTACTTTCGAAGCTTGAAGACTTTAGTTTCTTGATTTATTGGTTGAAATTTATAAGGATTGCCCGTAGCCATGAATAAATCAGGAAGAAAAAATTTTGGTCTATCTCGAAAAAATTTTCATATACACGTAGAGCAAAAATAAAAATTCGACAAATTTCAAGAATATTTTCTTCCTGATTCATCCGAAGATTGCATGGCTACCGGTACTCCGAGAAATTCCCAACCTATATTTTAAGAAACTGGAGTGTTCAAGCTTAAGAAGTAAGTTTTTTTATTTTCCACTGAGATATCAAAAAATTTTGAAAATTTTTCTGTTCCTTTAATTGTTGCGTAAAGTGTAGTTTATCCATAAGAATAATAGGTTACAATTTATAAAGATCGATCGAGATTCTTCACGCTACTGCAATCACTGATTTAATTTTCGAAGCTACCCATTGCTTGTTGAAATAGACGTAAATATTATTTCAGTTAGTTTATTCGAAGTAGAAATATAAATTATTTTTCATTTGGATATCACTCCTGACAGAATTAATCTTGGAGGACATCTACGTGATCAGAAGAACATCTTCATGTAGTTCTTCTATGGGCAACAGAGAAAAACAGACTCTTCCCAATCTACCCGAAATTCTAGATCTGAAATAAAAAAGACAAAAGCAGAAAAAACTAGTTATTTATAATCGATTAAATGGTTTTTGAATTAACCATCCATTTCAGAAATTCTTTCTTCATGAATTAGTTATGACAGAAATGTCACAATGTTTGAAAGAAATGAAAAAACTCACTCAATTTCCCTTTTGGAATTATTAAACATAGGAAAACGTATAACACAACAAGCTTAAACGTAATTTGGACTAAGTGAAAAAACAATGAGTTCATAACTTTCAATTGTCCCATTTCACGAAGAAGTTCCTCTCTTGCCATGTGGGTTTCTTAGAAGATCTCAACACCATGGCTTATTTGAGAACGTAATCACTCTTCTCCTTCGAATTCCTTCAATATTCAGATTCAAATTCTCAGCCTTGCTCTCTGATCGTGAGCGTTCTTTCGAACCAGGTACGACCATCCTAGTGATGATTTTTCGGAACTTCAGATGTTTGAAGACTGCTACGAGACCTTAATGAAAGGAAATCATCTGCCATAGATAAACCAAATATCTTATAATACGAAAAAACAAAATATTTTTCAGGAATTGTCAATGAAAATGATTCTTTATGATGATTTAATGTATAATCTTATTGTAAAAAACTTTCACGTTCATTTGTTCAGGTTGGTAAGAAGTAACATTGAAAAACAGTGCCAAAACAAGTCGAAAAAAATCTCATAAGAAAGAATTGAATCGGGAATTGAGTTCATTTATGAGTACACTGAGAGAAGTATTCACTTGATATTATCGATCATGCGTTAAAGTTAATAAATCATTTATTGGCCAAATGGACAAATAAATATTTCTTTCATGGAAATAAAGAATTTATTTAAGTTTTCGCAAATCACCCCCACTCAATATTATATCACATTTATTTATGAATAATAACATTCAATAATACTGAATAAAGACGCATTACACTGAAATAAATATATTTAGTAATAATTAACAAACTGCATGAATTATGAATGAATGTTAACATCTGATAGCAAAATTGAAAAATTAATGGCTTTGCAGACAGAATTGAATTCTGGAATTATGACCAGTCCGTGCAGGATTTGAACCTGCGACCCTCGAAATACTGGCCCAATGCGCTAAACGACTGTGCCATTGGGAAGGTTGAAGGTTCCATCTGATCTTCGGTTGGCGACTCTCCAGAATTCGATGTTAGTTTGTTAGTTTTAATTCTTCATGAACTATGACGCTCGTGAAGAATTCTTTGGGGAGTTAGGGTTGGAAGGAGAAACTCATTCGCTATCGTCGGTGGTCATCGATGATTCGATTTTTACCTTTCATCCGATTGCGTCATTCGCGATTTATCGGCAGGAGTCGGGTAGTTGAATCTACCGACCACCGAACAATGTTAACTAGCCAAGATGACTGAAACATGTCAAATGCGGTTTGTTCATTGTTAATAAATCCTGTATTTTGAGTAAACATATCGTGGAGTGGTGGAAGTTTAGAATCATTTTAGTAATAGAAACCAAACGTTCGTTTATTACCAAATGAACATATGTTTTCAATTATTATATCTTATATTTGAAGAGAACTGCAGTTTAAATGAAATACATCATACCCAAATATATTAAATATTAACAAATACCGTGTAAATAAATATTTCGTTATATGTGAATGAATTCTTTCAGAGGCAAGATCTGTTAGTTAATAAATAAATTAAAGATTAATAAGTGGATTTGTCTGTTAATGAATAATCTCAAAATAAATACTTTATTGATAAAAACAAATTTATTTCTCTCAGTGTACGACCAAAATGTTGTAAATTAGTACAGCCTTCACCGTCGGGCGTGGAAAACACCCGGTATTTAACTACCAAAATTTCGCAATTCGAGACAGGAATGTCGAAAAGTCCCGATATGAATGATTTCGCCGATGACGAGAGCCATAAAATCCCGACGGTCGCACGTTGTAAAACTAAACCCGACATCCGGCAATATGGAACAAATCCACTCAGGAAAAACACGATTTTCAAACATTTCCAACATCGGCCGCCCGTTTTTTCAATTAGCCGAAATGAAAAAGCAGAAGCGGCGCACTTGAACCGGAAAAATAAATAGAGAAAACACATTGTTTGCACAGCTCGCTGTATAAAACACTCGTCAACGACTACCAGCGGAAGCGGAAAAAGAATATATGGGGATACATTACCGCTCAGCGAGGCCATATTTGCATTCGTAGATTCGGGAATTCCGATCTCGGAAGTCTCCCTCTATTCCCGAAGCCATAAATATGTTAACAGGGTTATTTTTCATCGTAAGGGAGGTCTTTTCACCTCCGGACATTTTTTCAAACACCTACACTGAGAGAAGTATTCACTTGATATTATCGATCATGCGTTATAGTTAATGAATCATTTATTGGCCAAATCGACAAATAAATATTTCTTTCATGGAAATGAAGAATTTATTTAAGTTTTCGAAAATCACCTTAACTCAATATTATATCACATTTATTTATGAATAATAACATTCAATAATACCGAATAAAGAGGCATTAGACTGAAATAAATATATTTAGTAATAATTAACAAACTGCATGAATTATGAATGAATGTTAACGTCTGAAAATTATATAGCAAAATTGAAAATTGATGACTTTGCAGACGGAACTGAATTCTGGAATAATGACAAGCCGGAGCAGGATTTGAACCTGCGACCCTCGAAATACTAGTCCAATGCGTAACCAACTGTGCCACTGGGAACGTTGAAGGTTCCATCTGATCTTCGGTTTGCGACTCTCCCATAATTCGATGTTAGTTTTAATTCTTCATGAACTATGACGCTCGTGAAGAATTCTTTGGGGAGTTAGGGTTGGAAGGGGAACTCATTCGCTATCGGTGGTCATCGATGATTCGATTTTTACCTTTCATCCGATTGCGTCATTCGCGATTTATCGGCAGGAGTCGGGTAGTTGAATCTACCGACCACCGAACAATGTTAACTAGCCAAGATGACTGAAACATGTCAAATGCGGTTTGTTCATTGTTAATAAATCCTGTATTTTGAGTAAACATATCGTGGAGTTGTGGAAGTTTAGAATCATTTAGTAATAGAAACCAAACATTCGTTTATTACCAAATGAACATATGTTTTCAATTAATATATCTTACATTTGAAGAGAACTGCAGTTTAAATGAAATACATCATACCCAAATATATTAAATATTAAAAAATACCGTGTAAATAAATATTTCGTTCTATATGAATGAATTGTTTCAGAGGCAAGATCTGTTAGTTAATAAATAAATTAAAGATTAATAAGTGGATTTGTCTGTTAATGAATAATCTCGAAATAAATACTTTATTCATAAAAACAAATTTATTTCTCTCAGTGTATATTTCAATGGATATTAGAGAGTTATCGAAACACAAATGCAGGCCTCACTTCTTAAAGGATCCTGTAAGAAAAGATCCCTCAACGTTGTTTGGATATTTGACCTATCGAAACGATTTATTTCTTGACAACTTTATTATGACATTCCCGTTATTTTGACAGTTGTGAGAAGCTGTTTAACCTAGAAATTGCGAGAACTGTCAAAATAAGCGATCTTTTATTTAAATACGGCTGTCCTTTATTTAAGTTAAGTACAGGAGGCCCGTATTTTATTAAAGGCCACCTAAAAATCTTTTGCGAATGCGCATGAGTTAATGTCAAAATAAGGGATACTTTATTTAAGTTAGGCTTCTATTTGCGTTTCGATAACTCTCTATTGATAAACCCGGGATTTAAAATAATCTAAAGGCGATTCAAGGGTAGGTTGCGCCCTCTGTAAACATTGAGTTTGCTGAAACACTTCGTTAGTGTCGTTTCTTGTTTATGAATATCTTTGAGCGATAAACTTCCCTAATACTATCTTAATTTGAATGATGGATTCATATGAAAATATACTGCTCAAAGAAATTAATGCACATTCTGAAAATCTCAATTTTAATGAAAGTTAACTCTACATTGACTTTATAACTTATTTTTTATGTTTTCTCGGGAAGGTTTTGAACGAAACAAGACACATTAAATGGAAGACAAATTCAGGATTTCACCGAATATTATATGAAAGAAGAGAAATGAACAATTTTCAAAATACCGAAATGCTGATAAGTGATTCAATACTTTATATTTCCACCCCTTGCGTTAATTACAGCTCGGCAACGAAGGTTCATACTTAAAATGAGTGATCTTAAAATGTTCTATTCTAATCCTTCCCATATTTCTCCGAGTTGGATTCCTGAGTCATTAAGAGTGGCTGGATGATTTTCTGAACTTCTCACTTCTATTGCTCAATCAAATTGAGATCTGGACTTCTTGCTGGTCATTCCATTCGAGAGGCTTAAACTTCTTCAAGGTACTCCTGAACGATGCGCGCACGATGGGGTCTGGCATTATCGTCCAGAAAAATGAAATTTTCACTGCTCTTCAAGAATGTTCCTTATATACTTATCAGCATTCATAGCTTCATTATCAACAACCACTAGGTCTGTGCGAGCAGTCAAAGATATTCCACCCCATACCATAATCGATCCTCCCCCGAAACCAGTAGTATTCAGGAAATTGCACTGAGGATATCTTTCATGTGTTGTAGAATAATTTTGAGATTTCCATAATGTGCGTTGATTTTTGCGCAGTGTATGTAGCAAGCTTTCTGGGGGTGATAGTATCAGTATCAGAAATGTACAAGTGTAATAAAAAAATTTATTTAGGAACATTCATACACAAAATTTTAATCTGGTGGTATTCCCCGGTAAGAAGTTATGCAGAGAATTTTTTCATTTCATCAACTTTAGAAAGTCAAATCTCCCTTAATATGAATTTTGGTCCATGGGTTAATTCATCAAACTTTACCTATTTTTCAATGTACTACAGAAAGCTTGATACACACCTTGGACTCACTGGGTATATATAATTTGCACTTCATAAAGTAAAATTTATGCACAAATACTCAAACGATATTTGTAAAGTAGATATTTCTAAGGCGATATACCTAAACCTATCTTATGAAAAATTTGGGGTTGACATATTCCCTACCCTATTCTTTCTTGTGTCTAGCATCTGAAAAAATTCAGCCCTTTATGATGCTTAGGTTTTCATCAGTTTTTATATACGAGTATTATGGTTACATGTTGTCCGAATTTTCAAAGTATCAACTTTGACTGCAACATCTTCATACTTAAATTCTGCCGAAGCACATCGAGCTTCCTCATCCAACCGGTCATCAGTTGTTCTGGATATTTCCTGAAATCTAACTTTAATATAATGAATATAAGAATATTCAGTTCTTTACCTGTGTAAAGAATTCTTTGTCAGTTTCTTGATCTTTCATTTATCCATTATTGCTTTTCAATAGAAAATGAATTACTTTTGATTTAAAAGAACATAATGCAAATACAACTTATTACAATTGGCTGTGCAGGCTTATATTTGATTATAGTCCGTCTTTTCTGTATGGTAGTGGTTTCATGAGATCCCTTAGGATGTTTTTCAGTAGGAACTGCATTTCTTTTGAGCCTTTAACATGGTCCTTATTACAACGACGTTTACATCAATAAATACAACAATAAACTCTGATTTTCGGCATATTTCTTCTTTAATCATTCATTTTCAAACACAAATAAATCAACGAAAAGTAGAAAATGAGCTTTGAATTTTTCAACCCTGACCAACAACTGTAGAAAAAGTAAATACATAAACAATCACGGTGAAATCAGTACAATCTCAATCTGAGGGACATTAAGCGAGTGTTTTAAATTTTTGCCGCTAGGTGGCTTCGAGTTGAAGTTGAATCACCTATAAATGAAAGACGATCTATGGATGGTTATCTTTGAAATGGCATCACGTCAAAACGACATCTTCAGAGGATTATTGTTACCAATTGCTCTGTTTGTCTCTACGAGTTTCAATCTTAGACCAAGTATCGTCTGAAGATGCCTATCGCAATTATACGCGGAACGTTGGTGAAATAATGATAATAACACTCTTGTTATGTCAATTCCGATATAGGTATTTGACGAAGCCATCTACAAATTTTTTTTTTTTTCAGACTGAAATTGCGAAGAGACTGAATGGCATCATAGCTCAAATTCTGCCATTTCTATCACAGGATCATCAACAACAAGTAGCGACAGCTGTAGAGCGAGCGAAGCAAGTCACCATGTCAGAACTAAACGCCATAATTGGAGTGAGTACAGCATTTAACAAGATCGATGATAAAAATCGTAAATGAGAAGTTTACAAAATGCATAGGTTACCTCGTGAATAATTTTATATTCATCGTTAATTAACTGTTTTTACTGTGATTCCATCATTGTTGTTGTTGTGGAAATAGATGGCGTGTTGTTTCCTCCAATATTTTTTCATGATAAAAAGTACGATAGAAATTGTTGTTTGCTCAACAAATTAGCTTTGGCCTGTCATAAAATAGTGAGTCAATATAAAACGCGTTTCACAATAGAACTTTGTATTGTTTACAGTAGGAGACTTTTCTCGCCCTTGTTTGCTGTATTTACACATTGACCTAACCTATATTTGAGAACGACTTTGTGCAAATATTGTTTATATGAAACATGTTTTCAGGAAAACCCGTTCAGTTTAATTTATTCTTCTGTTTTTGAAGTTTATAATTTTTCTTGATTCTATAAATAAATACGGTCAATAATATTTCTATAGTTACTTGAATCAACTCGAAAAAGCTTCGAATTAAATTTTTCCATTTCTTGATTCTTCAAGGATAGTTTTTCAGGCCAATTATTAATAATTTCAAAATGTAAACAAATCGCAATATTGTGCTGTTGATGGTGACAAATAAATCATAAGTTTATATTATATTTATCTCTTTTATATTAAAAACAACATGATAGTGACTGACAGAGTCTAAACTTTTTCCAATACAAACTACGTTTCTAGGCATTCCATATTCGACTCGTGTTTTTTGCCTTAGATTTGAAAATAATTATTCAGTTTGAGAGTAATGAGTAATTATTTCAATATCATGATGCGAAATGATGTTAATTTCTTGTGCTAAAGAATTGAAAAAGTGCTGAAAATGTTACAACAGACTGATTCTGAACGGATTTTACTTGAAATCTGTAGGCAATACTCTTTTTATTTGGGACGAAATTAGGAATATATCGTTAGGTAAAAGAAAACATTCTACTTGAAAAAATCTTCAGATTCTGAACCACGGCAACTTAACTTGGAAAACTTACAATGCAGGAATAATATGAAAGTGCTTGTCATTTTTTTGATACTTTTTCATGAAATTACGAATTTTTTCATCTGCATATTGTCAGAACTCAGTAACATTATAAAAATAACTGAAGATTCAGCTACCTTCAAGGTTCTCAATAATTATCATTTCAGATCTCTCAATGAAAAGAATAGCACAATGTTATCAATGAAGATCAAATGATTATAAATTTATATGACGTATTGAAAGTTTCATTACGTTTATATTTGCTACACTCTTTGATTCTTCTTAGTTTTTTGTATCGACTTTTAGAGAAATTATCCAGAAAATGCCCGATTTTTGAGCTGGACTTTCACAATGAAAATCATTCGTGCAGTTTTGAAAATAAGTGAATTGGTGAGAAATAGTTTCGTCAAAAATTATTAATATTTTGAATTGATGAGAAAACTAATTGTGATATGTTCCTCATGCTTCATCAGTTTTTTCGTTGTACTCTAATTTTTTGAGAAGAAAATGAAACAACAACAAAATGCTCTGGCTCTACGAGTGCCATCCTGAGAAAATGTTATCAAAATAAAATGACCTCACAGTCGAAAATCCATCACTCGGAGAAACTTGCATGAGGGCCCTGATTGAGGGACTACTGCTAAAATGGCGAAGCAGTTCTTATAGCATTTCAACAGGGGAGATACAACTTCTCTTTTGACGGTATTACACCATTTCCAAATGTAATTCAGAAACCGCCAATTGTATTTCAGATTAGTCAATTGAATATCAGGAAAAATCAAATGTAATTCCGATTAGTCAATTGAATTTCAGAATATGTCATATGAAAATCAGTTCAGTCACTTGTACTTCAGGAATCTTAATTTGTTATTCGAATATTATTTCAATTTAAGTCGGATTTTGAGTCGTTTATTACTCATTTTCATAATGGTTATCATGTCGTCAATCATATCATATTCAATCAGGTATGTTTCCTTCTATGAATTAAACAAATATAATCTGGTGAAATCTTTTGGTGCTGGCTCTTTTTTTTTTTCTTCAGCAATGGATTTTAGTAAGGAAGCACATAACACCTAATGTAAATTAGTCGAATTGAGTACATATTTAATTTGAGCTGCAAATCACAACAGTGTCTGCAGCTGGTGTATTAGCCATGTAAAGACTACGAGGTTCATTCACAGGGCTTTCAGAAAATAAATGGGTTGAGGGTTTGTTGCAACAGTGGCAAGATATGAGGAACCAGTTATCAGATTGAGTGATCGTCTGTGATAATACTGCATTCCATTCGAGAATTGAAATTTCACGGTCGAAAATAAGAACTTACGTGAAAACAAACCTCAGAATTCCAAACAGTGTGCCACTGGGGGATATTGACAAAAGACTAACATACCTGAAAAATATTATTGACCTAGCTAAGATGCAGACATGACTTTGAGGCTTCAAATTTTTTCAGTTTCATGTTAAAGATTAAATGTTCCACGTGAAAATTAAAGTTCATTCATTATCATTGTTTTATTCCTGAATCACCTACAATTGATATTTTCTTAAATGCAATCTGGTATCAATGTGCGTATGAAATGAATTTTTAAATTGCCATTTCTGAAATATAATTATATCTCAACTTCAATTGAGGGTGTTATCTGAATAACATTTGATGTTTTCTGAAATACAATTGATTATTTCGGAAATTCAAATGACTGATCTGAATTAAATTTGATGTTTTCTGAAATTCAATTGATTTATCTGAATTACAAGTGATGTTTTCTGAGTGTCAATTGACAATTTCTGAATCATAATTGGAAATGGTGTAGATGTCGCCATTTGTATACGGTAGAAGTTTTTAGGAAGTTTTTGCCTCTGATAGAGATCTCTTCTCCCAGCGACAAAAAAAACTTACAATGCAGGAATAATATGTCATTTGTTTTATACTATTTAATAAAATTACGATGTTTTTTTTATCTGCATACTAACAGAATTCAGTAACATTATAAAATAACTGAAGATTCAGCTTCCTTCAAGGTTCTCAATAATTATCATTTTCAGATCTCTCAAACAAAAGAATATCACAATGTTATCAATGAAGAACAAATGATCATCAATTTGGATGACGTATTGAAAGTTTCAATACGTTTGTATTTGCTACACTCTTTGAATTTTCTTAGTCTGCATCGACTTTTAGAGAAATTAGCCAGAAAATGCCCGATTTTTCCACTATACTTTCACGATGAAAATCTTTCGTGGAGTTTTGAAAATAAGTGGATTGGTGAGAAATAATTTTGTCAAAAATTTATGATTTCTTCAATTGGGAGAAATACTTATTGTGATATGTTTTCTGTGCTCTGCTTTTCTGAGAAAAAAATGAGACAACAACAAATTATCCGACTCTACGAAGGCCATACTGAGAAAATTTTCTAAACATAGATGAATTGAAAATAGTAATAATGTTTTCTGTTTCTTAACCCGAATAGACCTATCGTTCCGTATAAAGAACACCCATCTAAAGGTTTTCTATTCATGCTCAAAATAAAGAAACAAAGAAGGCGTCAATATAAACACATAAATTAATGCCTTCTTCAACACTGAATATAACCTACAAAGTGCTTCAGTATTCAAATTCACTTTAAAGCCATGTTAACTTCATAAATATATCAATTGTTGCAATTCCTCTTTTTTTCCGGTGGTGTATTTTTTTATATGTATTTATTTCAGCGCTTTTGCGAATAAAATAATTATATCTATGGTAGGATGAATAATATTAGAGGCGTAATTCATCTTCTCCATGATTTCAAAACCTGATTTTTGCTACGTAAATGAAGGCGTTTCTTTTAACGGAACGGTAGGATTATCACCTACTATATTACCTGAATATATGTTATAACTATTGAAAAATAAAACTGACTCTGCATGAGATACTATATCATGCAGATAATCTGGATATGATTTGAAAACCACCTGATAGCAAAATTTCCTTCTGCACATAATTCAATAGTTTTCTATAAGTGAAATAACAATAATGTTGCTTATGCGCACTACTATTTTCTTATTCGTATTTCCATGCACCAAACAAAGTAATAATATATTCACCTTGAGAAAACAAAATATCATTGACCAACCAAAACTCATGCAACATTAGAATATATGGGGGGGCGTTGACTGATCCCGTAAAAACATGAGTTAGAACCGTATTTCGACAAGGACAAAAATTTGTATTTCCCACTTCTTGCACACTGCTTTGACATGGTTGTTTAAAACGCAGAAATGGTAACAAACCAGACTAGCTATCATCGCAATAAGATTGCTGGAAACTAATAGAAAAACAACATAAACAGAACCATCTAAGCAATCAAAGAGTTTACACCAGTCTTCAAGATAGGTCAGAGTAGACCACCTGATTGTTTACCAGAATAAAATAAAAAAATGATGTGTGGCATAAAAACTAATATTTTATAAGTATTAAATATAAAATAGCACAAATCACGAAAAATTGCTTTCATAATTACGACAAATTATAATTCAATGTTCATTTTTCATAAAATGAATTTTAGTTGCTCAAAAACCTACCGTTCCCTAAAAGAACAACCACAAATTTTAACTTTTCGTGAAAAATAAGTACACATCAAGATGAAAAATATGAAAAGGCCCCATTTAAACCATAATCTGACACAATTCTCATTGAAGTGAAAGAAAAAAAAATTCAGGTCTATTTGGGTTAAAATAAATTGACCTCATAGTCGCAAATTCATCACTCGGAGAAACTTGCATGACTTTCCTGATTGAGGGACTAATTCTAGAGGTGGGTGTAAGCAGTTTTTTTAGCATTTGAAAAGAGAGATATAACTTCTATTTTGACGTTGCTAGATGTCGCCATTTGTATACATTACTAAATGCTTGAAGGTAGAAGTTTTTGTCTTTGATAGATAAGGGACTCTGATGAGGTCGAATAAAGCCGAAACTGGTCTATCTCTTCTCGCAGCGACAAAAAAATATTTCTTATTCAATTTTCTGTTATTTCTACCCCTATTCGAAACTGTCGAAACTAGCACACCTCCGGACATAAATTGGGCCCATAAACATGAAACTGGGGGGGCGACAAATTGTCACAGCATCCTAGAGTGATGAATTGTCCCGATTCGAAAGTGAAACGTATCGACGGGAGCTAAAACACTCCCAGTTATTGATGGGGAGACACGCAATGGCGTTCTGGGGTTGAAAGGATAATTAAATCGGCGAACACGTGCCGGCACGACCGAGTGCGTGTTAGCCCCCCACCCCCCACGCATTCGGGCACGCGGATAAGTCAATAGATCCCCAATTTGATGGCTATCGTAACATTCGATAAATCAACTGATGTAAATACGCGGAATATGTTCCGAACACCCCTATCGGCCAACCCTCGAGTTCCAATTGCTCTTATTGAATTCGCTAATTCGTTTTTCATTTTGAAGCGTTCTCGAGCCGGAAAAATTTGAACAACGAAGGAAAGGACAATTTTGGTAGATTCAACAAAACTTCAATATGACCAATTACAAAATTCAGAATGAATTATCTTTCGAATGACATGATAAAAAAGGTATGTCCCTGGAGAAAAAATTTTTGATAGCGCCGCGACGCCTGACTTCTTTATTTATTCCGCACACTGAGAGAAATAAATTTGTTTTTATCAATAAAGTATTTATTTCGAGATTATTCATTAACAGACAAATCCACTTATTAATCTTTAATTTATTTATTAACTAACAGATCTTGCCTCTGAAAGAATTCATTCATATATAACGAAATATTTATTTACACGGTATTTGTTAATATTTAATATATTTGGGTATGATGTATTTCATTTAAACTGCAGTTCTCTTCAAATATAAGATATATTAATTGAAAACATATGTTCATTTGGTAATAAACGAACGTTTGGTTTCTATTACTAAATGATTCTAAACTTCCACCACTCCACGATATGTTTACTCAAAATACAGGATTTATTAACAATGAACAAACCGCATTTGACATGTTTCAGTCATCTTGGCTAGTTAACATTGTTCGGTGGTCGGAAAAGATTCAACTACCGACTCCTGCCGATAATCGCGAATGACGCAATCGGATGAAAGGTAAAAATCGAGTCATCTATGACCACCGATAGCGAATAAGTTCCCCTTTTAAACTTAACTCTCCAAAGAATTCTTCACGAGCGTCATAGTTCATGAAGAATTAAAATAAAAAAACTAAACATCGAATTCTGGGAGAGTCGCCAACCGAAGATCAGATGGAACCTTCAACCTTCCCAATGGCACAGTTGGTTAGCGCATTGGACTAGTAATTCGAGGGTCGCAGGTTCAAATCCTGCACGGACTGGTCATTATTCCAGAATTCAATTCCGTCTGCAAAGCCATTAATTTCAATTTTGCTATCAGATGTTAACATTCATTCATAATTCATGCAGTTTGTTAATTATTACTGAATATATTTATTTCAGTGTAATGCGTCTTTATTCGGTATTATTGTGTTATTATTCATAAATAAAGTGATATAATATTGAGTGAAGGTGATTTGCGAAAACTTAAATAAATTCTTTATTTCCATGAAAGAAATATTTATTTGTCCATTTGGCCAATAAATGATTTAATCAACTTTAACGCATGATCGATAATATCAAGTGAATACTTCTCACAGTGCAGATTTTTATGCGCATCTCAAGTCGACATTGACTTGTTCAAAACGCCATTCACAGAATGAAAAATATTCGGACGTTTTCGAGAAAATTGAGATTACCAAGATAAGTGAATCACCCTGTACTTAGTGTGCATACGAAACCATATATGTCCACAGGGTTTAAGGCTTCGATGCATACGAACCCATATATGGTTTCTGAAATAAAAATTAAATGCATGTAGTTTCTTACGAAAAAAAATATCCATTTTGAAGCCTCAATTAAATCATTCACCCCAGATAAAAAAATTTTTTTCAATTATTTGATATATCATTCAGTAAAACCCGGATAGATGCCCCAGTTGGATAGATGCCCCCATTTTCAAAATACCTAACTTCCCAAACTCTCCACTAGGAATTAATAGTGTAATAATGAGCCACTGTCACCCTTAACAAAGGCTAGTATTTGCCGTTGTAGAACTTTTAAAGTAGTTATAAATTCGATCAAATTTTTTATTATATCAATAAACTGGTTCATTAAATGTTCATCTAAGTATGACCAGTTGCTTTTTGTTTTTAATTTGTGAAAAAAATGCATGGGCATCTATCCGTACCAAAAGGATAGTTGCCCTGTATTGTGTTATCGTAGGTATAGTATGATGTCCCTTAGGCTACATATATATCATCTATATACAACCCATACCCTTGTATAGTCTGAGTTTTAATTCTTTTAAATATTTTTAGTGTTCTTCCATAGTTTGTGTACCGATCTGAACTCTTTAACGATTGTAGCAAAACCATGTCGCGAAAGTATGAGAGAAAAAAAGGAGTACAAGGTCGAGTTTGCTCATGGACCTCAGAACAACTCGAAGCAGCTTCTGATGAGACAGAACATTACGAAGGCGTTATGCCCCTGAAATATGAAATATGAATGAAAAATATACAAAGTCTCAATCTGACTGGATTTAGTGCATAAGGTATCACTCAACTCGCTTCATGAAAACTGTACACTTTTTCGGAACTACTGCTCAAGATGTGGAAAACTTAAAACACTATCTGACTGATCCCCTCTACGTTGTGTTGTTTTGTTTTAAAAAGAGTACATATTTCTATTTCTATTGAAACCTATTAGGTATTTAATATTTATAACAACAATGAAAAATTTGTATACCTATTTGTTGAAACCTACATGATATTTTATGATATAAAGAATTTATATTTTCGTTTAATAAATGCTTTCGAAATTTCATTAAGTAGGCTGATTTAAGTTATATTACGATTATTACAGACATAACGATGAGAGATTTCATTGAATTTGGCTTTGTAATTGGATCACACAATATGAAGGGCATCTATCCCGGACTGAAGGATCTATCCTTCTCAGTATTTTCAAAGTGGAGTAACTATCCATACCTGTAGGCATCTATCCCCAGAAATAATGTTCCACAAAAATAAAAATTCTGTGAAATCTGTTAATGCTAGGTCAGAAAAAAACCACAGTATTTTAACTCAAATAACAAGTCTAGCAATTTTCATAAAAATTATTCAGATAAAATCGATATTTTCGAAAAAATTATGGGTAATTTCAAAAAGTGGGGCATCTATCCGGGTTTTACCCTAGATATAGGCCTCCAATTACACCTCGCTAACGACACCAAAACGGGCGTCCAAAGTTAAAAGCCGGGACGTCCGGACGCGTCCGTACCCCGCTAGCGAAAAAAGTGAATATGCCCCGAGTCTCAGACCTCGGAATTACGCGGGCCGCGAGCACAGCTCCTCGCAGCTCGTAAAGAGATAGTGACACACAAAAACATCCCACTTTACGGCGGGCGGAACAATCAGCGTCTGCGAAGCGTCCATTAGGGCGACGCTCGGCTCCGGGAGCGGAAGCGGGAATTCAGGAGACAATTCGGCGGGGTGCTAGAGATCCTCGAGCCCCGCAGGGTCGGCTGGGGGGCCGTTGGGGGCACAGGCCGGATCGGGGAAAAAATTGCGATAGGAGGAAAGTCTGAAAACGCTCAGAAATGCAACAAACACCTCACTCTGAATAGCAAATAGTGAAAACTGAGTTCAATTCCGAAAGAAAAATACCTTTATCCAATCCTATTGAATAATGTATTCATTATTCAACTGCATTTGAGCAATTAATAGTATCTTTGAACAAACAGCGGGAGTTATAATAACTCCCGCCTATAAATCCCTCTAACTAATCAGAATAGACTCATAGAATTATTTGAGAACCGAATATCAAGCTACTTTTGTGCTTCTGTACGAGCCGGTTGACAGAGAGCGAACATCTCATTATTGTTATTGATGGGAGTAATGTCACTTGAATAATTCTGACGTTTTCAAATTTGGTTGACACCTAATTATTGTTGTGAATGTTTTTCTGAAGAAGATCTCCGATAGTGAGGATGAAATATTATGTAGGTACACTTCCAGAAATATGACAAGCAGCTAGTTCTACAGTAGGTACAGAATTTATTGCCCGCGGGAAATCCCAAAACAAATAAATATAAAGGTGTATCAAAAATTTTCAAGAATGATGTGTGATAGTAGAATGTATATTATTATAGTGGTGGATAAAGTATAGTATTCAACTTGCAGTAATGGTCATAACTCCCTTGATGAATTACAGCACTCGCCTCCGGCTCGCGCTGCAAACTTCATCTGCGGGAGTTATGACTTGCATTACTGCTCGTTAAATAATATACTATTATCCACTCCTATTGAAAAATGTATTCATTATTCAACTGCATTTGAGCAATTAATAGTATCTTTGAACAAACAGCGGGAGTTATAATAACTCCCGCCTATAAATCCCACTAACTAGTCAGAATAGACTCATAGAATTATTTGACAACGGAATCTCAAGCTACTTTTGTGCTTCTGTACGAGCCGGTTGACAGAGAGGGAACATCTCATTATTGTTATCGATGGGAGTAATGTCACTTGAATAATTCTGACGTTTTCAAATTTAGTTGACACCTAATTATTGTTTGTGAATATTTTTCTGAATAAGACCTCCGATAGTGAAGATGAAATATTATGTAGCTACACTTCCAGAAATAAGACAAACAGCTACTGCTACAGTAGGTATAGAATTGATTTCCCGCGAGAAATTCCAAAACAAAATAAGGTGTATCAAAAATTTTCAAGAATGTATATTATTATAGTTGTGGATAAAGTATAGTATTCAACTTGCAGTAATGGTCATAACTCCCTTCATCTGCGGGAGTTATGACTTGCATTACTGCTCGTTAAATAATATAGTAGTATCATGCATTATGGTCAATTGTGGGAGCCGAACAAATCCGGACTGTATGCTCAGTTTTATTCGAATACCGACTGTTGAAAAATCCCCACAAATTAACGAACTTTCAAGAATACAGACCTTACAATGGCCATGATAGCTACAAATGACAAGGAGGAGCAGCTCAACTTCGCCTCCAAAAAAAGGGAGACTATGGAAAGAAACTGGAAACCAATCCTCTGGGACTGATGGACAATATAAACAATACAATTAAGTGGAAATATACACTGCGAAAAAAAAATAACGCACATTATGGGAATCTCAATTTTCTTCTACAACTGAAGGTGTTCTCAATGATAATTATTGTTATCAGAATTATGCATGCATATGTTATCCACTTTCAACGTTTTTCTTCAATACAGATGTTTTTTCCCAGCAGGAATAAATAAAGATGATTTTATCAGATTTCGAATGTATGGGCTGCATTCTAAAATCAGTTGTTCTCGATCAATTCTAGTGATCAATAGTTTTTCTTTCGTTTGATTTTCTACACTCGATCGCTATGCAACGCGAAACTCGTAATTTGACCCAAGAGGAATGTGCCCAAGCGGTAGTTTTGCGAGAAGAAGGGTGGACATACACAAGAATTGCAGAAAGGTTTGGAGTTTCCCATACAAGTGTGTCCAGAATGTTGCAGCGATTCAGGGAGACAGGTATGAATGTCCGAAGACCAGGACAGGGTAGACCACGGGTAACAACTACCATTCAAGAACATTACTTGAGAGTTTCTTCATTGAGACAACGGTTTGCAACCACTAGCCTCCTTCAAAATCAGCTCGAGCAAACTCATGGGTTCAAATTAGCACTCAGACAATAAGAACTCGCCTCACAGAATATGATTTAAGGCCTCGTGTCGCGGCAAGAGGTCCAGCTCTTACCCCAGCCCATCGAAGGGCGCGTTTGGATTTTGCGAGAGAGCATATCCTTCGGGAAGAGGCTGATTGAGAAAGAATTCTCTTCACTAGATTCTGCCTCTACCATTGTGATCGACCTTCCCTTGTAAACAGACGTCCACATGGAAGATATGCTCAGTGCAATTTCCTGAATGCTACTGGTTTCGGGGGAGCATCGATTATGCTATGCACTGAGAGAAGTATTCACTTGATATTATCGATCATGTGTTAAAGTTAATAAATCATTTATTGGCCAAATGGACAAATAAATATTTCTTTCATGGAAATAAAGAATTTATTTAAGTTTTCGCAAATCACCTTCACTCAATATTATATCACATTTATTTATGAACAATATCATTCAATAATACCGAATAAAGACGCATTACACTGAAATAAATATATTCAGTAATAATTAACAAACTGCATGAATTATGAATGAATGTTAACGTCTGATAGCAAAATTGAAAATTAATGGCTTTGCAGACGGAATTGAATTCTGGAATAATGACCAGTCCGTGCAGGATTTGAACCTGCGACCCTCGAAATACTAGTCCAATGCGCTCGTGAAGAATTCTTTGGGGAGTTAGGGTTGGAAGGGGAACTCATTCGCTATCGGTGGTCATCGATGATTCGATTTTTACCTTTCATCCGATTGCGCCATTCGCGATTTATCGGCAGGAATCGGGTAGTTGAATCTAACGACCACCGAACAATGTTAACTAGCCAAGATGACTGAAACATGTCAAATGCGGTTTGTTCATTGTTAATAAATCCTGTATTTTGAGTAAACATATCGTGGAGTGGTGGAAGTTTAGAATCATTTAGTAATAGAAACCAAACGTTCGTTTTATTACCAAATGAACATATGTTTTCAATTAATATATCTTATATTTGAAGAGAACTGCAGTTTAAATGAAATACATCATACCCAAATATATGAAATATTAACAAATACCGTGTAAATAAATATTTCGTTATATGTGAATGAATTCTTTCAGAGGCAAGATCTGTTAGTTAATGAATAAATTAAAGATTGATAAGTGGATTTGTCTGTTAATGAATAATCTCGAAATAAATACTTTATTGATAAAAACAAATTTATTTCTCTCAGTGTGGGGTGGAATATTTTTGACTGCTCGCACAGACTAGTGGTCGCTGATAATGGAGCTATGAATGCTTATAAGTATATAAGGAACATTCTTGAAGAGCATGTGGTGCCATTTTCCCCATACATTGGTGAAAATTTCATTTTTATGGACGATAATGCCAGACCCCATCTGCGCGCATCGTTCAGGAGTACCTTGAATCCGATTGAGCAGGTTTGGGACAACCTCAATAGAAGGCTGAGAAGTTCAGAAAATCATCCAGCTACTCTTAATGACTTAGGAATCCCACACGGAGAAATCTGCGAAGGATTAGATCAGATCATTTCAAGATCACTCATTTTGAGTATGAACCGTCGTTGCCGAGCTGTAATTAACGCAAGGGGTGGAAATACCAAGTATTAAATCACTTGTCAGCATTTCAGTATTTTGAAAATTGTTCATTTCTCTTCCTTCACATAAGATTCGATGAAATCCTCAATTTTTCTTCCATTTAATGTGTCTTGTTTCATTCAAAACCTTCCCGAGAGAACATAAAAAATAAGTTTTAAAGTCAATGTAGAATTAACTTTCATTAAAATTGAGATTTTCAGAATGTGCGTTAATTTTTTTGCGCAGTGTATGACCGAATAAATTCATCAATTCTTCTCTGCCATATTCCCAAATCACAAAAACATCATCGATTTTCGTCCGAATCCTACCGAACGACCGCAACACATCACCATCGATTTCATCCCCGAAATAAGATTTTCTCCACCCCCCAGGCATCCGGGGGATGAAATTCCCCGACTCCACTTAATTCCGAGGCCAGGAATCGCCCAGCAGCCCGCCGATAAAGTCTGGAGGTGATTGGAATGTTGATTAGGCCCGAGAGGGGGCGCTGCCGCGACTCGGGCAAAGTATATTAATATTTTATGGCTTTCGCAAGTCGGGGGCGGAATCCTTACGGACTCGTGAGGCGTCTCGGGGACGTCGTAAAGCCGTGGGTCCCGATCCTTTTATCGGAGTTTTATGTGAATTTAGTTGTTTGCCTTTTTATGCCTCCGGCATGTCATACTTTGTAACACTTCAACTATAAGTAACCGAATACATCAGCCATTCTGGGCGAGTAACCGTTTTATCACTTTTTTATTTCCGCAGTTGCCACCCTTTCCGTGCCCTTTTATGGGCGTACACGGTCGGAATGCCTCGTCGTACGAGGTCGTTTCCGCCCAGTGTTGCCAACCTTGATGCAGTATCATAGTACAACAGCCAGGCCAGATATAGAACATTTGACAGAATTATAGTACCATAATTTGAAAACAAAAAAATTCATTTTATTCTTACCATTTGAATATCTCAATGAAAAAAAAAATTTTAGAGGGAAAAAATTCGTAAAAAAAGTACCTTCAGGGCTCACAATTCATTAATTAGGAATTATTTCAAATCGAGTTTTAGCTCAGCAGCAGAATCTTCTAGGAGAATACAAATAATTTCAGTTTTACTTTTTCTTGACGTGATTGAACATATTATTACAGGCACATTTGTTTTTGGTTCAAACAAAAAGCAAGATCCTGAAAAGTAGACACAGAATATTAAAATTGAATACATTTCTGTCCTGTGATTCCCCGATTCTACTCGCGAAGTGAAGATAAATAATAGTAGTTTCTATAATTTTCATCCACATGCTTTTTTCAGTTCGATTTCTATATATTGCAAAGCAGTTCTGAACAATGCCCAGACAACTATATTAAGTTTTCCATTAATATTGTTTATGAAACTATATACTTAAAATCAAAGCTATTACTGAAATTTTCGAATTTGCATTACTGAAATATTCGAATTTGCACTACTGAAATTATGGTAGATATATATTATCAAATTATAGTACAAAGAGCGTACTATATCCACTTTCAAATTTTATAGTACTTGATGTAGCAAATATCGTACAAATACTATAATTATAGTACGGTTGGCAACGCTGTTTCCGCCGTTTTCTGGGGACGCAGTGTTGCCAAGCGGCGAAATTTACGTGATTTTCAAGTATTTTTAGTTTTCCAAATTCCTGCAAATGCTTCCCAAAGAAACGAATATAAATATACAAATCGCCAAAAGTCTTGACCCTCATCCTCATCATATCTCCCACTAGTTGAATGTGACATGACAGTTTTTTGTGTGTGGAATCTTCATCATCATATATCGCTTGAATAAAAACAACTAGTCAGCAAAATGTTTCCACTATTTCAGTATCGTTGAGTTCATTACTGTACTTAAAGTAGTGCAATAATGAAATTCATTACAGCATTGTTTTCAGTTTTGTGATTGTCAAGACTGATCTCAGATCCTTTCAATTTTCAAATCAAATCAATTCAAATTCCTTAAGTCACACCAACTGCCAACATACAATACAAAAGTGACTAATCTGAATTTTTGTAGGAATTTCGAGAGTATTTCAAAACATTCTACTGAAATAGAGAAAATATCGTCTAATACTTGTTGCAGAAGGCAATTCCAACACTCATGCTCGCTTTCGTGTGGGAATAGGATCGTCATTCTGCAACTTGTTTTAGAATATACTAATTCGAAATCAATCAGTTTCTAGCAAATATACATGCTCGCGTTTGTATAATAATAAAAATATACAGATATAATTCGAGTTATCGACTTTTTTCAGTATGAAATACGATCAGAAGATATTACTAGAATTTCCGGTTATACCGCGAATGAACTATTCTTTTGTTTTTTAAATAGCACACTAGATATA
Organism: Hippodamia convergens; assembly: GCA_038502775.1. NCBI lineage: Eukaryota > Metazoa > Arthropoda > Insecta > Coleoptera > Coccinellidae > Hippodamia > Hippodamia convergens. The sequence continues at coordinate 9,451,775 of CM076609.1, read as the reverse complement.
TTTTCTCAGATTTTTATTCTACACTCTGCCCTGGTTCTGTTGAGACTGCACTGTATCTCCGCTTTTATTGAAGATAGAGACATGTGATTTTCGCGACCTGTATCCATTTTTTGTAAAACTCTCAAAGCCACATAATCAAACTTCTCTTGTTCCTGAAATACAGGGCGAAAACGAAAATGTTCACTTTCGAAGATGTTATTATTTCTCAGGCACTGTATAAAGAACCTGCTCATAGATATTTTGACATAAAAGTTTTTTGCAGCACTGTTATAAAGATTGGGCACAAACTTGATATTTTTTAAATAAAAATAGCCTATATATTTCAACGTCAAATTTATGATTTTTTTTCTGAATCCATCGATGTATCACCACCTAGTATATATATAAGAATGAATTATTGCTGTGTTAAATAAAGTTTCCCTTATTTTGACATATACTCATGCGCATTCGCTAAAGATAAAAAGGACAAACGTATTAAATAAGAGATCCCTTATTTTGACAATTCTTGCAATATTCTAGGTTAAACAGCTTCTCACAACTGTCAAAATAAAGGAGATGTCATAATTAAGTTGTCAAGAACTAAATCGTTTCGATATCTCAAACATCCGACCAACGTTGAGGGATCTTTTATTACAGGATCCTTTAATAAAATAAGGTCTGTATTTGTGTTTCGATAACTCTCTAATCTTTAATAAATTTCATCCTCAAAAATCAGAGAAATCCATATTTATGTTTGTCCATGGCCATGCATGGTTTCTCGCATGCTTAAAAGTTTAATATAAGCATAAAAATTGCGAATACATAGTTTTAATTCACATGTCGTTTGAAAAACAATATAATTAAATGCTTGAATTGAAAAAATTTGACGTTGAGATAGGGAGTATTCATTTAAAAAATTCCAAGTGAACATTTCGTTTTTGCCCTGTACTTCGGGAACAAAAGTAGTTGGAATATTCCTGTTCGTGGCTTTGAAATTTTCTGAAAAAATGATACAGGATCGCGAAAACCCCATATCTTTATCCTCAATAATAGTTGAGATACAGTGCAGTCTCAACCAAAATAGGACACAGACTACACATCCTATGTCAAAAATTGCGCAATGACTCATCTTTGTACTCAGAATGAAGTGTCTGATGTAAACATGAGAAGATACATATACCTAAAACGCCATTTGACAATAATTAAAATAGATAGTTCAAATCCGAAATTGACAATTTGTTCAAGTCAAATTATTCCCCTCCGCTTTCTTAAATCTGGTAAAACAGGTTTCACATAATTTTTGTGACAGATTTACAAGTTCCGGCTTTATAAAATTCACTTTTAAGATTGTATCAATATTGTCACGATAACATTTCAACATTTCAAAATTCTGAGAACGTTGCATTCAATACTCCCAAGAAAAATTGCACATACAATTGACATGAAACGATCGCGTTCAAATACAATAAATCTCAGCATATAATCGTCGGACAGGAGCATAATAAATCTCAAGAATCCTTATCTCCTTCGAAAACAGCATTATCACAAATCGTTACGCTGCATGAACATACTCATTCATTGGAAAAAGTCCGACCTCAGCTAATCCGCGATTTATCGCTCGAATATGTAACGAAATATCCCCCTACAAATCATATTTCTCAATAACTGCTACATTCGACCTACACCGTGAACCGTGACCGGAGATACGTTTATCTCCTTTATTTGCGGCAGTTTCACACGTCTTGAGATAAAAGTGTTGATATCATTGACGCGACATTGTGGTGACCGATAACTCGGTTTATAATGCTCAACAAAATACACTTCTCGAAAAATTGAAGGAACAGGAAAATTTTCCAAATATTATAGTGTTTTTCAACAGGTGGTATCTCAGTAAAAAATGGTCGTATGAGAAAAAGAAAAATCAACTTTTGAAGCTCAAAGACGCTAGTTTCTGAATTTATTGGTTAACAATTTTCCATAGTACCCGCAGCCATGCAATCCTCGGATAAAGAACGAAGAGTTTTTTTTTTAATTTTTCAAATTTTTTTTTTGCCCTACGCGGATGGAAAAAATTTTTTGAGCTAGACCAATGCAAAACATGCATAACCGACAGCCGGTTTCTGTTTCTGCAAAAAATTTCCTACAGAAATCAAGCATGTTTAATTGAGAAAAAAAATTGTTTTCACTTGTAACGGTAATGTGAATAAAGTGCAAGAAAATGCCATTTTGCCATTTGTTGGTTATGGAGTGTATCTCCGTCAATATTGGAAGGAAAGCTAAGGTTAAAAGAAAATTTCACAGCCTAATGTACAATGTACAAAGGCCCCCCCTAAATTGGTAGATCAATCAGTGGAGCCCGTTGAAAAACACCGAAAAGTTTTCCAAATTTTTCTGTTCCTGTAATAGTTGCTAGAAGTATATTTGGAAGTTCAGGAACAGTTCCTATCTTGATTTCATCAATCTTTCGAATAATATATAAGTGTACAACTTGCTTCCGACGTTTTTTCTGAAAATGCGGGGCTTTATTGTCGAGAAGAAAATAAAATTAATTTTGGCCTGTAGGTCTGCAGCGTATACAGGGTGGTTAAGAAGAATCGAGTAAATTAACGAAATTTATTCCCAGAGAATTCGAGCATTTTAAGACTATCAATACAATGTATGGCCTCCACAGGCATCACTAACAGCTTGACATCTTCTTTGCATACTACACATGAGGTTGTTGAACATTTCTTGAAGAATTTGGTTCTATAAACTCGGCAGAAGCTCTCCGATCATTTGAGAATTCTGGATTAGGTTTTTCATTATCTAATCTTCTTTGGAGCATATCCCATGCATGTTCTATGCAATTCAAATCTGGTGGGTGCGGAGGTATTGGTAAATGTGGAATACCAAGCTCCTCGCGCGCATTCTCAACTATGGCTGCACGATGCGGTCTAGCTTTATCGTCTAGCAATTGAAAAGTTTCATCAATAGTAGCGTGAAAATTTGACAAAACATTGTCAATGACATCCTCCCTATAGTGTAAGGCGGTCATATTCCCAGGACTAATATGTAGATCTGTGCACCCGTTGAAACATATCAAGGCCCATACCATTCTTGGATATAGCGACGATTACGAAGTATGCGTGAGATTGTCCATACCCTTCCCTTATTCTTCGAGAATCTGAATATCGTCCATATCTGGATTCATCAGTGAAAAGGACACTACGCCATTGATCGTTCCAATTGATATGTTGCCTTGCCCATTCCAGTCTTCGACGCTTATGGTCACGTGTTAATGGAACTCCTTTTGATGGACGTCTAGAACCTAGATTCATCTCTCTCAAACGTCGTCAGATGGTTTCGATGGAATTTTGGACCCCATCTGCATTTTGAGGAGTATTCCGTAGCATTCTACTCGTAGATGTTGGCTTTCTTCTCGACGAAACGGTGATGAAACGATCCTGAGCAAGCGTTTTTTTTGTCGTCGCTCACCAAGCTTTGGTTTTTCCAACACGGAACTTGTTTCCCTGAACCTATTCCAAAGTCCAGATATCACACTTTGGTTGACTTGGAGCCTTTCTGCTTCAACAATCTAAATTAGGACACCCTGTAACATTCCGATAGCCATATTAGCCCAGCGTTTGTTGATTTTCGTCTTGACATTTTCAGAAAACTCGTTTCAAATCGAAGTCGTTGATGAACTGACTCCATTTCAAAATAAGAACATGAATCATTTGCAAAGAACGAAACTTCAGACGAAATGTCTCATACTGATTTTTGTTGGATCGATTCAAGTTTTGAATGATTTTGAATCAATTTTCCCGAAGATTACATATTTTCAAAACGATTGAATACGATATCCCTAACTATTGTGGTGCAGTATATTTCGATGACGTTATGTTAACAAATACCTGAGCTTATTGTATGACAACTAAGATCTATTCATTTCAACTACCACTTACCGCTACAGAAAGATATTGCAAAACGTCGAAAGCCTCTGATTTAAACTTGTTCCTTGATTTGTCAGGTTCCAAATCCTTTCGAAAAAAATTGTATCTGAACAATGAAACAAGAAATACCATGTCGAACTATCATTGTAACGTTTTGGTGTCTATATCAGACTCCTTCTTCGGATAAATTCACGAAAATCTTCAAATCCTTCAAAATTGTTTAATCATTCAAATGTCAATGGATGATTTGAACAATTTTCTCAATTTGAGAATTTTTCTGATGGATGAGGCTAATATAGGGATCCTGAAATGCCCAATCTCATGAATCCCTTGATACTTGATACATAAATAACTATGACTACAGGGCTCATTCAATTTCATCGTCACCCGGAATAAGGAAGCATAGAATGTTCAGCAATCATAGAGATCTGATCATGGGTCCCCACATTTCCACCACGGTAACGCTGTCTTGAAAGGCTCGCGTTCGTTCCACACACGGAAATTATCGACCTGACATGAACCAAACGGCGATCTTATCAATCTGGAACTCTCTAGAACGTTATCAGCGACGCTACGCAAATAATCAGCTCTCTCAGATCGATCAAACGGCAATGAAACGGGGGAGATGAAGATAAAGTTGCTCGTCACGCTGGAAGGGCGACCGATTTTTAATTCGCCGGAGCAGCGGCTTCGACCAGCATGAAAAGGGCTGCCAGATGATGCCGCCATAAAAAGTGCCAACCAGCGGGACCATCATAATCCAATTAGCATTCGACGTGAATGACGCGTCGTTGGAGTGAACTTTTTAAATTAAAAGTCCTACGGCCACTGGCTGTTGGGGGAGGGGAGCCGGCTCGGAGCTGCATTAAAGGGATTGTTGTTTCTATTTTGCGTCACTGTTCATCATCAGGGACGGGCCGAAGCCAATTTTATGGGGAAGGAGGGAAAACATCGAGAATTCCCTATTGAAAGAATAGAAAAACTAGTAACTCTTGTATGAGGCGGTTCATGTGTCCGGACACGACGCAGAAATGTAAGAGCGGCTCACTTTTAAAAACTGTATCACCTCATTCCGAATGTCACACTAAGCGACTACCCATCGGTGAGAGCCAGTTGCGAGGGACATAGTGACACAGCATGTAGTAGAATAATGTTGTCTCGACTGCCTATTTCGTCATGAACGCTCGGAATGCCTCGCCTCATTGGAAGTGGTACATTGTACCGCTTGAGTACGAAAGTGAGGTTCCTCTTACAAACTCAATTTTGAAACGTGTACTACCCAAAACTATAAAAAACCGAAGACTTTTCAATTAGTGTAAGAGCTAGAATTTGAGAAATGCTATTTTTCTGAGTATTCTCGACTATCTGGCTGGCGGTAGGAGTTATGTTCATCAGTGCGCACCGAATATTCTCAGTAAAATTGTGTTTTTCGAATTATTTTGAGAATGTTTATTCATTCTTCATTTCATCGATTACAATTTTCAAAATATGAATCTATTAAGCTCGAGCATTTTCATCGTTGCCAAGACTATGCCAGACGCCAGTTTCAATGTCAAATATACTGCTCCTCAAGAGTTATAGATATCGTATTCAATTCAAAAGTAAGTAATCCTCGAGATAATCGCTGTGAAATCATTTATAATTCAATAACAACTTGAATCGATCCAATTAAAATCAGTATGAGACATTTCGTCAATCTGGTCGCCTTTTTTCTAAGTTTGGTTCTTTGCATATGCTTTGAATACCTTCTTGATGAAATGGAGTCAGTTTATCAACGGCTTCTATTTGAAACGCGTTCATGAAAATGCCAAGACGTAAATTAACAAACGCTGAGGCTAATAGAGCTATCAGAATGCTATAGGATGGCCTAACTCAGGTTGTTGTTGCGGAAAGGCTCTAAGTCAGCCAAAGTGTGATATCTGGTTTTTGGAATAGGTTCAGGGTGGCAGGTTCCGTGTTGAAAAGACAAAGGCGAAAAACGAAATACAACACCTGCTCAGGATCGTTTCATCACCGTTTCGGAGAGATGAAAGCCTACATCTACGTGTAGAACGCTACGGAATACTCTTCAAAATGCAGATGGGGTCCAAGTTTTCATCGAAACCATCAGACGACGATTGAGAGAGGTGAATCTAGGTTCTAGACGTCCATTAAGAGGAGTTCCATTAACACGTGACCATAAGCGTCAAAGCCTGGAATGGGCAAGGCAACATATTAATTGGAACGATCATTGGCGTAGTGTCCTTTTCACTGATGAATCCAGGTATGGACGATTTTCAGATTCTCGAAAAATAAGGGTAATCGTCGCTATGTCCAAGAAGTCTATCCATTCCGAGGGCGTAGTGTCATGGTATGGGCCGGGATATGTTTCAACAGGCGCACAGATCTACACATTTATCCTGGCAATATGACCGTCTTACACTATAAGGAGCATGTCATTGACAATGTTTTGCCAAATTTTCAAGCCGCTATTGGTGAAATTTTTCAATTTCTAGAGGATAAGGCAGCCATAGCTGAGAATGCGCTCGAAGAGCTTGATAATCTACATTTACCAATACCTCCTCACTCACCAGATTTGAATTGCATGAAACATGCTTGGGTTATGCTCCAACGAAAATTAGATAATCATCAACCTACCCCAGAATCCTTAAATGATCCGAGAGGGCTTCTGCCCCCTTTATTTAACCAAATTCCTCAAGAGATATTCAACAACTTCGTGGGTAGTATGCAAAGAAGATGTCAAGCTGTTATTGATTCCTGTGGTGGCCAAACATTGAATTGATAGTCTTAAAATGCTTGAATTCTCTGGGAATAGAATTTCAGTATGTTACTGGATTTTTTTAAACCATCCTGTATACGCTGCATAGGTATAGGCTGAAATTAATTTTATTTCCTGCAACTTGAAATCATATTAATATGAATTTTCATCACAAATTCTCATTTAAACTATATTTTTTAGCAATTCAATTCAATCAAGATATCCGCCAACTTCAATTGAGAAAAAACAAGTCATCAAATGAAAATTTACTACAGTAAAGAATGATCATTCAATACCTGAGTGAAGTTTTCATGGTTATGTTCGTTAAAGCACTTCCCCTTAATCACCTTGTATTCCATAATATTCTCAGGTTGTAGGTCCTCGAAAAAGTTCCTCATATTTGTGAACTTCCAAGTGTCGGGAAATCCTGTATATCTCATGTTCCGTTAAGTTTAACAGGAGTTCTTAAAAATTGATTTCAATTATAAAATCAATCCTCCAGAAATCGTCATCAATCTGTCTCGAATTCAAGCAGATATCTACATTAGAAGTGTTTTAGTAATCACAGTATACCCATCACCAACTGCGAATGACATGGCGCAATTCTAAAAGCCATCAGCATAGAGATAACAAATCCCCATCAATATGCAACAGCAACGAGAAATAACGTCTTAACGACGACGAACGCAGAGGAAAGTATCAGACAGAATCATCTGCCATCTGTCGGGCAGACGCCTTTCTAATTATTACAAGCGCATAATTAATGGCTGCCAGATGAAACTACACAACACCGCCAATTAAATATAAATCTGAAGGCGTATTAATCACGAATTACTTAGCCGGATTTAAATTACATCTCGCCGAGGTTCCGCCATGTCAAACCATAACTGGCTGATTAATTAATTCAATACCTGTGTTTTCCGTATCCTTGTACGAGTTGTTACCTTTCCGTCGGGATTATACATCTTCAAATGAGCTCCTGAACATGTTGGGGAGTCATTTAGTTGGATGATAGAGAGGAATTAACTGTTTCAGTTGGGTATTAAACTTGGATGATGCAACATTCGGATGGACTAGTAGATTATGTATTTAATCTTGAATTTGATGTCTCTCAATTACTCGACAACGATGCATATGATTAATAACACAAGTGTCGTTTTTTACTGTTCTCTGAGGTGAGTAGGTGAAGGTGGAGGAACGATCGTAGTATCATCAACCTTGATGATATAAAGTGTCTTCCCAAAACTGAATCGAGTATCAGATTCTGGGAATATCCAACAGTGAAGTACATGATCCATGGCCAGATGAACTGCTCCACAATCGTTAGGGATATTGTATTCAATCGTTTTGAAAAGTATGTAATCTTTGAGAAAATCGCTGTAAAATCATCTAATACTGAATAACAACTTGAATCGATTCAATAATAGTATATTCTAATACAAGTTTCAGAATGAGTTCCTATTCCAACACGAATGCGGAGTTCGAAAACGAGCGACGAAGGAGCGAGTTTTCGATAGCATGAGTGTTGGAATTGCCTTCTGCAACGAGTATTAGACGCTATTTTCTCTATTTCAGTCAATTTTTGTGAAATACTGTCGAAATTCAAATGAAAATTCAGATTAGTGACTTTTGTATTGTATCTTGGCAGTTGGTGTGACATACGAAATTTGACAGATAACGGTATTTGAACTGATTTGATTCGAAACTTGATTCGATCGGAGGTCAATACTGATAACCATAAAACGAAAAATATAACTGAAAAACAATGCTGTAATGAGTTTCATTACAGCACTACTTTTAGTACTGTAATGAACTCATTACGATACTGAAATAGAGAAAAAGTAGTATGAGACATTTCGTCAATCTGGTCGCCTACTTTCTGAAGTTTGGTTCTTTGCATATGCTTGATGAATATTCTTATTTTGAAATGGAGTCAGTTTATCGACGGCTTCGATTTTAAATGAGTTTTCTCGTCAATTAACAAACGCAGAGGCTAATAGGGCTATCGGAATGCTACTGGGCGGCCTAACTCAGGTTGTTGTAGCGGAAAGACTCCAAGTCAGCCAAAATGTGATATCTTGACTTTAGAATAGGTTCAGGGAGACAGGTTCCGTGTTGGAAAGACCAAGGCTTGGTGGGCGACAAAAAACAACACCTGCTCAGGATCGATCACCGTTTCGGCCAGAAGGAAGCCTACATCTAGGGTAAAACCCGGATAGATGCCCCAGTTGGATAGATGCCCCATTTTCCAAATACCTAACTTCCCATACTCTCCACTAGGAATAAATAGTGTAAGAATGAGCCATTGTTACCCTTTACCTCAGTTGATAACGAAATATGATACAGTGAGGACGCGTTTCGCAAGTGTATGTGATTATCTCCGCAACGAACTTCAAAAACATGTAAAAGTTTCAAAGGCTAGTATTTGCCGTTGTAGAACTTTTGAAATAGTTATAAATTCGATTAGATTTTTCATTATATCAATAAACTGGTTCATTAGGTGTGCATCTAATCATGACCAGTTGCTTTTTTGTTTTAAATTTGTGAAAAAAATGTATGGGCATCTATCCGTACCAAAAAGGATAGTTGCCCTGATTTTTCAAGGTATAGAAGCCCTTAAGGCCATATATATCTCTATACAACCCATACCCTTGCATAGTCTGAGTATAAATTCTTCTAAATATTTGTAGTGTTCTGTTATAATTTGTGTACTACAATCTTTACTGATTGTAGCAAAACCATGACGCAGAAGTATGAGAGGAAAGAAGGAGTACAAGGTCAAGTTTGCTCCTGGACCACAGAACAACTCGAAGCAGCTTCCGATGAGAGAGAACATTACGAAGGCATTATGCCACTGAAATATGATAATATGAATAAAAATATTGGATTCAGTGTATAAGGTATCACAACTGGATTCATGAAACCTATACACTTTTTCGGACTACTGCTCAAGATGTGGAAAACTTGGAGCACTATCTGACTGATCTCCTCTTCGTTGTGTTTTTCTGTTTTGAAAAGAGTATTTCTATTAGGTATTCAATATTTTATAACAACAATGAAGAATTCGTATACCTATTTGTTGATACCTACCTGATATTCTAGGATATGAATAATTTATATTTTCGTTTGATAAATGCTTTCGAAATTTTATTAAGTAGGCTGATTCAAGTTATATTACGATTATAACAGACATAACGATAAGAGATTTCATTGAATTTGGCTTTGTAATTGGATCACACAATACGAAGGGCATCTATCCCGGACTGAAGGCATCTATCCTTCCCAGTATTTTCATAGTGGGGCAACTATCCATACCTGTAGGCATCTATCCCCAGAAATAATGTTCCACAAAAATCAAAATTCTGTGAAATCTGCTAACGCTAGGTCAGAAAAAACCCACAGTATTTCAACTCAAAAAACAAGGCTAGCTACTTTCATAAAAATTATTCAGATAAAATCGATATTTTCGAAAATATGGGGCAATTTCAAAAGTGGGGCATCTATCCGGTTTTAAGCTACGTGTGTTCAAGTAGTTCGAGTGTTTTTACGCGCTCGGAGCCGCGGCTTCAATCTACACCTTTTCCAATTGTAGTTCAGAAAACGTAAAATGTTATTCAGAATAGCAATTTGAATTCAGAAGATGCAAATTGTAATTCAGAATAGTGAATTGATATTCAGATATGGTCATTTGAATTTCAGAATAGTGATATGTAATTCAGAAAGCGTAATTTGATTTTTAGAATAGTGATATGTAATTCAGAAAGGGTAATTTGAATTTCAGAAAATATAAATTGTTATTCAGAATTAGTGATTTGAAATTCGGAAATGGGAAATTGTAATTCAGAAAAAGGAAATTGCAATTCGGAATTGGTTGCATGTACTCCGAAATAATGAACATGAATATGTACTGTTATGGTTCCTTTTATTTATCTTTAAAAATTTTTATTTTAATTTGAATTTTAAGGAACCAAAATTATAAAAAAATTATAGAATTTTGAATTTTGAAAATTTACCTGGCCTAGACTCTATCTCAATTGAGGGTTCAAAAATTTTATTTCAATTAAAATTGAAAGATTTTGATTTGAATTTTAAAATATTATAATTTAAATTTTATCAAATACAATAAACTCTCAATAACTAATTAATATTAAATTTGATTTCAATATCAAACTATTCTAATAATAATCAAGAATAATAATCTAGTTCTATGGTTGATTTTTGTTCAGTGTTCATAAAACTAGGTTAACTTTTAGGTTATTTAATTTTTATGAGTTAACTCACTTTATCTCACTTTCGGATTTCACAGTCTGCTTGAAGACACTAATCTCTTGAATGTTTATTTACAGTTAATATTCTTCAGATTACTGGTCCAATGTCTTTATTTCTTGTTTTTGTAAGTCCATATCAACTGTCACCATTCTTCATATTACCATTTCCATTCATATACTAATCACACTATATTATATTGGTAAATCATTCACCATTTATCCATTTCTTCATCTATATCATATAGTTTTTATTTTTCCATCCTTCTCGATTCCCAATTTTTATACTTCTCCCCCTTCAATTCTTTTTCGTCTCTCTGGTTTCACTCCTCAAAAGTCCTTACTCTCTAGATTTCTTAACACTAATACATAATACAATAACATAGAATTTATTTACATTTTTCTTATCAAAATCTTTCAATTTTAGCCTCATCAAGAAATCAGCAATTTAATTCAATGAATTTGGAAATCGAATACTACAATCGAAGACTATAATTTTGAATTGAAATCATCTCGGGAATGTAAACAATGAATTTGAATGTTGAAACTTTTGAATTTTGATTCATGTACTTGCAATTATGTTGTGATATAGTTTCAACCAGGTAACGTACTATGTATCCTTTTGAAATACTCAAAATTTAGATATAAATATAGAACCATAACAAAAATTCCATAACAGTACCTATTTATATCTATGTTATATAGTACATATATCTAATACTATTCTGAATTAAATATTACATTTTCTGAAATTCAATTGATAACTTCTGAATTACAATTTCTTTTTTCTGAAATTGAATTTGCCATATCTGAATTTCAATTCACTATTCTGAATTACAACTTTGTTGTTCTGAATTCCAACTTCCTAATCTGAATTTCAATTTCGCTTTTCTGAAATTGAATTAACTATTCTGAAATTCAATTTCTGCTTTCTGAATACCATATTCCTATTCTGAAATACATGTTCCCTTTTCTGAAATTCAACTTTGATTTTCTGAATTACAACTGTAAAAGGTGTAGTCTTCCATACAACGAGTTCGACTAACCGAAAGCGATTGCTCCTTCCAGGAAGAAGCCTCGGCCGCAAACGAAACAACCCAGACGGAGATAATTCCGCTCGGGAAACGCCAGAATCCGCAAACGAAGGACCACACATCTCAATTTGCAATTCTCGGCTCGTCCGCGCTCCGTTCGACTTACGTTCGAAGAAATGACGTGGAAAACATTGAGATTCAGACGGGAACGTTTCGTATCAGGTCGAACGCTCCCCCCTCAGTCTGTTTGACTGGATTAGGAAACAACGTGCTACATTCGCCCGTTCAGGTGTGGGGAGAATTCTAATTTCCAGGCGCCATTTATTCCTAATTCGGGGTAAGTGGGGAAGTTGGAGGATAACAAACAGGGGCCCTTTGCAGGGTCTGGAAAGGGGGGAAACGGTGTTTTTGCACGATCGAGCTGGGAGTGGAGGATTTGGATTCTTCGTGGGACGTTATTGATCGAGTCCTGAGCCGATGAAGTGGGTGATTTTTCAGGAAAATGATTGGAAAAAATTCAATGGCATTAGAAGCGTTACGAATAGAAAATAGTTATTTATGATATGAGTGTTAAAAGTGACGTTTTATTTTGTGAGTGAAAAAGTTTGTGAAATGAGCAGAGCGAACTGAACAATTTCACGAATAAAATAAAATCAATTTCAACACAAATACTATACAAGATTTTTTTACAACAGCCCCATTTTGATGATGAAATGGGCGAATTTGCAATGACAATAAACTTCAGGTTAACTTCAAATAAACAAAAGGTTGTTGTGAATGGCAAACGTCGCCAACGTTATGATTACTAACAAATGAGAAAAGTAGCTGTCATTTGAATTTCGTTCCTGTCCAATTTTCGTCTTGGGTTTTCAACTGCTTGATATGTTTGTCGAGAGTCCGATTTGGTTGTTCCTCTGGATATTGAAGAGTCTGCGAGAAGAGTTAATCTAGAACTCCTACCTAAAAAATCTGTTCAGCAGTACGATATTGCAGATAACAATTTCCTGGCCCTGTGTTAATTGAAAAATGTAGAAGGGAACTTCAGTGAAACTGTTTTCCTGGTTTACTTAGAAGAAAAAATCCAAAGTATGGAGTTCATCAACTTTGTGGAGCAAATTTTCAATGATAATGTCAAGCGCCTTTGTCAAAAATAGTGTGGATGTTACTGAATATTTCAAGTACTGCCTGAACTCAGGCAGTTCAGTCCAGTGAGAACATCTCCTGAAATATAACTCCTGAAGATGCCAGACACTCGAACTGGCGAAACGTCGAGAACTAATCTACGACGACGGCCTAAATGCTCGAAAGAACATGTCACAAGATCACCAACGTTTTGAAACAAGATCACCCATTTTGAACAAGATCACCCACATTTAGAACAAGATCGCCCATATTTTGAACGCATCAGAGCTGGATCGCACAAAGGAAAATCAAACAGATTAGTATTTCTGGTCAATTAAACGGTGATCGATTTAGAAGAGTTGGTGATTTCGTTTGAAAGATGGATGATGCGGTTCAAGAACTGGGTGATCTCGTTAAAAGTTTGTTTTACCTCATAAACGAGTGAAACCTTGGAGAAAGTGCAAACAATGCTTATTTTTCCGATTGAGCATCCTCAGTTTGGGGGTGAACTCCCCGAGTCAGAAGGTCAGAGAGTCACCCTTGAGAGCCATAATTTGTCCAGTCCCAACCCTCAGAGGCCTGTGCAATGCGGCGAAAGAGAAGAATGCCCTCGCTGGGTCGCAAATGTAGTGTAAACACGATTAGAACTTTGAAATGAGCAGAAAAAAATAATGTCAAAAGAAACTTTAAGGAGTGAGCTGTGAAAGGTGTGGTGAGGACAGAGTCGTCAGGGGACCCAATAGATTTTAAGGTCTCAGTTTAAAACTAAACTAAATTAAATCATTTCAATGTATGAAACATAAACATTTCGTAACTGATCACGTATGAAAGTCATATTAGAAAATCAACGAAATTGATATTTATCAAATGAAATAGTTTGCTCTTTGAAAATAAGGTGTGTCAGATAATTCTGTATCGGAATGGAAAGTTTAGTTGCTCAACACTCACATGACTATTGCTATCTCGGTAGTTTTGTTCAGAAACTGGGACAAGAAGTAAACGAAATTTTTAAACAAGATCACCATCGTTTTGAACAAGATCACCCCATTTTGAACAACATCACCCACATTTAGAACAAGATCGCCATATTTTGAACGCATCAGAGCTGCATCGCACAAAGGAAAATCAAACAGAATAGTATTTCTGGTCAATTAAACGGTGATCGATTTAGAAGAGTTGGTGATTTCGTTTGAAAGATGGATGATGCGGTTCAAGAATGGGTGATCTCGTTCAAAAAGTTTGTTATACCTCATAAACGAGTGAAACCTTGGAGCCAGTGCAAACAATGCTTATTTTTTCCGATTGAGCATCCTCAGTTTGGGGGTGAACTCCCCCGAGTCAGAAGGTCAGAGAGTCACCCTTGAGAGCCATAATTTGTCCAGTCCCAACCCTCAGAGGCCTGTGCAATGCGGCGAAAGGAAAGAAAGCCCGTTGCCGGTCGCAAATGTAGTGTAAACACGATTCGAACTTTGAAATGAGCAGAAAAAAATAATGTCAAAAGAAACTTTAAGGAGTGAGCTGGGAAAGGTGTGGTGAGGACAGAGTTGTCAAGGGACCCAATAGATTTTAAGGTCTCAGTTTGAAACTAAACTGAATTAAATCATTTCAATGTATGAAACATAAACATTTCGTAACTGATCACGTATGAAAGTCATATGAGAAAATCAACGAAATTGATATTTATCACATGAAATAGTTATGCTCTTTGAAAATCAGGTGTGTCAGATAATTCTGTATCGGAATGAAAAGTTTAGTTGCTCAACACTCACATGACTATTGCTATCTCGGTAGCAGCGGTTCAGAAACTGGGACAAGAAGTAAACGAAAATTTTTAAACAAGATCACCAACGTTTTGAGCAAGATCACCCATTTTGAACAAGATCACCCACATTTAGAACAAGATCGCCCATATTTCGAACGCAACGGAGCTGGATCGCACAAAGGAAAATCAATTAGATTAGTATTTCAGGTCAATTAAACGGTGATCGATTTAGAAGGGTTGGTGATTTCGTTTGAAAGATGGGTGATGCGGTTCAAGAACTGGGTGATCTCGTTCAAAAAGTTTGTTATACCTCATAAACGAGTGAAACCTTGGAGCCAGTGCAAACAATGCTTATTTTTCCGATTGAGCTTCCCCAGTTTTGGGGTGAACTCCCCCGACCCTGCAGGTCAGAGAGTCACCCTTGAGAGCCATAATTTGTCCAGTCCCAACCCTCAGAGGCCTGTGCAATGCGGCGAAAGAGAAGAAAGCTCGTTGCCGGGTCGCAAATGTAGTGTAAACACGATTCGAACTTTAAATTGAGCAGAATGGATCCGCGACACGTGACAAGCAGTTATATTTCATCTGAAGGGAGGCGAGAAGGTCGCCCAGCTACGCTCTCGACGATTTCCCGCCCTTTGCCGATCCCCGCTTGTTTGGCCGGCTGAGGTTGCCATTATTTAAATTTCGCATTACCCGAGAGAGCCCTGCAAATTGATTTCTTCGCCGTCTTTTCCGCCCTTCTTTTTTCGTTCGGCGCTGGAGCTGATGGATTTCCTTATAATTACATTTTTCAGGGGCCCCGAGTTGATATTTAATTAACTGGAAAATGCGGCCGTCTCTTTGCGACCGTCTTAGGAGCCCTCTTAATGAGGTTAGGGGGCTGAGGCGTCGTTATTAAGACGAATTCTCGGGCTGGAAGGGTTCCCCGGGCGATATTGATACACGGAATTTATCGCTTAATCCGCTGTAACGAATTGGGGAATTTATTTCGAGCACCTCCGGATTTTCGTTCGGGTTTTAGCGGCCGCTACGGCTGTTAACTTTTCGGAGATTTATGGCTGGGCGTTTTTGGCAGAAACCGCCACGGTGACAATGATTTCTTATAGATATTTTTTTAACGAGTAAGGTGAAATATACTGCTCCACAAGAGATAGGAATATCGTATCCAATCGTTTTGAAAAGTATGTAATCTTCGAGAAAATCGCTGTAAAATCAGTTGAAACTCAATAACAACTTGAATCGATCTAATAAAAATCAGTACGAGACATTTCTTTAATCTGTTCGCCTTTTTTCTGAAGTTTGGTTCTTTCTATATGCTTCATGATTGTCGGTAATCATAAAGTTTCTGCCCAGTTGTATTTTTTTTTTGTATTTACCCAACTTAACCTAATGCGAATCGATGTTTTTTTTTTACCAAATTTTTTTCATTAAAAAGAATTTTTTTTTTCAACTTTTGGTACGGAAAATGAACCTAACCTAACCTAACCTTGTTAAACTTAACTATATAGACTATATATAAGACTATATCAGAGCCGTATCGAGGTAAATGGAGTATATTTATGAGTTTCATTTATTTTTTTTCTCGTAAATTACTACCTCCCCAGAGCTGTGATTAAGACTGTAGTATCAGGAAGTCCTATAGATTCACTGTGCAAAATATTTAAAATCGGTGACGGGGCTATAAAATTTATAATAACCAAATGTTCTTATTTTGAAATGGAGTCAGTTAATCAACGGCTTCGATTCGAAACGAAAGTTTTCTGAAAATGCCAAAGACGTAAATTAACAAACGCTGAGGCTAATAGGGCTATCCGAATGCTACAGGGTGGCCTAACTCAGGTTGTTGTAGCGGAAAGGCTCCAAGTCAGCCAAAGTGACTTTGGAATGAGTTCAGAAAGACAGGTCCAGTGTTGGAAAGACCAAGGCTTAGTGAGCGATGAAAAAAAACACCTGCTCAGGATCGTTTTATCACCGTTTCGGCGAGAAGAAAGTCTACATCTACGTGTAGAATGCTACGGAATACTGTGTGAAATGCAGATGGGATCCAAGTTTCCATCGGTACCATCAGACGACGTTTGAGAGCGGTGAATCAAGGTTCTAGACGTCCATCTTGAAGAGTTCTAGCACTAATTTTAGAGAGAAAACCCAAATTAAGTTTTCAGGAAAATGCAAAGACCTCCCAGACAATATTTCAATAGATATCAATTTTGAGAGGTTGAATTGAATTTGAATTTTTTTTTTTGTATGCTATTGAAGGGTCCTTTTTATGCGGTTGATCGATCAAGCATCAAACATACGTCCGAAGATTTCCCCAAATCAAAAATATAAGACTGTGAATGTTCTCTGAATGCTGGTTTTTGTATTGGAAATGTTCACGATTAAAAATGATTCCCGATCTTCTATGTCCCTGACGCTCATGATGTACAACTCTTCTCTTCTACACGCCCCTGATATACCTAATATCATTCTCACCTGAAAGGACATAATTAGTTTATAAGGCACTATTATATTAATAAAAGCACACCGTAATAATTAAAAACATATCATCTGGTGCTTCTTTTAAGAGTTTATTCATTTCTTCTCTTGTAAAACAGCAGATTTTCTGGGTTTGTAAACAATAGATTTTCTTTTGAGGAATGCTATAAGCGTTGCAAACTTGGATATGTCAATACCGTTAGTCAAAAATAATGTGCTCTTCAGCATTGAATATTCCGCCCAAAGACTCCAGGCGATCGCAGCTTTTCTATTCTTCGAACAAAATAGGTCAGTAAGTAACACTTTTTCATTGATTCGGCTGCCTTTAGTCTGAATCCATTCCTTGAAAGTATTGTATGTACTCTCATAGCGGAATTTAGATTTCTCAGGAATAACTGAAGAACAGCCGATTTCCAGGCTGTTTGTTTTTCATTATCTTACGACGATTCTATATCGCTCATTTTTTAACGCTAGTAAATTCAACTGATTTTTGTCACTTTGACAATCTACTAAGTTTCATCACTAAGACAACGCCTCATATTATATTCCCACACAGCATTGATAAAGCCACGAGTAAATGAATTTGTCAGAAATTATTTTGTACATTGAATGAAAATTGTGTCTATCGTGCAAAAAAACGCTATAAGTATCTTGAACGTTAAGGACTACCGAACTCAGACAATAATTATTGGAGTCGTTGCTGCGCTCCTCCTTCAAACTATTGTCTTCGATCGGTAAAATGCCCTCACCGTTCTTTTTACTATATACTTTTTCATTCATTTCCTTAGGACATAACTAATATGTATAGGCCAAGTCAACTATAAAAAAAAGCAAAAACGAAACAAAAAATTCCACTAAATACGTTCATTTGCCATACACTTCATCAAAACTGTTGTTTATGTTTTCCTTCAGAGAAGACAATTATAGTTTTGTACCCTATAGGATCCTACTCAAACTTTTCCTAGGTAAAAGATAATGAGAAAAACATTAAGTATATAGTAGTCTTAAGTTTTTTTTCGACAAGTCATTCATTGTATGTTTATTCAAATAATGATTGCTTGAACTATTCAACACACAGGTTATGGGGCCAGAGAAATCAAAACGTTGTGAAGCTGAATTTAAATTCGAAGTTCTTTACGTGGTCTGAATCTCCCTGTAGATGACTCGACTATAAAATAATGTCGATGGGGAGGCTAACGAACACTGTACGTCTCAATACGTCCGTTTCCCCGAACTCCGATGATCGCTCATCCCCCTTCACCCCAAGCGAGGTTTTTTCACCCAATTCTACTCGGGTGCGAACTTTCCCATTCCTCTTCATTCTCCCGACCCTCACCGCTTTTTTTTTCATCAATTCGAATCATATTCCGAAAGACATAAATCCCGGCCCACCCCTCGGGCGACGCGGGGGTGGAATCGGGCTGGCCCATCGCCCCTTTTTTATAAAGCCAAAATGCGGCTTTGGGGCGGCGTAGCATGAATAACAAAGGATCCGGAGGTTCCTGTCTTCGCCGGTGGAAAGCCGACATTTCTCTTCCGTGAAATTTCGTCGGGAACTCGATTCATTTGGGCTTACTTATTTTCTCCCCGATCGGTGATCTCTCTTTCTTTTCGTGGTTTGTTTTTGCTTTTTTTCTACATACGTTTTCTCGGAAAATAATTCTTTTTATTCGGCCGTCAACGATATTATGTTTATTTGTTTCTCATTTGTAAACGTCAGTTTCCAAGAACACAATATGTTAATCAGAAAGTTTATTTTATCAAGTCAATAACTTAGTTATTAATATTATTTACATTAGAAAATTTTGTTTTATCGTCATATATGTTGAACATCATGGTACAATTGTTATTTCCAGTAACACAGATTTTTTGATGATGAAAGAGTTTATACTGATGATGATGAACCATCTGTTGACTCAGAACTGCTGAACTCGAGGACCGCAGAACATTTGTACTCTCCTTACTACCAAATAATTTGCTAGACATTTCGATTTTTTTGTTGACCGAATCATCGACATAACTCATCGCAATTTCGGTGCTCTTCCACGCTCCTGCACCCTTTAGTGCTGAAATATCTCCACCCGAATCCGCAACCATAGTGGCTCCAGTTCTGCGAAAAGAGTGGCCGGTGTTATAACTCTGGGTCTTTTAAACCTAAATATTTCGCTATTTGTTTTGGGACACCACCAATAGTGTGCTGGCCAGCATTAAAGGAAATGCACATTCCATGTCGGTATGTCAACAAAAATCTGTTCCGGGAGGCTGAAGATTTACATATTTTCTGTATAATATGCATGGCTTGAAGCTGCAGACATCATCGGTTATGGTGATTCTTCTTGTTGTTATATTTTTTGTTTGCCGCAATGTCACAATAACGTATTTTTCCATATCTTCTACATCATTCATGTTTTAAGGAGAGAATTTCGTCACATCGACAACATCCAAAAATCCCAAATATTGTTACAATTTTCTCCAGCAACCACTGGTCATCAGGAGCATGTAGAAGAAATTGTTCAGCTTCTTCTTTACTTAATACCTTGGCCTTTTTTGGCATATAACGCTCATTTTTCGTTTCATTAACGCTATTACTTTTGAAATCTGCAAAATGACAACTAAACATCAGATTTTTTCAATAAATTTTTTTAAGGAAAACAAACCTGCGAACAGGGGCATTTTCTTTCATTTCTAAGCAGCTTTTCAGCATAGACCATTTTGCCCATAAAGTATTAGTAGAACAACAAAACATCTTCAGTTACCCCAATCACACTATTTTTGTTTTGCCACTTTTTGAAGTCGTCGTATTCTCGCTCGTACCTTGAAACTGATTTTGCAGGCAATGAACTTGATGCTACCATAATTTCTTCAATAATGCTTCAATTATTTTTTTGGTACATTCATTTTCGCTTTCGCCAAAACAAATGTGAAGAAAAATAAACAGACATGTTCATGGCAACGCTTCCATAGCTTACGACATTTGCGACAAATTATTGAGATTTTTTTGGAATTTATCTAACCTTTTCACAAATGGGAAACAAATAAAATATAAAACAATACACGCAAGGTAACGAGTTTTACTGGCTCAAAAAATGGCAGGAGAGTCAGTTATATCCTTCATCGCCAGTAAAAACCCTCTTACCTTGCTAGTAATATTATATTACTATTGTACGTTAAGTAAAAATTGTGTCTGTCGTGCAAAAAACGCTATAAGTATCTCGAACGTTAAGGACTACTGATCTCAGACAATAATTGGAGTCGTCGCTGCACTCCTCTCCAAACTATTGTCTTCGATCGGTAAAATGCCCTTACCGTTCTCCATACTTAATATACTATTTCGTTTGTTCTTTTTGCTTCTTCTCAACCTACGTCTTCTCGGAAAATAGTCTAGCTAATTGGACGTCATCGATATTAATTTAATATCGCCTTTCAACATACTCAACATACTAAGTGCCCTGAAACGTCAAAATAACTGCATACCTTCTCCAAAAAGGGATACCATGGAAACTAGCTTCCACTTTGATAAAACTTATAAAGATAACCAGGGTTCTGTTTTCGTCATTCAGCTGTACAACACCAACAAAAAGTTATTTTCGAACGCTTGAGTTAATAGTTCACACTTGCTAATTTCAAATATCTAGAATAGGTTTTTTCATCAAATCAATCTTTTTCAAACACAATAACATTTATCTTCCTTATTTACAGATGAACACCATCCCTAAAAAATGAGAACGAAATCAATGGCCTTGTGTTAGCGCTATATCTATCTTTGTTATACTCAAAATATTTTTTTATATTATTATATTTGTTATGAGGGTAATTTCATATCCGAAATCTTGTAACCTAAGGCTGTTAGTTTTTTTCAATATAATTTCGAAAGGATAGTTCGTTTCATTGAAGGAATTCACCATATTCACAACTATCGAACCATATCATTCGACATAGAAATTCAAAGAGGACAAATGTAGCCTCGAAATAAGAAAAAAAGTGCAGAATAAAACTTAAAAAAAAGAAAAATCAAACACCAAAAAAGATATAAGAATTATGAAGAAATTAAAAATAATATCCTACAGCTTTTAAAGGGATTATAAGCTCTATGATCGGGAGTTTTAATCAAACACAGTCAAGCTGATAATGAAGTGAACCTCTTCACAAACACTCTGTATAATAGTTGATTCATAGTTTGAATCCAACAACAGAAACTGGACACACAAAATATTTCCGAAAGGCAGAATGCGATAGATGAACTAACTGACTTCTCACCAAAAATTGATGCAACTAAAAAGACAAAATATACTAACTGAAAAAAATTTTAATAATTTTTTTTTCTTGCTTTTAATATCTATGTTTTACAAGAAAAAATTTCAAATTTAAACAGCTCCTGTGTGTGTTAGAATATTCAAATTACAAGATCCAAAGACCATCTCCTCTATACCGAAAAAATCTGAAGAAGGCCCTCCAAAAAAATGTTGTCTCCCACCCCAGCTTTTCTTCACGGATTAATTAGAATTTCCCCCAATTGGCTCTCCATCTCTACTGGCTTTCCTCTCGTAAAAATTAAAAATAATTCTCCTCCGGATGAAGTTCGCAGTGCTCCATCCGCATCTCCATATTAAGAATTTAGAACAAGAAAATTGAATACCATGCAGAATAAGATGACGGAAAAATCCAATTACATTTTTCAAGGGGATTTCATAAAGTTTGCCGACGACCTGGAAAAAGAATGAGCGTTCGGTTTCTCCGCAGTCTGCTCGTTTTAATTTTATTACGTTAAGCGATTTAATTTCGGTCGGGGGAGGTCGCTACCAGGGGAAAGTTTTTTCCGGGAAAGCTCCCTGAGACCGGATTGTCTCGGGGAGTTCCTTTGTCGCTTCTGAACGTCTGGGGCTCGTTATAGGTATTTCCGATATCGTCCCTTGTTGTGAATTTCTCCAAAATCGTCCGCGTTCAAGTTTTTCACAATAAAGCATCGAATTTAGGAAGAAACCAGAGTGTTATAGACACCCCTATATGATCTTTGTCCTTTTTGTAAAAAAAGTGACTTTGTTATACGGGGTTGTCGGATGTTAATTGTGGTTGACTGAGAGAGCGGCTTCACGTCAACCTAACAACAGAATTTGGTTCTCTCCACCTCGGAGAGAGTGTGGGTAAGGTTTTCTGCAAAAGAATAAGAGTGTTATTTTCATCGTAGAAGAAAGTTTCTAGAGAAAATTGAAACCAGTGGAGCAACTCGAATAAAATAAATTATAAAAAATCTATTTACCAATGACCACAAAAACAAAAAGATAATAAAATAACTAATTAATCCATACGTCTGCCCTCAGACTGTCTAACACAATTACATACAAGAAAAATATATGTTAGTTCAGTATTCACTGGGATATCTAATTACCCAAAATCCAAAATAACATAATAATATATATTCTTATGAAAAAGAGAGCTAAAATAATACAATAAATGTTGAAACAAAAAGTACCTAAGCTGAGGTAAAAAAAAACGGGGTATCATAACATTCTTCGTATGACACTATAGAATCATACGATACTATCATCACTAGTATCATACAATACTATACAGCCAGGGGAAAAAACCTCAGCCGAGAAACCTGTCTCCTCGTAAAAAAATAACATAAAATATTAAATATCAGGAAAATCTTGAAAGACATCAGTGTGATCATCTTCATGTTATCCGTCGATGGGCTCGGATAAACAGATTCTTCCCAAAAGGACTCACAATTTTTAATCTGAAATGAAAAAAGACAAAAGCAGAAAAGCAACCGATTATTCAGAATAAATCAGATGCATTCAAGAAATGCATTTGCTACTTTAAGAAACATCAACATTCAGATTTCTTGGCCGAATAATGTTCGAAGGTTTATAAATATTTATGACAGAAATTTCACAAAATTTGAAAGAAATGAAGAAAATTCCATCAATTTCTCGTTTCCGAGTCTGTTGAAAATTATGAACTGATAATTTTCATCATAACAAGCTAAACTTGTAAAAAATCAATTAAAGCATAACTTTCAACTGTCCTCTTTCACTAGGATTTTTTTCTGTTGCCGTGTGGGTTTCTTGCAGAAGAATCACTTCGATACCATGTTCATCAGCTAATTTGGAGACGTAATCACACTGTTCTTTTGAAATCCCTTCGATATTCAAATTCAAAATCCACAAATTCTTGCTCTCTGGTCGTGAGGGTTTTTTCAAACCGGATACGACCTTCCAGGTGATGGTTTTTCGGCACTTCAGATGTTTGAAGACCGCTACGGGACCCCAATGAAAGGAAATCATCTCCCATAGATAAACCAAACATTTTATAACACAAGAAAACAGAATATTTTTCAAGACCAAAAACTACGATATATTCCGAGAATTGATAAAATAAAATATGAGGTGATAAGAGGTGAGAGATTGGAAGACTTTTGGACTCAAATTATCCTCATCAATAGAAATTGAAAAGTTCTGACCTTTTATTTTCCCCTCGTAGAAATATAATCCAAGTTCTCTCAATAACCCGTTTCGCAACAACTACCGTAGTTTCCGATCGCGCTTTCCGACTCGAAAATCCTAACTGAATAACACGAAAAATTCACCTCTTTCAAAAACCTACTACTTCGGTTTATCACTTCTCGAAACTATCTTGGTATCTGTTATCTGTTTCGCTCCTCGAAATTACCTAATATTTCCAATTACCAAAATTAGGACTTTACCGTTCCCTCGAAGGACTTCAACCGTCACCCGAGTTATCTAAGGATGTGCTTTCCCGTCCGGGATCCCAGATACACTCCGACCTCACTCCGAGCAATCTGGAGAACCTCACGAAACCGTCGTCCCCAGGTCTACTGAATGCTCCCTTAGGAAACCAATTTGCTTTTCACCTCTGGTGGGTGGTCTCCAACCTTAACTTTTTGGATAGTACCAATCAGGTTTGTTTTTTCTCCTTCTTTAAATTAGGCGTGCCTGACTATTGACCAAATACTCAATTTTGCATTTTAGCAAGAATTTTCCTTCTCACGCCTTTTCTGCTAAGATCCCAAAGTGATGCCCTGTTCGTATGAGTATTTATAATAACTGAAAAAAAACCGCCTGTCAGCTCGCTGAGAGCTCAGTAGTTCCGGAGATATCGAGTTGAGTGAAAAAGGATCTTCTTGCATTCAAAATTAGATATCTCGAGGAGAAATGGTCATATCCGAGAGTGTTAAAACGCAAATTAAAGCTGAATAAACAGGCTATGCGACCTTCACATCGGTCTAGCTCGAAAAAATGTTCCTTCGCAAGTACAGCAAATATAAAAATTTTGAGAATTTTTTCTTTCTGATTCATCCGAAGATTGCATGGCTACCGGTACTCCAAAAAATTGCTAACCTATAAATTACGAAAATAGAGTATCAAGCTTCAAAAGTAAGTTTTTTTTATTTCTCAAACAATCATTTTTCACTGAGATACAGCCTATTGAAAACCATCAAAACATTTTTAAAATCTTTCTGTTCCTTTAATTTGTTGCTCGAAGTGTATTATAATACTATGACAACGTAGAGATCTCATCATGCGCTGCTCGACTCTAGATTGCTGAAATATGCGACTAAGCAAGAACGAGTGTTGTAGAGAAAAGTGAGATTGTTATTTAGGAATTTTCTAATTAATAGATTTGCCATTTCATTTCTACCGAATATTCAAGTTGAATTTAACAGTTCGGAAACTATGCGTTACCATCAGATCCTGACCACATAAAAGGACGATCCCGCAAAACCGAAGGTCACTCGGGGATTTCCGCCTCTTTATGCGTTCCGAAAGAGATAAGCCAGCATAAATCACGTGGAGAACGGAGGGCTAGATGCGAGTCACATTGTAAGGACAAAGGGCGGCTTAATACTTCAGATCCGACATTAATCCACCCCCCGGCTTAAATCGGAAGGCGCAAAAGGAGCGTCGCAAAAGTTCCTCTGCCCGAAGAAAGATTATGTTTTTGTCGTTTTAATACGTCGGGAAAATAAATCTCGGCTCTGATGGGGATGCGGTCTTTTGCGCGATTTTTCTCCGTGGGAAGGGTCGCAAATGCCGGAAGGATTCTCGATAGTATTATTATTGTAAAGGAGTCGTTGGGGGTTCTCTCAGTGAATGATGAAATAATATGAACTGTGATCTTTTGAATACTGTCAACGGTATTTCGAAGTCTTTGAGAACTTTTGGCTTGAATTGTGATGGAGTGTTTTTTTTTTTTGCTCTTTGCTTGTTTTCCTTGAGAACAACCCAGAACTCACTCACCACGAGGATTTTGTTGGAAATGTAATTCCAAACGCCAACCCAGCCTTGAAATATTTATGAATTTTAAGGCCCACATACTTTTAACGATGCCTCTGTCACCATTTTAAGGCAGCATTCTACAGCATGAGAGTGACCGGCAAAACGTAGTATTTCTACTTATTCAGGAATATCCTTGATCATATGTATCAGATGTGTTCTAATTCATTTTTCATTGGAGTTTCACTTATCGTCATTCGTTAGTCGTCATTCCTTGCATCATATTTTGGTAGAACATTCGGTATTGCTTAAAACGTAACTATAGGAAGATTCTCGCAGTCTTGTAGTTATTTGACAATAGTTCCTAAAAACTCACGGGATCAGACAGTTTTTTCCAAGGCAGAAGCTATTTCAAACATCAAAAGTTTCTACACTAGGATGAACATGGAAGACATTGAGATATATAAACATAAGAACAACATGAAGAGAAGGAAAGAAACATAGCGCATGGTTGCCGGTATTCGAATAGACCAAAATCAAGCCAATGCGAAGTGGGAGCGATGGACCAATCAACATCGCGCTCGTGAACTCACTACCTTCTCCTGCCATTAATCAGGGTACCTTCTATTGTCTGGAAATAAGAATGATGAAAAGCCAGAGAGAGAGAGAGAGAGCAATTTCATCATAATAAATAATTGGTGCTAAAACTGAACCTTTGCGAAGACCATTATTCAAAGTTTCGAAATTACTTCTATCATTATCGACAAGAGGATTAAACCTTTTGTCGAATAACATATTTCTAATAGTCTTACCATTTTTCCACATTTTGAATGATTAAGGAGATTAAGAGAGTGTAAAGCATCGAAGAAAAGTGTGTTGTTTGAAGATCTTTATTTGAGATTCAGCCCCTTGAATGGTTACGTAGTTCTTTGTTCCCTAGCTTTGCTTGGTAGGTAAAGCGACGATATGCTTAAAAATAAGCGACAGATTTATTTGATACTAGCTGACCCGACAGACTTAGTTCCGCGTCAATCGAAATATAAAAAAGCAACTTTGATATTATAATAAACTATTATGGTATAATACCTTGAAAGTGTCCTGTAGAATATGTCTTGCGCCAAACGATGTCGTCTGGAAACAGCTATTATAGGTATGAAAAGAGTCTTCCGGGCTTATTGGCCGTGGTCTATTAGGAATAATTTCACCTAACGTTTCGCCTACAACTTCGGTAGGCATCTTCAGAGGATTCTCGGTCTAAGGTTGTACCTCGAACGCTGAATTTCTGACAGTGTCAGAAATTCAGCGTTCGAGGTACAACCTTAGACCGAGAATCCTCTGAAGATGCCTACCGAAGTTGTAGGCGAAACATTAGGTGAAATTATTCCTAATAGACCACGGCCAATAAGCCCGGAAGACTCTTTTCATACCAGTATATCCGGTCGTGAAAGCCTTAAACTATTCAACAGCTATTATATTTTTGAATGTTACCCAAGAAATGTTTAGAATCATTTCATATCCTATCCCAGAATCAAATAGCGTATGGGATCTGATTGTGGGACTAATTGTCGCTGACCCGGCGAATTTTGTTTCGCTTTAGAGATGAATAAAGTTGTATTAAGCATTGTTTTTTCAAGAAGGAAATATATTAGGTGAAATACAAAAGCAGAAAATATAAAAAAAATTTCATTGCATTGAAATAGGTATATACATTGTTATTTATACATCAAAAGAACTCTCTATTTTAGAGGTGAAGAGGTAACTTTTTTTTATTTTACAATTCCTTCATTGTAGTATCTTGTGATGAACAACATTTTTAGTTTTTCTCCTGGGTGCGAGAATAAATAGGGCAGAAGGTTTGCCGACGCGTGAACACGCAACATAAAACTGGTCATGAGAAAAAACAATTATTTTCTAGATACAAACTACACACGCCTAACGACTGGCCTTGCGATTTGTTAATTGTCATAGCAAACGCAAGACGAATAGGAAATTGAATTTTCTTAAACTCAAATGGCATATCTGTTGGGATCATCGGAATTCTGGGAATAGGAACTTCCTCACCTTTATACTTTCCTTTGAGCATTGTGCAATGAATCACCTCTCAAGGTTTTTCACCACAAAACGTGTTCTGTTGCATAATCCAAGGCTAAGACGTTTAGGCAACTCAAAATACACAGTAATGGTTTACATTGCCATCTAATGGCGATAATAGTAGAATGGGGATTTGTTCAAATCACTTCGTCATAAAATTTTCTGTAGTATTCGGAAGAAAGATAGGTGTAATGACAGATGCTTAAAAAAATGTAGTTCACCTAATCAATATCAAATATAGTACTTTCACGAAAACGCTAGTAACCGTAGCGACAGCTACTGGCGTTGTTCGCAATGAGGAAAATTATTTCCTATTTTTTTCCATTTCATCAAATTTTTCAGAGTTTTAATGCTTAATTTTATATATTACGATTAGCCTCATATAGCCGCTGAATTGATGCGCGAGGCGAATAACGATTCGTGACGCGCGATGCGGATTGAAAATTGATTGATGTGTGAACAAATTTCTCCTCGTTACGGTACTGGTCGAGCCCACAACCCCTCGTCCTGACTTACCGCTTTATCCGGCAGATTTCAGGCGCACTCACCCGCAAAGTTGAGTGAGCAGATAAGCCGATTCCTGATCTCCTAGGATGTCACATCCCGGTGTGCCGTGTGTTGGGGTGCGCGAGGATTCGGCGGATCCTTTGACGAGGTAGAGCGTCTAGATGAAATGTTTAGCTCAAATTTATTCAATATTAAGTTGTATACATCGATGTGTTCAGAAATATATTGCAAAAGATTGACGTTAAAACACAGTGTTCTATATAAAAAAACCAAGTTCGTTTCCAATCTTGAAAACAGTGCTTTAAATACGCCACTAACTTTCATGTGAAAATATCTACCTATAATTTCTTATTTTATACACAAGACGGAAGTAAAAACATCTCCAAAAGTGAAAATTTTCGTTTTCACCCCGTATTTCAGGAAGAAAATTCTTTAAAAGTCTTACCAAAAAGTTATACAGGGTCGTGATATCGCATAAATCTATCTTCAATAATAGCTGAGATACAGTGCAGTCTTAACCAAAATGAGACACAGTGTACCATCACCCTAATGGAGCTCAGTACAGGCTGATTCACTCATCTTGGTAACCCCAATTTTCTTGAAAACGTCAGAATATTTTTTCATTCTGTGAATGGCGTTTTGAATAAGTCAATGTTGACTTGAGATGTGTATGAAAATTTGCGGAATAAATAAAGACGCCAGGCGTCGCGGTGTTATCAAAAATTTTTTCTCCAGGGACATACCCCTTTTATCATGTCATTCGAAAGATAATTTCATTCTGAACTTTTTTTTCGAGTAGTATTTTTATCCATTTCTAACATTCAGCAATCTGCAGAGTGTTTTATGTTAATTATATTCCATTTATTCTCTTCTGTATTGTGGTACTATGCCTTTATTTGGAGACATAGATATGATTTTGTGATTTGAATTCAAGAAGGCTAGTTTTCTAGTCATTGTGCTGCTTCAAATTACATGAAATATGTTGCTACGGCAAGATGGGGCTCCATGTCACAACGCTGCCATTGTGAAGAGATATTTAGATCAAGAATTCGAAAATAATTGGATAGGAACCAATGGACCCATCAGGTATCGCCAGACCTAAAGCTCATGGATTACTTTCTGAGGGGTACCCTGAGAATATACCAAACTGATTTTAATAGCTTGGACCATTTGGAAATAAAGATAAGAAACGCATGTGCCCAAGTAGACCCTTATATTTTGACCAAAGTAACTTTTAATGAAATAGGGGAATGTTATAAATTATGTATGGATCATAATGGCCTGTATATAGTTTATTGTTATAAGATATAATATTTAATGAATATAATAAAAAAATAGTTTGTTACAAAACCTCCGTCATTTTACGAAATAAAGGTCATCTAGGCATTATGATCAAAACAGTTATATCATTTCCCTATATATCCTTTCAAGTTATTTTGGTCAAAATATAAGGGTTCATTTATTGTCGAATTCTTGATCTCAATATCTCTTCACAATGGTAGCGTTGTGACATGGAGCCCCATCTTACTGTATCCACATATTTAATCTCATTTGATTAGGCAGATTGTTTTCGAAACTAGAGTTTTTTAATTCAAGGCTCAAAATCATATCTATGTCTCCTAATGAAGGCATACTAACGCAATACAGAAAAATAAAATTGGAATAGAATTAACATAAAACACGCTGCAGATCACTGACGGTTAGGAATGGATGAAAATTGTATTCGAAAAAAAAAGTTCAGAATAAAATTATCTTTAGGATGACATGATAAAAAAGGTATGTCCCTGGAGAAAAAATTTTTGAAAGCGCCGCGACACCTCATTTATTCCGCAGATTTTTATGTGCATCTCAAGTTGACATTGACTTGTTGAAAACGCCATTCACAGAATGAAAAAATATTCTGACGTTTTCGAGAAAATTTGGATTACCAAGATAGGTATGATTCGAAAATCGTATCTGTTATAGTTCAGACTTTGTCCGCTTTGATAAGCGAACTTTCTTGCTCCAATGAGATTATTTAAAATCTACTTCTCCAGGTCTAAACCAGTTGCAACACTCTCGCTCCATCTTCAAACTCCACCGCTAAACCACATATATTCTTTTTCAGCAACAAAGGCCGGATTTGCCAAGGCTCTTGCAACAAATGCACGCACAGCAACTACCGTCCCATGCGGCGCCACCCTTACCTATGATGCCTCATCCTGGACTTGCAGGAGCGCCCCCTAGCTCCGCAGCCAGTTTACTAGGCCTTTCAGGAGCTCTAGGAGCCCCGGGTCAGCATCCCTTGGCCATGCTGGCAGGCAAACCTGACATGCATAGATCGGACGACGTGAAATCGAACAGCGGTGAGTTGATTCTTAGTTAGTTCATTCTAGGGCGAGAATCGTGATGATACGGTGAAGTACGTGACGTGGTACACTCATTTTTCTATCTATACCAGATTCTTCATTAAATGCAAAAAGGGTTACACTCACATCCAAGGAAAATGTTGATTTTTGTCTCTAATACAAGTCGTTGCAATTTTGAAGACATTTTCGTTGATTATAGCAATAAATTATGCTCGAAGAATGAATGAAAATCTTCATTAGCAAATGGTTATAGCTTTCACGACCGGATATGATGACATTAAGAGACGTTTTCAGGCTTATTGGACTTGGTCTATTAAGAATAGGAATAAAGATTGGTAGAATATTGAAGAGTCATAACATCGAGACCGTTTATGAGCCCAAACGAAAACTTAGACAAATGATTCCATTGAAAATTTTCCAACTGGACATTTAATTAACAGGAAACCGTTATACATGTTATGGTATAATACAGGGTGGCCATTTGAAAACGAAACAGACGAGATTACAGACGAAATAAATTTTTTCCATAGAAATGCTCGGACAGGTCGATTTCTGTTTCGAGGGGACAACTTATGATGTAGGTTACGGACGCATAGCGCTTCAACCCTTGCTACTACAACCCTCACCCCCAATTTTTGAATAGGGAAGATGGGTTGAATGATACCTCATTTGAAAGGTATTTTTATACTGATTTCAGCACAGTAATTGTTTTTTCATTTTATGCATTAGTTCTCGAAATATGCTTGACTAAGCATTTGAAAATGAAGTGGTGTTTTCATGGCACTTGTAGTGTTTTTTTGTGAAAAACCTTTCAAATGAGGTATCACTCACCTCATTTTTCCTTTTCAAAAATTGGGGAGAGGGTTGTAGTAGCAAGGGTTGAAGCGCTATGCGTCCGTAACCTACATCTTAAGTTGTCTCCCTCGAAACAGAAATCGACCTGTCCGAGCATTTCTATCTAAAAAATTCATTTCGTCTGTAATCTCGTCTGTTTCGTTTTCAAATGGCCACCCTGTATTTCGAGAACTAATGCATAAAATGAAAAAACAATTACTGTGCTGAAATCAGTATAAATATACCTTTCAAATGAGGTATCACTCACCCCATCTTCCCTATTTAAAGATTAGGGGTGAGGGTTGTAGTAGCAAGGGTTGAAGCGCTATGCGTCCGTAACCTACATCTTAAGTTGTCCCCCTCGAAACAGAAATCGACCTGTCCGAGCATTTCTATCGAAAAAATTTATTTCGTCTGTAATCTTGTCTGTTTCGTTTTCAAATGGCCACCCTGTATTTGTTTTGGTAAGAAACAATTCAAAGTGATGAATTTCAACAGATTGAGGAGTAATTGACTTTTTTCCATCTACCGAACATTCAATTATGTGGACTTTGCGGAGTTTGTTTTTTCATGAAGATTATCTTGATGTTGCTTGAAACTTCGAGAAATACTACTCGTTTGTTTCTTCAGTTTTGTAGCTTTCCTTTTATTTCATGGAATCTGGGAGCGAAGGCAAGGCTCATTTTCATTAGAGGAAATATTTTTTCTAAAAAATCTATTCTTTTTATTCTGTGAAAGGAGTTAATAATGGGAATCAAAGTATTGAGAAATTAAGGTTGATTTTCCAATTAGCCAATATTCAATAATGTGAGTTCTTTTAGTTCATGGAATCGTTTCTTTTTTGTGAGGAGTACCTTGAAGTATGTTTGAAACTTTGAGACACACTTTTTGTTTCATTCCTTAATTTAGTTCAGTTTCACTCTTTGGTGTTTCTTAAAATTTCAAGCATCATAAAACAGGAAGTTTTTCACAAAAAAAGCAGATTCCATAAAATAAAGAAATATATATGATTGAATGTTGGGTAGATGAAAAATCAAAGTTAGGTAATTACTTACCACTTCGATGAGATTCATAAAATTGAAACTGCTCATGCCTACAATGGGTCTATTTCACAGAATAATAGAAACAAAATTTTCAGAAAATATATTTCGTTCCATGAAAAATGAACCTTTCTTTTGCTTACAAATTCTATGAAATAAAGAAAAGCAACATACACTAGGGAATAAAACAGAAAATCTGTGTCAAAGTGTGTGTCATGAATCAAGATACTTCTAAAAAAAAACAGATCCCAATTTAGTAGGGAAACGGCGAAGAAAACGGTTTTGACCTGAATCAGTCATATTGAAGAAACAATTTTGAACAAAATTTCCTAATTTGAGTTGGCGATTTCAAACCCTTTGCAGCGTTTATTGCAATTAGTGTTTGGAATTGTGGATATTTTTAGTGTTTTGAACGATTTTCGTTGTACCTTCCGATATACTGTGGTCAATACCCATAATTTTCTCTCACACTTGTTGTCCTTCGTGCATTTTCTGTTCATAAAATTTTTTTAAAATTTTTTTTGAGGCACCACAAAACTCAAACTTCACTTTGAATCTTTTTGGTTCATTATTTAAATTTATCCACACATATTGTTTATTCACAAAACTATAACACAATGTACTAAGAGCGAACCTAATGATGATTCTGCTTATCTGAAAGTAACACTTTAAATTTATGATACCAGATGTTTTTTTTATGATACAGTCCATGCGACGTAATTGAAAAATTTACAACTGAGTACCTACTTCTTGAGGCCGCATTTCTTCTAACACTTGATGGTGAAAATTTTGAGTTAAATACCATTTATTACCGGCTATACATAAATTGTCAAGTACTGATTGCAAACTTGTTTTTTCTAATTCAGATTCCTTCGTATTTCATACTATCAACTATCTCGGAATTATGTATTTCAACTGCTTTGAAATTTGACCAACTACTTTGAACTTTTTCCAACTGTTTTGGAAATTTTTCTAATGCTTTGAAATTTTGCCAATAACTTTGGAATTTTTTTCAACCCTCTTGAAATTTTTTCGAACTGCTTTGAAATTTTTTCCAGCATCTATGTCGACACGAATTATTTGTAGAGTTGGCGATATTTAATTTTATCCCGAGTCTATTCTTTACAAGCTAAACGTTGCCTTGTTTCTGATTGCAAACTTCATTTCAAAAAACTTCAAATTCCTTCTCATTTCACAACTTTGTTGTCCCGTGAATTCCTAAGAAAACGTCTGAATTCCCAGCATCATCTCCGAGTGAAACAAATCCTCATTCCGGATGAGACGCGTTCACTCGATTGCCCGTCCGAAACCGAGTTTCTCGGCAACCAGAATTTGATTAACACTAACCGTCGCGACGCTCCTAAGAGGGCGTCGGACGACCGGGTTGTTTGTTTCGCCCCAAGGAGCCTCAGCGCCCTTTACGTCACATTATCGTGAAGGAGCCATAAACGATGCGGTGGCTCAGAACTTACGAGAGGAGATCTCGGGTTGTCATGCCAACCAGATATTAAGGACGATCTTGTCTCTGCCTCGTTTCGATGGTCCTCTGCTGTCTCGTTCCCCCCCCCCCTCTCTGGTTTGGGGATCCGGTCACGTTCAGGAGGTGGCGAACGCGGGAATGTTAACTTGTTGGGGGTGATAACAAAAAAGTTTGAAGTGGGAGGAATAGACATAACGAGGAGGATGTTTCAGGTATAGGGGATTTCGAGGAGCAATCATTGAGATATGCTTTGGGGACTTTTTCCTTGTTGAGGTAACTGTTGAAAAATAGTCGAGTGAGAGGTATGGTAGAACACAAAGTTGAATGTTGACTTATACAGGATGATTCAAAAAAAAGGGATCTCGTCTCTAAGATATAAAGAATACTGCAAGATAATTGTTATGTGAAATAATTCTTGATAGATCATGACCAATAAGCTTTTTCACCAACATACAACTTAGCCAAAGTTTCAAGAACTATGTTGAGACCTTATGTGAGAAATACGGACACTTTCGTCAAGGACTCTACTCAGTTTGTAGAAAAACTGCAAAACATTCAGTTGGGACCGAATGACTGACTCGTTAGTTTTGATGTTGTGTCTTTGTTCACACTAGTTCCCATTAGGGAATCGCTCAACTACGCGTCTGAGTTTATTCCGAATGACATAACAAAGCTCTTCTAACTTTGTCTATCATCCAGCTATTTTCAGTGGAAAGGCGAATTCTATGAGCAAATAGACGGTTGCGCCATGGGAAACCCCCTAAGTCCTGCAATTGCAAATTTCTTCATGGAAAAATTTGAACAAAGCGCAATTGAAGCGGCAACAAAGAAACCGTCCACATGGCTACGTTATGTGGATGATACTTTTGTCGTTTGGAGTCATACACTTGAAGAATTGGATGCTTTCCTATCCCTTCTTAACAGTAGGAACCCAAATATTCAATTCACTATGGAAATTGAAAAAGATGGTGTTCTACCCTTTCTAGACGTCTTGGTTACTAGAAAGCCTAATGGAAGCTAGGACACAGGGTTTATAGAAAACCAGGTATCTACACAAGCAGGCTAATCATCACCCTCAACAGAAACGAGGAGTTATAAAAATACTCGTAGACAGAGCCCGATGATTGTGCGAGCCGGAATTTCTGGAGGATGAACTTGAACATCTACAGCATGCATTCGTCGCTAACGGATATAATGCTAAGGAAATTCAGAGGGTAATGACCAAAACTTTCCACACGTGATGATAACACTTCACAACTCACCCAAATGGAAGAGCTATCTTTATCTTACCATATATTCCTAAGGTCACCGATAGAATTGGTAGAATACTGAAAAGGCACAATATAGAGACCGTCTATAAGCCAACTCAAAAACTTGGCCAAATGATCAGAACTACCAAAGACAAAGTTGCCCACTCTCTCAACCCGGTATTTACAAGGTACCTTGTGACTGCGGCAAAGTCTACATTGGTACAACGAAGCGAAGTATCAATACGAGAATTAAGGAGCATGAACGATGCTGTCGACTCAATCAGACAGAAAAATCCGCACTAGCATAACATGCTCTAACAGATGGTCACAATATTGTTTTCTCAAAGGCAGAGGCTATTTCGAACATCAAAAGTTTCTATCCTAGGATGAACATGGAAGCCATTGAGATATATAAACCTAAGAACAACATGAACCGAAGGGAAGAAACTCCTTTGGTACATAGCGCAGCGCATGATTGCCGGTGTTGAAAAAGACCAAAATTCGACGCATGATGGCAACTGCCTTCAATGGTAGCAAAACTTTATGACATTGAGAAAGTCTTTCGGGCTTATTGTCCGTGGTCTATTAGGAATTATTTCACCTAACGTTTTGCCCACATCTGCAGTACGCATCTTCAGAGGATTCTTGGTCTGAGGTTTTAACTCAACCGCTGAATTTCCTAAAGTGATGCTGGATTCGATCCGTTGGTCCAACTAATACCCTGAGCATTGGCGGGAGAAGGTAGTGGGTTAACGCGCGCGATTTTTTTTTTGGTCTTTTTCAACACCGGCAACCATGCGCTATGTACCAAAGGAGTTTCTTCTACCTAGTATATCCCATACATGTTCAATTGGATTCAAATCCGGAATTCTAGCTGGCCACGCGAATCGTTGAATTTTCGCCTCTTCCAAGTATTCTGTTACAACTCGTGTAACGTGAGGCCTAGCATTGTTCTGCATTAACAGAAATTGTTGCTTCCCCCAGAAGAAATTCGTAAATGCATTGAAAGTATGCCACGTCGTATGGTAGAAGTGATGAGAAAGGGAGGTGGAAATACACGCTATTAATTTTCAACCAAAAATCGACCTCAGTCAAACAAGCAACAAATCCTTCGCTTTTGCGAAAAAACAAACCAACCACACGATCCCTTCCCTCGCCTTTGATCTCCGCCGACAAAAGAACTCGACGGAAATCTCCCAGGCCGGCCCTGCTCCCCTCGAAAGTAATTTATTCGCATCGAAAACCTACGGCTCCTGCAGCCTATCGTTTATGCGCGGTTGTTAGATGGCATTACGGACACTTGAGCGACTTCCAGTTCCTTTAACGCCTTTGCATCACACGAGAACCGTAAAAAGATGCAGGAAATGACGCGGAATCGTCGAACGTGTATGGATCCGTTTTCTGCAGGCGGCGGCACGTTCCAGGACCGTATCAGGAGATATGGGGGGCCATCGATTCATATGTGTGAAGTCGAACCGGCACTTTTGGATTTTCAAAATTTTTGTTGTTGTGCTGCCTTGTGCAGTTGTTTTTTTTTTGTTGATTTCATGTGATTCTCGAGATGCCTCCTGTCGAAGAAGTACCTGGAATTTGTTATGTACACTGCGCGAAAAAATTAACGCATATTATGGAAATCTCAAATTTGTTCTACAACTGAAGGTGTTCTCAATGATGATTATTTTTATCAGAATTAGGCATGCATATGTTATCCACTTTCAACGTTTTTCTTCAATACAGATGTTTTTTCCTGGCAGAATAAAAAAGATGCTATTATCAGATTTTGAATCTATTCGCTCCATTCTAAAATCAGTTGTTCTCGATCAATTCTAGTGATCAATAGTTTTTCGCTCGTTTGATTTTCTACACTTGATCGCTATGCAATGCGGAACACGCAATTTGACCCAGGAGGAATGTGCCCAAGCGGTTGTTTTGCGAGAAGAAGGCTGGACATACACGAGAATTGCAGAAAGGTTTTGAGTTTCCCATACAAGTGTGTCCAGAATATTGCAGCGATTAAGGGTGACAGGTATGAATGTCCGAAGACCATTACAGGGTAGACCACGGGTAACAAATGCCATTCAAGAACGTTACTTGAGAGTTTCTTTGTAGAGACAATGGTTTGCAACCGCTCGCCTCCTTCAAAATCAGCTTGAGAAAACTCATGGGATGCAAATTAGCACTCAGACAATAAGAAATCGCCTCAGACAATATGATTTAAGGCCTCGTGTCGCGGCAAGAGGCCCAGCTCTTACCCCAGCCCATCGAAGGGCGCGTTTGGATTTTTCGAGAGAGCATATCCATTGGAAAGAGGCCGATTGGGAAAGAGTTCTCTTCATAGATGAGTCTAGATTCTGCCTCTACCATTGTGATCGACGTTCCCTTGTATACAGACGTCCACATGAAAGATATGCTCAGTGCAATTTCCTGAATACTACTGGTTTCGGGGGAGGATCTGGCGTGGAATATCTTGGACTGCTCGCACAGACCAAGTGGTCGTTGATAAGAGAGCTATGAATGCTGATAAGTATATAAGGAACATTCTTGAGGAGCATGTAGTGCCATTTGCCCCATACATTGGCGAATTATGGTATAGAGTGGAATATCTTTGACTGCTCGCACAGACCTAGTGGTCGATGATAATAATAATAATAATAATAATAATGGATAATGGAGCTATGAATGCTGTATATATAGTAGTATATAAGTGTAGTAGTATATAAGTATATAAGGAACATTCTTGAAGAGCATGTAATGCTATTTGCCGCGTACAAAATAAATTGATTGAAGAATTTTCGTTAACAAACATTTAAGACCACAAAAGTGTCAAGCACTTGTCTGTGGTAAAAAAAAAACATTTTTCTATAAATTGATATATACATATATGGTGGTGAGTATATTCATCTGATATTAATCGGCAGCCCAACACCTTGCCCGATTCACGAACAGCCCTTCTTAAAGAAATATTTCCTCAGAAGCAATTCGTAAATGCATTGAGAGTATCCCACGTCGTATGGTAGAAGTGATGAGAAAGCGAGGTGGAAATACACGCTATCAATTTTCAGATGTTTGTGTATGTTTGCTATTCGATAAGTTATTGTACTATTTTAAATTGTAATAAAAATTGAAAAAGTGCAACACTTTCTTTGAAAATGTGTATCTCTTTTTTAAAAGCTGATTCTGTCATAAATCAAGAAACATTTTGTTAATAAAGGATCACAGTTCAAATTAAAACTTAATGACATCCAATTTTCCGCCTCAAATTCACCAGAAGGTGTTTAGAAATGGAGGGTATAAAATAATATTGTTGCGAAGTAAATTTCAGGTTAATATAACAAGACCAAAAACTATTCCTGGTGAAAATTTCAACAAAAATCGGAGAACCACGAAAAAAGATACAGGGTGTTGAATTTGACAAAAATTTTGAATGTCCAGAATTTATTGACAGGGAATGAACATGGACCAAACAATACAGGGTGGCCATTTGAAAACGAAACAGACGAGATTATAGACGAAATAAATTTTTTCGAATGAAATGCTCGGACAGGTCGATTTCTATTTTGAGAGGGACAACTTAAGATGTAGGTTACGAACGCATAGCGCTTCAACCCTTGCTACTACAACCCTCACCCCCAATTTTTGAATAGGGAAGATGGGGTGAGTGATACCTTATTTGAAAGGTTTTTCACAAAAAAACACTACAAGTGCCATGAAAACACCACTTCATTTTCAAATGCTTAGTCAAGAATATTTCGAGAACTAATGCATAAAATGAAAAAACAATTACTGTGCTGAAATCAGTATAAAAATACCTTTCAAATGAGGTATCACTCACCGCATCTTCCCTATTCAAAAATTGAGGGTGAGGGTTGAGTAACAAGGGTTGAAGCGCTATGCGTCCGTAACCTAAATCTTAAGTTGTCCCCCTCGAAACAGAAATCGACCTGTCCGAGCATTTCTATCGAAAACATTTATTTCGTTTGTAATCTCGTCTGTTTCGTTTTCA
Organism: Hippodamia convergens; assembly: GCA_038502775.1. Taxonomy (NCBI): domain Eukaryota; kingdom Metazoa; phylum Arthropoda; class Insecta; order Coleoptera; family Coccinellidae; genus Hippodamia; species Hippodamia convergens. The sequence continues at coordinate 9,412,658 of CM076609.1, read as the reverse complement.
AATGGCCACCCTGTATAAAGCTCAATGCATTAAACTCACTCAAGCTTTGAAAGTCGAAAAACCATATGGTATTATTCAGGAGTGTTTTTCTTTCATCAGTCGCTGCTTGTATCCAACTTTTCCCCAGTCCTAATTGTTTCCAACGAGCAACATCAGATTCGTTTGGACAAAATGTAGATGTGCCGGAGACTCGCAAAGAAAATGCTCCTGGAAGTAGACCAACCCCAAAATCGATTTCCTCCGGCAATCCACCAGATGCTTCGCCTTTCTGAAAGAGACGTAACGACGCGAAACGTGAAAAATACATGCACTCCTGTCCAATCGCGAAGATGAAAAACTACCGGCTGGAAAGCCTCTTCCAGGCCCATTCTCGGCGGCTCCCGAAGCGGCTAATCCGAAGATCTATCGGAGGAAATCTGCGACGGGAGATTGATACGCCGCAAATCCACGCTAGGAGGTTCAAAGGAGGGAGGAGTGCGCTGGAGCGCGAATTCGACGTCTAATATTTGATATGTTTGGAATGCGAGGCCCCGATATCGACGCGAAATTTACATGTAATGTCCTTTGCCGATTCCGTCGGCGGCGGAGATCAAAGAATCGGAGAACTTATTCGGCATCGAGGACTCGCATACGGAAGTAATTTATTTGCATTTCGCAGGACCGTAGCGAGAGATTTTGAAGGTTTCATATAGTGGAAGATACGGACCTAAATCGACCATCATAGTATATCAGTATAGTAAATCACATTCTCAGGAACTCGTTTATGTTTATTTATTTATTTATTTATTCATACGGCATTGCCATTTCACATAGAGAAATACAAATTGCCAAAAACAAAAAAGAAAATACAATTCAATTTGGTTAAACTCACTAGAGAAAAAACAACATTCATTTTGATAATCTCTTACCTATAATTAACGCAGAACTAAACGAGCCTGTTCCTAGCCACCCAAATTTTGAGATTCAGGACAAATATTGTACTCAAGAATAAGTCTACTGGGCAATTATTTGCTAAACGCTGTGATCTAATTGAAGGATTGTTCAACCATAATTAGTTGGTGTGAAATCTATGTGCAAAACCTCTCGGGTCCTCAAGAATTCAGGTCTAAAGTTCGGTCTAATTTTGCTCATTTTGTACTCGCAATCTATGATGTTATTAATCACCTTGAAAATGAGCATAATGTCAAATTTTTTCCTCCTTAATTCTAAGGACATTAGTCCGATTGTTTCCTGATTATAATTTTCCGATGTTGTTGGAAGTCTCAGTTTGAATGTGACCCACTTGAACACTTTCCAGTGATTGTTTATGTCAAGAATATGATGGGGGCCATATAACGGAAGCATATTCAAGTATGCTCCTCACATTTGCAAAGTACACTGTTTTCATGGCTTCCACACTGTTAAAATGTTTCATCGATCTCTTAATGAATCCTAGCATTTTGAACGCTGTATTCGTTATGAACCTTATGCGGCCTATGAAATCCATTTTTCGATCGAAGTAGACCCCCAAATCTGTAACCGAATTAATGTCTTTAAGTGTCTTTTTATTAATATTATAATCGAAATTGTACAGTGATCTCAGTCTTCCAAACCGCATTACTTGGCATTTTTCAATATTTAATTCCATTTCATTTTCTAAGCACCAGTTCATAATTCCATCTTAATCAGATTGAGTCTACAATCATCAAGTGATGATATTTCTTTAAAAATTTTGAGATCATCTGCGAATAGTAAAACACGACTGAACCTAACCGTTCCCCCAATGTCGTTAATAAAAATTAGGAATAGAAGTGATGATAGGGGCGATCCTTGGAGGATACCCGATTCCATTAAAAATTCTTCTGATAAGACTCCACTGAAGGAAACCCTAAAATTAATTGTTATGTTGCACTCTATCGGGTGACTTATATTGAAAAATCGTATATTACGACAAAAAATGATAATTCTGCATAATCGAAGGCAAGCTGCATCGACTGCATCTTTGTTGCGAGAATTCAAAAGACTGTCTTTAAATAGTGCTCAGACGATAGCTCAAAGAGTCTTAGATTTCATTAGTAAAAGAAATGGCATTTCAATAATGACTTTCAATTGCCAAAGTCTACATAGTCACAAATACGATTCACAAAATTCAGATACGAGACAAACCAATGTGTTACTTCTTACCGAAACATGCATGACGATTGAAATACCTAATTTCAATTGTATTGTTCAATTCAAACGAGATACTGTTCCAAAAGGTGGGGTAGCTATTAACCAAAGTAGTAATAATGTTACTGATATTATGACTTCGAATATTGAAATAAATATTGAAGACGTTAGCGATGTTAATGTTACACGCTCATTTGTCGGAGATATTTGTGCATGCTTATGCAAACTCAGAAATGGCCTACACATAATCATGGTAGCAACTTACATTGTCCGAATCCAAAATTGGACGAGGTATAGCCTTTTATTCATCGCACTTTACTGAAGTACACTGAAGAAGGGTCGAAAATACTTGGTACAAATGGTCATAAATTTCCACCTATCTTGGCTGGCGATTTCAACATTAACTTCGCTGATAAAAAGTCAAAGCGGTTGACAACTTTTCTTTCGGAGAAATTGAATTCAAAAATAAATAATGATCCACATGAATCCACAACAAAATATGAGACCACTATTGACTCGGTATTTTCAAGATATTTGGAAGACATTAAGTCTCAAACTTATGTTTCTTATTCCAGTTCCCATAATCCTATATTTTCAATGATAAATATTCCTGAATAACCTACATGTATTGTAGGAAAAATGAAAAAAAATTTAAATCAACAATAGTTTCTTCTTATTTTTGAATAGATGCTATTCAAAAGCTTCATCGCGGCAGTCCTCGAGTGCCACAAGTGTTTTTTATAACGGACTCAAAAAGATTGAGGTTTCAATACAATGATACAATCGGGCATCAGATTTCGAACATTATGTAACATTTGTGAAGTTATTTGACGACATTCTTGAAGATTTCGCTGACGTTAATCATCTAACTCACTTATACATTTTCGTAATCCTCTTGTGAAGGAGGATCCATTTGAAACATTGGAAGGGTTAGAGTTATGATATCTACATAAAAGCAAATAGTCGTCCCTCTTCATATGATTTTTATCTGGTTGTCGCAAAATGTTATGAATGACCTAATCTTTAATGATACGATGAACGATTTGATTTCAATCGTACAAAAAATGATGTCTATGTATCTTACAAAAATATTCCAATCAGATGGTGCGACTTGCGAGTACTGTCCTCTACAGCGCTGCCACCTAGCCGTCATCCCCAGAAGCATTTCCATTCCAACCAATCATTCACAAACCCGAAAAGGAACACCCGCATTTACACCCAATTTCTAGCTAATTTGCTAGCAATGAATCTTCGTCCGAGCTACAACCGTCAGACGCCTTAATAGCATATCGACCTGGAAGTTCGAAAGAACTTCGCAATTCTCATTCAACCCCGAGTTTACCCAGATGGAATCGCTTTATTACCGTTCGGTTACGCGGAATTTATACGAACAGTGTTGCCATCTCAGGGGAAGCAAAATATGCTAGTTTTGCATTCAGAAAATGCCAAAAATATGCTTTTTCTTTTGGGAAAGTACCAAAAAAAAATGCTAGTTTTTCATTGATATTTTTTTCTATAGTTATTTCTGAAATATAAATTTTCTTCGACTCACAACACTTGAATGTGAATGAATATTGGGGTTCTAAGTTATCAGATTTCAAAATATTCCTAGGTCCTGAGTTGAATTTAAATTTTTTCATTGTCAGAACTGTTTTTCTCAATTTTGAATGAATTGAAATATGGTTGTTGTGGTATAGATATTAATAAAATATGTTATATCTTAATATTCTCAAATGGAGATGCAAATTAGTGGAAACTTCTGAATGCGGAAGAACGGTTCGTTTAAATTCTAACTTGAATTTGAATCTCGGTGATTTAAGCTTTGATACTTCACAAAAACCAATGTTTGACATTCTTCATTTTATGGTTTCTCAGTCTCAGCTCCCAAAAAAATATACGATAAAAAAGTTACGATACCGGGTTTTTACAAAGCATTTGAAATTTTGAATCTCGAAGACCAAGGGTGCTTTGAACATATTATGATACACGTAACGGGTGGGACATTGGATTTGAAAATATTTCGAATATTATCGACTCCTCGCGTTAATTCAGAGATAGGAATTCCCAAGAAAAAGAGCCAGATGTCCGGCCGAATCGATTAGAATTGTCCAAGTTTCTTTACATATTTCCTGTAAATATATAGGTTGTTGCAAGCTCATGAAAATTTATTGGGGCTAAAAAATTCTGCGCGCTTCCTTTGTTCGTTTCATTGAAGAGGGTAACAGTGAAAGAAGTACCAACTCAGTAGGTTCTTGTGCTGTTGATTTCGAAATATTAGAAAAGTCCCTCAATAATTTGTTTCTTTTTTCCCTTTCGAAAATATGCTCAATAATATGCTATATGCTAAAAGCTGAAAATATATGCTAAACGTGAATCAAATATGCCAAATTTAGCATTAAAAATGCTGAATTGGCAACAATGTATACGAAGGCCAACAGAGATCCGGCGCTAAGGGCCGAACAACCCCTTTTTCGAAACGGAATGCGGAATTTAGTGCTTGCGGGGTCATAAATAAGAACAGTCTTAACAATCAGGACTGTTCAGGCAGTTTGGGGGTGTTTCGTGCAAACGTGGTGGCTTATCGGCCTTTCAGTGATCTAGGGGATGTTGAGAAGTCTGGTGGTTGAAGTTATTCGGAATTTAAGAAGTTTTCTGATTTTCTTTCCTCTATTTTCATCTGCCAAACTATAGCCGACAGAAATTCTCTTTATCGACAGAAAAGTTCGTCCTATCCAAGGCCTTCATCGAGATGTCCCTCAATTCTTCATTACGGGTAGTATACAGGGTGTTCCATGAACATTGTCCTAAATTTGCGATAGCTATAACTGTGGAATGCAACGAGCGATTTTGATCAAATTTCATGGGTTCGTTCACTTCAGGAAACTCTTTCAGAAAGTATATGAAATATCGATATTTTCAGGGAAGTACACAGAATATCATGATTTTTTCAACCTCCAAAATCTATATTCTTTACATTCCTCACCGAAATTTAGATATTTCCATGATAAGCTACATGACTTATTATAAGGAATTCAATAATTTCTTCTATAATTTTTGTTGTTCGTTGTTTTTTCTTCTATTTTTATTATCTGTCTTCCTCAGTAACTGTGTAACGCCAAATAAGTAAGACCAATTGTAGTACCCACACTTTTTTCAGAGGCTTTGAAGAAGGTTTTAAATAAACCTAAACGTCGGCAGTTATTGAATTGTTTTTTGTGAAATTTCGACCTGAAACCTATCAACCCCTACTTCTTTTGAATTATTTAAATACTTTTTCACGCACAATCACAGTGGGAGGTTTCAAAATAAAAAAGACTTGAACTGAATTCAAAAAAATTCAAAATCTCGGCAAAAGACAATGAAGATTATCACCAATGGAATCAAAACAAGACCGCATTTCGAAAAACTCACATAAAGCATGAATTCGTCCGGTTCCTATTCTCTTGTGAGAACTGTGCCATGCAAAGTGAAAATTGAATTCCTTAAAATGAATTTTGTAGTTTTTCATGGTAATAACGATTATTCATGAGAAATGTAAAAAATATAGATTTTGGGGCTTGAAAGAAAAATCATGATATTCTTAGTATTGCTCCAAAAATATCGATATTTCATGAACTGTTTGAAAGAGCTTCCTGAAGTGAACAATCCCATAAAATTTGATCGAAATCGGACCTTGCATTCCAGAGTTATAGCTATCCAAATTTATTTTTGAAACATAGATGAATTCAAAATAGTAATCATCGAAATGAAGACCATTTTAAATTCCCAGGCTTAGAGATCTTTTTCATGAAGTTGGAGAAATGATATTAGATTTTGTCACAGAGATTGACGATATACCGGTTTCAGCCTTGTTTGGCATCATCAGTATCCCATACACCTCAGGGATGAAATCTTCATGAACAACTACGAAATTTAAAGCAATAAGATGTTATGTACTGAGTAGAAATCACAAAAAAGTGACATCCGATTGCGCCAACATGAAGTTCCACATCTCCAATCACATCCTAGAAAAGAACTTTGTACATCCTCTTTCACACAATGAGATTTTAGCAGTACATATTTCTTTTTTATCATTTGATTGGAGATGTGGAACTTCATTTTGACGCAATTGGATGTCACTTCTTTGGTAGTGTAATATTTTACTTCACAACTAATTGCTTCAAATAGTTCAAAGTTTTTTATGAAGATGTATTCATTTCGATGATTACTATTTTGAATTCATCTATGACTCAAAAATGTTCTCGGTGTGGTCTCCGTGAAGGCAAAGAATTTTTCGTTTTCTTAACCAAATTTAGGCCAATGTTCATGAATAACCCATATCTCCGAAACAAATGGCCTTAGAATACAAAACAACCAATTTTTCTGAAAGGTCTGGATGTCCTGCATTCACCATTAGGCTATGGCCAACGTCTCATGGAACACCCTGTATGAATGTCAATATTTTCAGTATCGCAAGGCAAGAAAAATCAGTCCGCGGTTTAAACAGGTCAAAAGATTATGCCAATTGGCTTTTTCCAGTTGGTTGGAGTTTTAGCATTGCATTTGTAATTTAACAGGAAGGAATATAAGAAAATGTTACATAACTAGCTCTAGTTTTCCCGCTAGCTTCTCGTAGTGAAACGGATAATATCTAACAACTGACTCAGCTCTGAATCTAGTTGAGAGACATCGATAACAAATGATAACCAGGAGTCAAGTGCCGTTTTTCCATTATCTAGTCACCCTAGACAGCCGCCTAATTAGAAACGGGGACGTTCCGCACCCTGGCTCGCTGTTGAAAGCGAAAGCACCCCAACTTTTCTCCCAACCCCAATGTTCCGACACTCGAGGTCCTAATTTCCATCTCAATGAAGCTACTCTATGGTGGCGGCTTTGTAAATATGTGCTCGGTGCTCCGGCCTTCCCTCTTTCATGGACACGCACCAAGAGCCCTGGAGACGCCGAGAGGGCATCCGAAACGCCGCTTTCGCGAGGCTGAATAATTTTCGGCGAGCTCTCTTTGTTTTGCGGTAATTACGCCGAGAGGCGGCCTCCGGGATTTCCTGATGCGTACTCGATGGAACTCCGCTTTCGGCGGTTTTCCGCTGACGCTCTTAATTCACTGCCAGCTGGATCAAATTACTCCTAACAAGAATTAAAAAAAATACGTGTGGTACTCGAGGATAAAATGGATAGACAGAGTGCCAAACACAGAAGTGCTGAAAAGAATGGGTAAGGAGAAGGAAATAATAAACACTGTAAAAGTCAGGAAGTTGCGGTATCTGCGTCATGTGATAAGAGGGGAGAAATATTCCTTGTTGCAGATCATAATTCAGGGAAAGATCCTCGGAAGAAGGAGCATAGGAAGAAGAAGAATCTCCTGGTTGAACAACTTGAGACAATGGTACAAGTGTAGTTCCGTTGAGTTGTTCAAGGTCTTCGATGTCGAGGATAAGAGTAGCCATTTTGATAGCCAACCTTCTGAAAGGAGATGGCACCTGAAGAAGAAGAAGAACTCGAGGACTGCCGCGGTAAAGCTATTGCATAGCATCTATTCAAAAATAAGAAGATAATGTTGTTGATTTAATTTTTTTTTTATTTATCTTACAATACCTGTTGGTTATTCAGGAATGTTTATCATTGAAACTATAGGTTTATGGTAACTGAAATAAGAAACATAAGGTTCAGACTTAATGCCTTCTAAATATCTGAAAAATACTGCGTCAATAGTGGTCCCATATTTTGTTGTGGATTCTTGTGGATCATTATTAATTTTTAAATTCAATTTTTCCGAAAGAAAAGTTGTCAACCGCTCTGATTTTTCATCAGCGAAGTTAATGTTGAAATCGCCAGCCAAGATAAGTGGAAATTCATTACCATTTGTACCAAGTATTTTCGACCTTTCTTCAGTGTACTCCAGTAAACTGCGATGAATAAAGTGCTCTATCTCGTCCAATTTTGGATTCGGAGAAATGTAAATTGCTACCATGACTATGTGTAGGCCATTTCTAAGTTTGCATAAGCATGCACAAATATCTCCAACAAATAAGTGTCTAACATTAACATCGCTAAAGTCTTTAATATTTATTTCAATATTCGGAGTCATAATATTAGTAACATTATTACTATTTTGGTAAATAGCTACCCCATCTTTCGGAAAAGTATCTCGTTTGAATTCAACAATACAATTGAAATTAGGTATTTCATTCGGATTATCCCGCGTCATGCATGTTTCGGTAAGAAGTAACACATTGGTTTTTCTCGTAATTGAATCTTGTGAATCTGACTATGTAAACTTTGGCAATTGAAAGTAATCATTGAAATGCCATTTCTATTACTAATGAAATCTAAGACACTTTGAGCTATCGTCTGAACACTATTCAAAGACAGTCTTTTGAATTCTTGCAACAAAGATGCAGTCGATGCAGCTTGCCTTCGATTATGATAAAACTTGAATGCAGAATTATCATTTTTGTCTTAATATACAATTCTTCAATATTAGTCGCCCGATAGAGTGCAACATAGACGAGTTCCTGAGAATGTGATTCACTATACTCTTATACTATTTCGTCAAAAGTTCCACCTTGCGACTTATGTATAGTTAGAGCAAGAGCTGAAGTTAAAGGAAAATGTTTGCGTTTGGCTATACATTTTCTATCCGATGTTAATGAAATATTTGCCGTTCGTTATTCAATGGGTACAGCAAGATTGCCGACTCCATTTTGCACTGCTAGAGTGGCTGCACGCATCCGTCTAGTGGCAAGCACCCAAACACCGTGCCGAAGTATGCCGAACTGAACCGACGATACACGGCTGTGTTAGGTTTTTTCGTTACGGAATTTCTACATTCGTTCGCCGCGCTCAAAGCCTGAGATAAAAGCTATGCAATAGCTTAAAAAACCGATGCAATTCCCTCGTTCTCTCCATCTCTGAACCCTACAACTTCTTTTCCCTCATGCTCTGGCAATTCGACCAATTTAGCGGGCATTATATATACATATCCTGAGACTTCCAGATTGAAACGCGCAGTGACCTCGATATAACGATGAATCACATAACAGTAGTAAAGAATCAACCGAGCATAGATGAGGGGAAAAAGCTCGCTACCCCAAAGACCGAAACATATTTTGCTACATTCTCCTCAGATTCGGACGATAAAGCAGTCCCCATTTTATTATGTCGATCGAGTCGAGTCTGATGGACCATAAATTCAGTCTTCCGAGATGTCGGAAGCTGGGAAGAAAGGGCGATTTTGTGTCACTTTGTACAAGGCATGATTTGAGTTCGAAACTTGAACGATATGTGGAACCCAATTCTTGGATAGGCACTTTTATGATTTTTATTTATTCAGTTGGGACGATTTTTTCAAGACTTTGCTGAGATATGCTAGTTTGTTTCTTGCTTTTCGCTCTGCAACTAATGTAAAAATGTAATCAATCAAGCAACACATGTGCCAGTTGCATTTAGACATTCCGTACCCGCGTTTGGCACCTAGCGCGAATCAGCGCTATGCCATTGGTCAGACGAGCACGAATTGAGAAACCAATCACAGTTCGAGTGCAAAATGGATGATATGTACAATTAGATAGTGCAAGTGCTTTATTTGGCTTCATTTATCATTCAGCCAATACTTATATCGGCTAAATGAAAGTGGGATTTTTTCCAATTGATGGCTGAATCGTTACTGGTTGCTTTATTCAGCCATTTCACATTGCGAATGTATTAAGCCTAACATGACATTTTCTATATGAGCATGACATTTTCTAGATGAGCATGACAGATTACCAGTCATTCTGGCAGACAGATATTCTCGATTTAACTATACAATAATTAAGGTCATATATATTCTGCATCATACAAATAAAATATTTTTGAGATGAAGAAATCGTACCAAGTTCTAAGAAAAAACTATTCAATTTTGAAGCAATGAACTGAATACGTCTAGTTTGAATAAGTTACGATAATTTCGTACTTTTTCTAAACATGGAAATTTGATCAATTCAATCACTTTGCAGGAAAATTCGGGATACAATCTCGATTAGTTTGGTGTGTTGAGATTGTTGAGTTTTAGTTCAGACTGAAAACATCTCTAAATAATTGAACGATGAAATGAAGATGAGAATAATTAAACTCTGTTAATTTAATCAACTAGTTTATTAACGTGCGAACGAAGCGAGCGCATTAATAGTTGAAGATCATTCATTAATCGCTAGATTAATAAACGAGAGGATTGCAAAATTTTCCCAAATAATCTAATGAAGAAATTCTTACTTGAAAAGTATTTCAGTATAGTTATGAGTTCATTACAGTACTCAAGGGAGTGCTGTAATGAAACTCATTACAGCATTGTTTTCAGTTAGTATATTCTAAAACAAGTTGCAGAATGAGCACCTATTCTAACACGAATGCGAAGTTCGAGAACGAGCGACGAAGGAGCGATAGCATGAGTGTTGGAATTGCCTTCTGCAACGAGTATTAGACGGTATTTTCTCTATTTCAGTCAATTTTTGTGAAAATCTCTCGAAATTCAAATGAAAATTCAGATTAGTGACTTTTGTTTTGTATCTTGGCAGTTGGTGTGACATACGAAATTTGACAGATCACGAAATTTGAATTGATTTGATTCGAAACTTGATTCGATCGGAGGTCAGTACTGACAATCATAAAACGACAAATATAACTGAAAACAATGCTGTAATGAGTTTCATCACAGCACTACTTTTAATACTGTAATGACCTCATTACGATACTGAAATAGAGAATATATTTTTCGTTTTGTAGTTGTCAGTACTGAGTTCAGATCCTCTCAATTTTTCAAATCAATTCAATTCAAACTCCACACCAACTGCCAAGAGACAATACAAAAGTCACCAATCTGAATTTTCATTTGAATTTCGAGAGTATTTCACAAAACTTGACTGAAATAGAGAAAATATCGTCTATTACTCGTTGCAGAAGGCAATTCCAACACTCATGCTTTGAAATTTCGAATTCGTGTTGGATTAGGAGCTCATTCTGCAACTTGTTTTAGAATTTACTATTCATTCTTCAGAACATGATTTATGAATTTATTATAACCAAATTGAAGTTCTTTGAAGGGGACTCTATTTTAATAGAAATGCGGAACTCTCTTCGGAAATGCAATTATATTTGTGAGATTTCTGAATTTCTGTTTTATTGCCCATGACAATTACACATTAAAGTGCGAAATCAAGCTTTAATGGTGGTCATTAATGGATGACTTCCTATTATGACTTGACTATCGTTTCGAGGTCAAAGAAAAAAAATATTTTTGATTAATATTGGATGATTTGATGCGAAAATAATAATAATATAGGTTCATCATCAGCAACATAGTGAATTGATAGTACAGCATAGGTACTTCACTGTTGCTGTTATTGTGCTGAAGAACGTTCATTGATTGCGTGAACATAACTGGGAACGTAAAACTCCCATTGATTAGAATGATTTCTCTGATTTTGCTTTTGAATTTATTTTAATTCTAACAGAACAAAACTTTCTCTACCAATGGCGTAGCAGCTAGTCGCGCTAGGTTCCAATTGCTACCACGATGTTATTGAAGGCGGGCGCGAACGACCTACGATCATTTGATTTGGAATAGGATAGTGAGAGAAGCTAAATTGAGGCAATAAGGAATTGAAGTTTTTTTTTTCAGGAAGGTTGCGCGATTCTTTCGATAACTTGAGTTTGTATTTAGTTTTATTTATCGTGACAGTTAGATTAATTAATATTAATTTTTTATGTTAAATATGTTTAAGCTGGTACTTCATAAGGATGCGCTCTGAGTGAAATCCTATGGATATTTATGAAAATATGGCAATAAAAAATTTGTGAATTAAGGAAAAATGTGTGATACTTGTACAAAAGGCTCATTGTAAAACTCGCTCATTAAAAGGAAACTTGAACTAGTGAAAGAATATGCCTTCTACACTTTCATTATAAAAAGCAACTCTACCATTTCATCAACTGAGGTATTTCATTAGACCGCCCGCGAAAAACGACGAAAAAGCGCGCACAGAGAAAGAAAGCGCCCATAGAATTTCCACGTCACGTATTTCCGTGCAAATCACGAGTGCCCGATACGACATACGGATGCATCGCCATAAAAACAACGACACGTTTTGTACATTTTATCTCAATTGTTTTCGTCTCGATTGTTCCATGTTGCCGCCGATTGGGCCGTGTTTGCCGTTTGAATCCCGTTGCCATGGATGCTGCAGGTATCAACTCGGCAGAGGAGCGACACGTGAGTATCCACTGAATTCGTAATTTAATCATTGCATGTTCTGTCTGCGCCCGCGCTGGTTCTTTTTATTTTTTTATCCTTTTTTTCTATTTAGGATGAGCGGAAAGGTAGGGCTGTAGGAATTATGATCGGGGTTTGATTGAATCCCCATTTATGTCTGTGAAGGTTATAACATGGAAGGGTTCGTTTGTTGAATATAAAAACTTGGACATTTAACACCGATTTTTTTTTCTCCCCTTTTTTTGTATTATAGGCCTGGATCGATGATTTTTGAAACAGAAAAATAGCAGGATGAAACCCATTCGAAAAGGAAGGGAATATATAATAAAAATGAAAGGAAAAATAAGTTTGAGGCTTTCAAGGGTACAAAAACATGAGAAACAAAGTTTTTTATTGAAACAGATAAATATGAGATATTCATCATCGAAATGAATACTATCTTCAATTCTTAGGCTCACAGATCTTTCACAGTCGCGTAATTGGGCGTTTCCATCACTTGGAGAAACTTGCATGGGGGCCCTGATTTAGGGCCACAGCTAAAATCTCATGGGATGCAAGGGGATGTACGCAGTTTCTTTTAACATTTGTGGAACTTGGATTTTCGATAAAGTTTTTGTTATACTAAGTTGTTCTGCTTTTTGCTGTAAAGAAAGAAGTTTTGTATTAAGATTTTTATCTCTGAGGGATATGGAATACTGATGATGCCAAATCATCAGCCAAAAGGCTGAAACCGGTGCATTTTTTGTCTCAGTCACAAAATCTGATTTTATTTTTTCAGCCTCATTCATGATGGAAGCCTATGAATTGAAAATAGTATTGAATCTAATGACTGCTATTTTGTATCCATACTTATATTATAAATGTGAAAGTCCGTGAATTTGTATGTTTGTTTGTCTTCACAGGACTCGGGAATCAGATGACCGATTTTGATGAAAATTTCACTACAGTGTAGAGAATGTATTTCAGTAGGTTGTCTTGTACAATTGAATACTATACAGGGTGTACCAAGTTCGACGTCCTAGTAGGCGTTTCTGGAGAACTGGATCCATTTGAAATCTGAAAATTGGGATTATTATATGGTTCGACATTATCTACCGAGCTGAAATATTCTTGAAGCCTTACCACTTTCAGTTATAAAGGATATGAAAAAATTGTCTAATTTTTTTCCCTGTTTTTTCCGTTTGAAATTTTGATAGAGTATTCAATTCTGAATACATTTCTGTTGAAATCATTAAATTCGACGAAATAATTTTCAAAATATGAAGAAAAAGGGAGATAAGAGTATTCGGTATCATGATTGTTATTCCTATTCTAAATATCTTATGCAAAAACTGTTTTCACATTTTGGAAGACTGTAGAAATATTGTAGATTTCTGAAATTTTGAAAAACTCGTTACAGGGTGTTCCAAATGTTGGGTCAAAAATTGGGATCAAGATTGGCCCATAACTTTTGTTTTTCGAATAAAAAGCCTATTTTTCATGATTAGTTTGGATTTTGCAAAGAAAAAGGATCATGTTGATGCTCCTAAAATGAATAATTCTTGACTTATTTAAGATTTTCTGATTTTATGTGGTACGTAGCGTCAAATTCATAAAATCTGTTCCATTTCAACAATGATAAATGAATTCAGAAAAGAGGTGTGTACCTAGTGAATCATTGAAATAATTGATCTCTTATGAATAAGGTCATTGTTGATATGAAACAGATTTTATGAATTTGACAATTTGACTCTACGTACGACATAAAATCAGTAAATCCTAAAAGTGCGTCAAGTTGGTGACTCACTAGTGGAATTTTGATATGAAGATATTTTGGCAATCTTGTGCCTATTTTGTGCCAATTTGTGCCGTATGTTACGAAATTTGTGCCCATTCAGTTTTCGAGATATTTCGAGTTTTCGCTGTGATGTCACCAACTTGACGCTGTGACTCATTTATAATTTTGGAAATTTTCTTTTTTCAATAAATTGTGCTCATTTCGTGCCAATTTGTGCCGTTTGTTAGGAATGTTGTGCCCATACAGTTTTCGAGATATTTCGAATTTTCCATATCAGTCATCAACTTTATGTGAAAAGTTTCTTTTTTTGATTGATTGCGCTCAATTTGCGCCAATTTGTGCCTTATGTCCTGAATTCTGAGCTGGTTCAGTTTTCACTGTGAGTAGATGAATTCGCAAGAATAAGGTTGAGGTGTAGAAAACCCATTTTCAGAAATTCGACTTTTCAAATCCTCTTCATCTTCAATAATACCCCGTCACTCACACAGGTCAATTCAAATAATGTTTACGTTAATATATAAATCTATACATTTTCATTCAAGACGTTACATATCAATATTATCACCTATCATTTCAACAAACTAATATTTCATGGTCAAATAAAATAGGATGAGAATATTCAATAAATAGGACACTATAGAATTATTCTTTCTAGGAGCCTTAACATGTTAGAACATTATCATCGCAGAATCCAACGCAATCATAAAAAAGGGTTCTTATTCGAAAAACAAAAGTTATAGGCCCAATTTTTGACACCATTCGAAACACCCTGTGATGAGTTTTTCAAAATTCTAGAAATGTGCAATATTTCCACAGTCTTCGACTTCAAAAATGTTAAAACATTTGGTGCATGAGATATTTAGAATAGGAATAACAAACATGATACAGAATACTGTTGTCTCCCTTTTTTTTCTTCAGTTTTTTCTCGATATTTTGAAAAGTATTTCGATTAATGTAACGACTCGAATACGAATATATTCAAAATTGAATTCTCTATCAGATTCAGGAATATTATTTAAGCTTGGTAGATCATGTCGAACAATATCAAAATCCCAATTTTCAGATTTCAAGTAGGTTCAGTTCTCTAGAAACGCCTAATATGCAGTCGAACTTGGTACACCTTGTATAACATTTAAATAAAGAAAAAGATAAATTTTTCATGAAGAAGTTGATAAACCATTGGTTTAACATGATCAAAAATTTCCAATACCCTGAACGTCCCTTATTAAATTCTATCAACTTCGACTTCCCAGCTTCACTTAGAGCTGGTATAAACTCAACAAGGTACAAAAAGTATTATCTCGAAGCCACCCCATCAAGAAAAACCGAGGAAATAATCACCACCCTCACCCAAATCAAAAGAGTCCCAGTTACAAAACGACCATGAAAATATCCGACAACCGTCCAATTATAAAACTCCCCTTCCGAATTTTAATTCCGCCAACCCCCGATAACTTATGGAAATGTATATTCAGCAATTTCAATCCCCCTCCCCTCCGAGAAAGTTCCTCCACCGAGACGCACCCCGGGCTGAAGACGTCGTCTCGGAGACGCCACTGCCTTCGCCCCCCCATCAAATAAAATACGAGGGCACGCCGGATCCCATAAGTCGGGCATTAGAAATAATATTTCGTTTTGTTGAGTTAACAGCCCTGCCCGAATGGGGCATATTTCTCGGGGAGGGTAAAATATGGGATGTAATTCCGCTCAGCCGTGAAGTTTGCGGTCTCGCAGAGACGGGTCGTGAAATAAAATTGCGGAGATGTCTGACGTGATGCTTCGTTATTCGTGACGTTTCTTTCGACAAATCTTCGTTTATAAAATCATTCGTTTCTTAAAAAAAAGCGTTTTTTCGTAAGCGTAAATTTAGTAATTCGTTACTTGAACTCGTAGTTCTTCAACCTGACATATCTCGCGAAATAGTAGTATTAGCCCAAGATCCCAGAACTGCATGACATAACTTATTTTCACATGGCTCATTTTTATACAGTGTGTACCAAGTTCGACGGCCTATTAGGCGTTTCTGGAGAACTGGACCTATTTGAAATCTGAAAATTGGGATCATGTTATTGTTTCACATTATCTACCGATCTAAAATATTCTTGAAGCCTTGCCACTTTCAGTTATACAAGGAAAAAAAATTTTTCTGTTTTTTTGTTCTCGAATTTGATAGAGTATGCAATTCTGAAAACATTCGTACTCAAATCGTTGCATTCATCAAAATACTTTCCAAAATATCGAGAAAAAACTGAAGAGGAAAGGGAGATAAGAGTATTCGGTATCATGTTTGTTGTTCCTAACCTAGATATCGTAAGCAAAAACTGTTTTTACATTTTTGAAGGCGAAGACTGTGAAAATATTGTACATTTTCAGAATTTTGAAAAACCCGTTACAGGGTGTTCCAAATGTTGGTTCAAAAATTGTGATCAAGATTGGCTCATAACTTTCATTTTTCAAATTAGAATCCTATATTTTTATGAAGGCGTTGGATTCTGCGAAGAAAAATGATGATAATTTTTTACATGTTGATACTCCAGAAATTAATAATTCTTGAGTTATTTAGGATTTTCTGATTTTATGTCGTACGTAGCATCAAATTCATGAAATCTGTTCCATATCAACAATGATAAATGAATTCAGAAAAGAGGTAGTCACTAGGGACTCATTTGAACAATTTATCTTCTATGACCAAGCTCATTGTTGATATGAAAGAGATTCTATGAATTTGACGGTTCGTACGACATGAAATCAGGAGATCCTGAATTACTCAAGAATTTTAGGAGCATTATTATGTTGGAACATCATTCATTATCATTTTTCTCACAATCCAACGCAATTATAAAAAAATAGGGTTCTAATTTGTAAACGAAAGTTGTGGGCCAATCTTGATCTCAATTTTTGAACCAACATTTGGAACACCCTGTGACGGGTTTCACGAAATTTTGAAAATGTATAATATTTCCACAGTCTCCGCCTTCAAAAATGTGAAAAACTTTTGTGCTTACGATATCTAGGTTAGGAATAACAAACATAATACCGAATACTCTTATCTCCTTTTTATCTTCAGATTTTTCTAGATATTTTTTGAAAGTATTTTGACGATTTGAGTACAAATGTATTCAGAATTGCATTCTCTATCAAATTCGAAAACAAAAAAACAGAAAAAATTTTTTTGAAATTATTTTTTCTCTCCGTGTATAACTGACAATGTTAAACAATAACATAATCCCAATTTTCTGATTTCAAATAGGTCCAGTTCTCCAGAAACGCCTAATGGGCCCTCAGGTTTGGTACACCCTGTATATGTTTTGTAGAATATTATTTCTAGAATAGTATCATAAGTGTCAGAAACTTTCTATGGGCCAAAACTTTTGTCGGACATTTTAAAGCTCCAAAAAAATGAATGAACTTATTTTCACATTTCTGATTTTTAAATATGTTATTGAGGTAACTATTTAATTTTATTTCATAAGTTGGACAAATTGTAGTGACATCTCCTAAACACAAAAACTATTCAGCTGCATAATAGGGAAATTTCGGAAATTTTTTTGTTCCATTAATTGTTGCGAGAAGTATAGTTTAGAATAGATAGTATACAATGTTTACAAAAAGTATAGAATAATTCCATTTTCTCGCAAGAAAAAAAAAGGCTGGAACACGTCGATCCACTTTTTAAGTGGGGCACATTTTAGGCATTTAGCATTACCTTGGGATTGAATGATACCTCAATTGGAAGATCTATCACCCTAGATTATAGCCTTAGAGTTTGAAGTTGCGAGTGCTATCTTGTCAAATTTTTTAAAATTTTCTCAAGATGTCGTTTCAACAGAAATTACAGTAGCAACTTCGAACCCTGTGGTTATAAAAACCTACTAAATAATCAACAATTATTTACTTTGCTTCTTGCTATACTAACTATGTTTTACCAAAAAAATTCAAAATTTTAACAACTCCTTCTGCGTGTTGCAGTTTCTTTGTAAGTAGGTAAATAATTGATCTATTCCTTTCTGAAGTGTTTTGCTACGTTGTGTACCTCAAGATCACTTCTTCTTGTACCTATGTGGTTTTCGTTTCAGTTTGAATGACGCTCTTGTGAATCCTTCACAGGGACGGGCCCAAGGGGGGGGATGGAGGGGGATGATCCCCCCCCAATGTTGAATGAAGTTGGCAAATTTTCAAAGCAGTCGGAAGATTTTCAAAGGAATTGGAAAAATTTCAAAGCAGTTGGGAAATTTTCAAAGCGGTTGGAAAAATTTCGAAGCAGTTGGAAAACATTTCAAAGCAGTTGGCAAAATTTCAAACCAGTGGGAAAAAATTCCAAAGCAGTTGGAAAATGTTCAAAGCAGTTGCGGTAAAATCTCAAAGCAGTTGAAATACATAATTCCGAGAGAGATATGAAATTCGAAGGAATCTGAATTAGAAAAAACAAGTTTGCAATCAGTACTTGACAATATATTTATAGCCGGCAATAAATGGTATTCAACCCAATATTTTTACTATCAAGTATTGGGAGAGATGCGGCCCCAAGAAGTAGGTACCTAGTTGTAAATTTTTCAGTTACGTCGCATGGACTGTGTCATAAAAAAACCATCTGATATCATAAATGGGATCATCTTTATGTACGCTCTTCGTACATTGTGTTAGAGTTTTGCGAATAAACAATATGTATAAATAAATTTGAATAATGAACCAAAAAAGATTCAAAGTGAAGTTTGAGTTATGTGGTGCCTTATAAAAGTTCAAAAAAAAAAAAATTTATGAACAGAAAATGCCTGAAGGACAACAAGTATGAGAGAAAATTATGGGTAGTAACCACAGAATACCCTAAGTCACAACAAAAATCGTTCGAAACACTAAATACATCCTCAATTCCAAACACTAATTGAAATAAACGCTGCAAAGAGATCGAAATCGCCAACTCAAATTAGCAAATTTTGTTCAAAACTGTTTCTTCAATATAACTGATTTAGGTCAAAATCGTTCCTCTGCTAAATTGGCAATCTGTTTTTTTTAAGGAATTTTCTTGATTCATGTGACACACTTTGACATACATTTTCTGTTTTATTCCCTAGTTATGTTGCTTTTCTTCATTTCATAGAATGTGTAAGCAGAAGTAAGGCTCATTTTTTATCAAACGAAATATATTTTCTGAAAATTTTGTTCCTTTTATTCTGTAAAATGGACTCATGTTACGTATGAGCAGTTTCAATATTATGAATCTCATCAAAGTATTCAGACTATCATTGATTTTTCATCTACCCAACATTCAATCATGTATATTTCTTTATTTTATGGAATCTGCTTTTTTCGTGAAAAATATCTTGTTTTATTATGATGCTTGAAATTTTGAGATACACCAAAGAATGAAACTGAACCAAATTAAAGAATGAAACAAAAAGTGTGTCTCAAAGATTCAAACATACTTCAAGGTATTCCTCATAAAAAAAATTCCATAAAATAAAGAAACTCACATTATTGAATATTGGGTAATTGGAAAATTAACGTTAATTTCTCATAACTTTGATTCCCAATATTTACTCCTTTCTCGTAATGAAAAGAATAGATTTCAAAAAAAAAAATTTTCTCTGATGAAAATGAGCCTTGCCCTCGCTTTTAGATTTCATGAAATAAATACAGTGAAACTTCCCTACAGCGAACGTCTCTACAACGAATTTCTCTGTACAACGAATTTCGTATCTGTCATTGCACCTTGAATCCAAATACCCTGTTAAAAACACCCTCTAAAACGAAGTGAATTCTCTCTATAACGAATTATTCCAAGAAAATCACTCTCTAAATGCGTATTTGTAAGAAGGTTTTTTCCAGAGTATACTTAGGGATGGTTTTTTCCGTAATTATGTCGGACGTAGGTAATGAATCCCGATCATAAACTAAACCATTACGGCGGACGGTGAGTTCCTTCTGAAATAGTTGTAGATGCACCCCTGGCTATACAGATTGTTCAGTTTTCAGTTTCGCTCTGATCGTTAGTGAAAAAATTAGTGCGAAAATGTCTAGAAGGAAGTGCTCAAGTTAATTATATATAATGTATTCAAATAAAAAAAATGCAAGTGAACGTTGCTTTTTTTGACACTTGACACAATAAAAAAAAAATTCTGCATAACGAAATTTCTGTATAACGAAATTTTTTTGCGGATTTAGCGTATTCGTTATAGAGAAGTCCCACTGTAATTAAAGAAGGGCTACAAAACTGAAGAAACAAACAAGTAGTGTTTCTCAAAGTTTCAAGCAACATCAAGATACTCATCATGAAAAAACAAACTCCATAAAATCTACTTAATTAAATGTTCGGTAGATGGAAAAAAGTTAATTACTCCCCACTCTGTTGAAATTCATCATTTTGGATTTTTTTTACCGAAACAAATATTATACCATAATATGTTTAACGGTGTCCTGTTAATTCAGTGTCCAGTTGGAAAATTTTCGATGGATTTCCCCCCCAAAAATTTGGCTTCGGCCCGTCCCTGATCCTTCATGCAAGCCGCAAAAAAAGTTCTCGTTTTTAAGGTATTCATTATCGTTTCTTGAGACCAAATGTCTGTAGAGAAAAACCAACTTCGACTAGATTTAACCTCTTAGTCTCTCATCAACTTGTTCCTCCACAGACCCTTTCAACCCCCAACCCCCGACGCCGCCCTTATACACACCTGCCGAGCTCACCCCTCGTAAAAATAGATTAAGTCTCGCGCGACGGGGTAAAAATGGATCGAGATCGGGGTAGCCAGCGTCTGCCCCCCAACCCCCAGACTAATTCCGAGCGGGAGACGCTGGGGGCGGCGTCGGGACGCCGGTTTTTGTTGCTCCTTCAACCCCGCATAATTTGAGGCCTGAGTGCCGGGAATTCTTTGTTCCTGACGGGGCTTTTTCCGCCTCACTTTGTCCAATTTATGGTAATGTTTTGTTTTATTACATTGTCTCCGCATATTTCGCCGGAGAGGCGGGACGCGACTTTTGAATATAATGAAGCGAGCTCTGTTGATTATTTTTCGTTATACTTTTCCGGCCCCCAGCCATGAATGCGCGAGAGGTCACCGAGTCCAATTTGGTTCGAGCAGGAGTAATTTGGAGGGAGTTCTTCCTCGAGATACCTGATTGTGCCATTCGATGGGTGCTCGACGAGGTTAATTTATTTCTTTATTTATTGAATCTTCATTCACGAAAGAATACAGAGGTGAATACTTTTGGCCCATCAAAATTTTACCTGGGGCGTCGATACAAGATTTCACAAAGAACAGGGTGTATCCTGGTAAATTTTCCAAGATTTTTTTTTGTACAACTGCCATTGAGAGTGACACTTTTAATGACAGCAAAAAATGTTGAAATCGATTGTGTTAAAAATATTTTTAACATTAGTGTTAAAAATATTTTTAGCACTCCATTTTCTCATGATGAAATCAGATGAGAAAAATTCAATGATTGCAAATTTTTATTATCAATATTTAACAATCATCACATTAATATTGATCGTCAAACTAGAACAAATACTAACATTAATGCCCTGTGACGTTAGGGAGTTTCGCAACACATTATTAGAATCCTTAGCGCCATCAGTACTTGTAGAAACCAGAAGTAAAATATTGGATGATGATGATCCAAAATCTGTTGAGGTTGGGAGAATTTTTTCAGCAATGACATTTCTATATGCAATGGAATGATTAACATAGCTCTCGGCTACCGTCGTAGACTACCATCCACCATGTTTTTTTTATATCCGTAATATTTGCTCCTGCTTTGGTTCTGGCAGTTTGAGGAATTCGGCAACAATAGATGGAATTTTTCCAAATGTATTAATACCAACTGGATTGGCAGTGCATTTATTATTCATGTATTTCAGGAAAAAAACGACGATGTTTGATGACAGAAGGGCGCAGTGCAAAGTACTCATGAAAATAGTCTTCATGCTTCCCAATAATATTGAAAGAACGACTGACTTTCGTTTTTGTATTTGGAAATTGTATAACCAATCATTCGTTTGTTATTTCGATTCCTTCCACTGATAAATTACACAATTCTTCACGCCGACAGGCTCCAAATACTCCGAAAATAGTTGCAACCTTAACCATCAAGTATTTCTCATCTGGTGCCTCCTGTATAAACTTTTCAACTTGTTCACGAGTGGAATTTACGATTGTTTGGCACGATATCCTTCACTTTTCCGTTTAAAATATATGATATTACCTTAAAATAATTACTAACATACACACCATTTTCAACAAGGGCGTTTGACTTTATCATTAAAAACACAAAGTTGGGGAACTAAATATTTTTGATTTTTCTTCTAAGTATTTCAGGAATACAGTTTCACTGAACTCCCCTTCTACATTTTCCAATTTATACCAGGCCAGGAAATTGTTATATGCAATATCGTACTGCTGAACAGATTTTTTAGGTAGGAGTTCCAGATTTGCTCTTCTTGCAGACTCTTCAATATCCAGAGGAACTACCAAATCGTCACTTTTATTAGTAATTGGACTCTCGACAAACATATTAAGCAGTTATAAACCCAAGATGAAAATTGGACACGACCGAAATTCAAATGACAGCATCTTTTCTCACTTGATAGTAATCATAACGTTGGCAACGTTTGCCATTCACAACAACCTTTTGATTATTGGAATATTAAAATTTTGAAGTTTTTTGTCATTGCAAATTCGCCCATTTCATTATCAAAATAGGACAGTTGTACAAAAAACATTGTATGGCATTTGTGTTATAAGGAATTTTACTGGGGTAACATAATTAAACCTCACAGAAAACACAAACCAAGCATAATTCAGCGCAAAGAATTTTTTTCGCGAAACCAAAAATGCTGGGCAAACGTCACTAACAAAATATCTTCTACATCCATTCTCAAAATTTTCAGTGTTAACATTTTTTTAGAGTCGATTACTCCTATTGGGTATTCTCGTGCTGCTTCACTGAGAATGAGAATGACATATATAGGTAGAAGAGAACATAGTTCAAGAAGTTTAGTCTTATTATTATTGATGATTTTTTATATTTTTTATAATTAATGGAGATATACTTTCTTTTGATTGAGAGAGCTAAAATAATACAATTCATATTGAATCAAAGCTAGCTGCGGTTAGTGCAACACAAGAAAACCATACATGTCTGTATTATGATAAAATGAGGAAAGGGAAAAAACCCCAGAGAAAAAAACCCTGATCTCACCTTTGTTAGAAAAAAAATTTACTAAAAATATCATCAGAGGATCTTGGAGGACATCTACGTGATCAGAAGAACATCTTCATGTAGTTCTTCTATGGGCAGCAGAGAAAAACAGACTCTTCACCAATCTACCCGAAATTCTAGATCTGAAATAAAAAAAGAAAAGCAGAAAAAACTAGCTATTCATAATCAATTGGATGGTTTTTGAATTAACCACCCATTGCAGAAATTCTTTCTTCATAAATTACTTATAACATAAATGTCACGATGTTTCAAAGAAATGAAAAAACCCAATCAATTTCCCCTTTCTGAATTGCTAAACATGAGAAAACTCATAACACAACAAGCTAAACCGCAATTTGGACTAAGTGAAAAATCAATGAGTACATAACTTTCAATTGTCCTCCTTCACGGAGAAGTTCCCCTGTTGCCATGTGAGTTTCTAAGATAATCTCAACACCATGTTCAGTGGCTAATTTCGGAACGTAATCACTCTTGTCCTTCGAATTCCTCCAATATTCAAATCTCTGATCGTGAGGGGTTCTTTCGAACCAGGTAAGACAATCCTAGTGATGATTTTTTGGAACTCCAGATATTTGAAGACCGCTACGGGACCCTAATAAACAAAAATCATCTCGCATAGATAAACCAAACATCTTTTAACACAAGAAAACAGAATATTTTTCCGGACCAACATTTACGACATAGGTATTTCGAGAATTGTCGAAATGAAACATTTTTGTTTCGATATGTATTGTATTATTTAAGCTCTCTCAATCAAAAGAATTCATATATTAATGGAGGAATATAACGAAAAACGTTTCAACACCTCGACGAGTTTTGAAAAGTATCACTTCAAATGTCAAAATCATAAAAAGCCCAGAAAGAAGACACGTTTCCTTTTGTTTTCTGGGGGAAGTTTTCGAGAAACAACAAAGCGATCTTCGATGATTAATATTCGTTTTTGTTCTCCGATCCGTCCGAACCTGAGCCCGAATCGGCGTCGAAAATCACTGACCACATCCATTAATGCCGATGTTTACGCCGTCCTATTTACGAGGCAATGAGAGACGCTCCAAACTGCTAAACATTCGCGTTTCGCGTCTGAATAATTCATCCCGGCCTTTCATCTATTCTGTTCGCGCGGGAATTTATAGGTGGAAATATTGAGTCCCGACCCATAAATATTTGCCGTATGAAAATCGTCCAGGCCGGGCGTAATCGAGATGTTTATTGATCTACGACGAGATGCGACAGAACTACGAATGGGAGAGATCTCCGATTTACCACGTAAATCCGGGAGATTTTACAAAATAGCGAACTTGGGTTTTCCTTCGGGATGCTGTGTGTGAAAAGCATCGAGATAGAATGGTAGAGAGAAGACGTCACATGACTAAGCTGGTGTCAGATCCGCCATATTGGCACGAAATTTCAGTCAGCTTTTGACGTTCGTATCGATTTTTTTTGTTTTTTCTATCTTAATTGTGATCATCTGAAAAATTCAGTTAATTTGATCGTTGACGATCTTAATATATAAAACTAAGTCGGCCATATTGTTGGTTACACCATTCATAACTCAAGATTGGATGAACTGTTTGTTATGAAAGTTTTTTTGTTGGATTCTTCTACGGTGGGGTTAACATAAAATAAATTAAAACTATTTGATGAAAGGGAAAAAAATATTTAATTATTTTTCTTCTTGCGATTAACGAAAGTAGGTAGATGTCGCTACGGTTAATTGCGGTAGCGCTCTTTCTTCTGATTTCAAATATATAGTATATATACTCCATTGAGATTATCTCTGGCAGTTTTCTAAGAATATAGATATTTTCTTCTGAATCTAAGGCAGCTGTGGAATGCCACACGAGAACGATGCGATTTTTTTTATATCAAAGGAACCGTGGATAATGAAACACCTGATATTTTGAGGATTTTCCTCAACATTTATGGAATATATTGAGGTTGTCAATTTGTTTCTTTATTCTGAATTTATTGTCTCCAGTATTTTGCGGAGGGGCCATATACATTTTATATTTTTTATATTACAAGTATCCCCATAAAAAGTGTCCAATGATGTTAAGTAGGGACTATCAGGAGGTCATAGAATGAAACTTCGATATAAATAAATCACAGCATTCTCCAGTGGCATTCTTCAGCTGCCTTAGATTTAGACAAAAAAACCGATAATTTTCAGGAACTTCCGAAAAAACCTCAATGAAGTATATACATATATTAAAAATCAGAAGAAAGAGCTCTATCGATTGGGAAAATGAAATACAGGTGTGCCATTTAAAAAACAACAGTTCACATAGAATTTTTCGGTTAATGATCCCTTGATGCAATTCTAAGTGCTGAATTCTGAATTCCCATAAAAAATACTGCAAAGTTTCTCATTTGAACTTTTGTGTACGACCAATATTAACTGAGATAGCTATTGAGTAATATATAAACAATCACCCTGTACATACCTATTTTACTGCAATTATATTTTTTGAATATTTTTTACTTTTGTATTTTTTTGTATCTCATCTAATATATTTCCTTTGAAAAAAACAACTTTATTCATCTCTAAGGCGAAACAAATATGCCGGGTCAGCTAGCTTATCT
This sequence comes from Hippodamia convergens, assembly GCA_038502775.1. Taxonomy (NCBI): domain Eukaryota; kingdom Metazoa; phylum Arthropoda; class Insecta; order Coleoptera; family Coccinellidae; genus Hippodamia; species Hippodamia convergens. Next base: position 9,386,688 of record CM076609.1, on the reverse strand, counting down.
AATTGCCAATTGCCACAATTGGTCCCACCACCAGATCCCTTAGGCTCTTTAGTTTCTGGGATAGTAAATGATTCTAAAATCTTCTTGGCCAACATTCAAAAATTTAACAGCATTTTTCAGACGACAACGTGGTCGATATATTGTACAGGACAATTTTATGTCCACTTTCAAGGTATTTTACCATATCAGTTTATTATAATATTAAAGTTGCTTTTTTGAAGCAGTACGAAGTCTGCCGGGTCAGCTAGTTTAACAATAAAACAATGTGTCCTGTAGAGGAGTAAATGAATGAATTTCGAAGAAAAAATGGTGAAAGTTTTTTCATGTAAACTTTTTTTGTTACTTTAATATTGTGATTTTCATAGAAGGAATCTGAAATTTTTTTAAGATGATTTCTCCTTACAAAACTATAAAATTTCAAGTGTTGATTTCGAGCCTTCCTTTGAACTATTTCAACCAACGAATCACCCTGAATATGTACCTTGGATTGGATACAATAATTTTTTCAAAAGACGGTTTGTTTTTCCTTAAAACGCCTATTTCATCGAGATGAACATTTAGATTTTATTGTGGTTGGAATCAAAACAAAATAATGACATCTTCGAGCATTGGCGTAACTAGAATTGAGTCATTGGAGGGAAAATCATTCAATTTTTAGTTTTTTCAATTCCTCCTATCCCCTCCTCGTTCCGCCCATGTCTTCGAGAACCAACAAGAGCAGGCACATGAAACTTTTCATGTCCCCGAATTAAACGAGGAAAATTCGAGCTCCAAACTCCTCCAGCGCCCTAATAACCACCGATCGAAACTTCCCCTTCCGCAAGGGCGAAAAACCCCGGGGTTGTTAATGTTGTAATCGAGATTCAAGGGTGTGATTGCACGTGTCGGTCGCCGCCCGAAGTCTTAACAACTCCGGGGGATGACGTTACGATCTGTCACTTGTTCGACTCACCCTCGGCTGCCCCGGCTAATTTGATTCGGAATTTCGGGGAATAGTTTTCATCGGGGCGGTAATTTCGAGAGGGTAGCTCTCGTTTATCGCCCCTGTCATAACCCACCCCTCGGACGGAATTGGAGGGGAAGGGGGTAATCATCTCGAGCTCGAGCTCGTCAGTACCCCATAATTCAAACACAATTAAGAGGCAGGGGTATATTTTATGCAATACGGGAAGACGCATCTGAATATAATGCAACGAAGTTGGTATGTCATCTAGCGGATCATTGTTAAGGCTTTCCACTCGCCAGTTTCCTCAAACAAACATGGTTTATCCATGTCCATTCGTTCCTGCATCGTTTATTTTGATTCAATATATCCTTGTTCTAATCATTTTCATTTCAAGTATCACGGCTATACTCTAACTGATAAGCGGTGTCTTCAAGGACTCAGAATTTTGGTTTCCTGTATCATTCTCAGTACCATTTTTTGAGGAATCTTCGAAATCCCAACCTCTGTTAGCCACACAATGGTCCACAACCTGAAAAATCATCTTTAAAAGAAAATTTGGCGCAGGAAGTTGGGATCTCGTTTTTGTTGAAAAACATTGTCTTCTAACAGCCATCCATATATTGTCAAGTATGACAATTCTCGGAATATGTTGTAGTTTTTGGTCCCGAAAAATATTCTGTTTTCTTATGTTATAAAAAGTTTGGTTTATCTATGGGAGATGATTTCCTTTCATTAGGGTCCCGTAGCGGTCCTCAAACATTTGAAGTGCCGAAAAATCATCACCTGGAAGGTCGTATCTGGTTTGAAAAACTCTCACGACCAGAGAGCAATAATTTGTAGATTTTGAATTTGAATATCGAAAGAATTTCGAAAGACGAGTGTGATTACGTCTCCAAATTAGCTTCTTCTGCAAGAAACCCACACGGCAACAGAAAAAAATCCTCGTAGAAGAAGACAGTTGAAAGGTTATGTATTGATTGATTTTTTACAAGTTTAGCTTGTTATGTTAAAAAATTATCAGTTCGTAATTTTCAAAAGATTCGGAAAGGGGTAATTGATGGAGTTTTTTTTTCATTCCTTTCAAATTTTGTGACATTTCTATCATAAATATTTATAAACCTCCGAACATTATTTGGCCTAGAAATCTGAATGTTGATGTTTTTTAAAGTAGCAAATGCATTTGATTTATTCTGAATGATCGGTTCCTTTTCTGCTTTTGTCTTTTTTCATTTCAGATTAAGAATTGCCAGTCGTTTTGGGGAGAATCTTTTTATCCGAGCCCATCGTCGGATAAAATGAAGATGATCACACTAATGTCTTTCAAGATTTTCCTGATATTTAATATTTTATGTTATTTTTTTACGGGGAGACAGGTTTTTTCGGCTGAGGTTTTTCCCCCTGGCTGTATAGTATCGTATGATACTAGTGATGATAGTATCGTATGATTCTATAGTATCATACGAAGAATGTTATGATACCCCGTTCTTTTTTTTACCTCAGCTTAGGTACTTTTTGTTTCAACATTTATTGTATTATTTTAGCTCTCTTTCTCATAAGAATATATTTAAATATATACTTCGTCAGGAGAGAAAATATATTCTCGAAAGCTCGAGTTGAGAAAAAAGAGTATAATTTAAACTCTGCTGCTATTCCCATTATTTATATTTAGTATTAATAACAATTCAGCAAATAAGAAAGGATATTTTTAAATATATATATATATATATATATATATATATATATAAATATATATATATATAAATATATATATATATATATATGTTGTTTTCACGATTTTATATTCGGAACCGATAATTTTACAGTGTCTTAAATTCGCCCTTTTGTGAATCTTGTCCGTTAAATGCTGTGATGACCGTTTCTGCCTGTATGTTTGTGATGGTTTCTTGGACGGGAAAACCCTGAAGATGGCCTTTTAATTAGGCCGAAAGCGCTCGGTTTTCGACAAATAAAACAATTTCACACCGAAGTTCTCAAATTTATTAATTTAATGAAAACAGATGTTGTTGAGCTGTGTTAAAGGGTCTCACTGATCTGTTACTGCTCACAGATTTGATCTAGCAAGAATTGCATCATTTGGGACCTAAAAGAGAAGCCTTCATTCGCTATATGAATTGAAGGAAAATTCTCAATGCAGTGGACCAACCGGCCGAACGCAGAATCGATCCTGCGACGTTCTGGTCCTTCGACAACCCACTGATCCGCTGGAATGTTGAGGGCCACACATAAACCAGTCCGAACGAGATGCTGCGGTCGGCGTGCCGACTCGTGTAGCGCCGCCGTTTGATGGCGGAATAAGGGAGAAGCTCGACTCCCGTAGTCTCTAACACGCGCTCGCCTGTTATCGTAGACAAATCTCGGACGAGGTCGTTAATAATCGGGAGCGCAAACATCCGGAGGTCTATATTTCTCCCGCTACCGGATCCTAAAGGTAGACACGGACGGGACGGTTTGGTTCTTAGTTAATTCGAGTAGGATAGTGGGGTTGCCGCTTTAGATCGATCCAGTGTATGTTTAGCAATTGGGGATGTTTTTCCCCTATAGGATTCACCTGACTCAATCACAATAATTCCATTGTTATTGATGCGTTATGTGTGTCCTGAAAAATACTGAACCTAACAAACCGTGTCCCTGTGATGAAAAGGGATGAAAATAGAGTCACTTATTTCGACCAAGGCATAGAGTTTGTGAAATGAGCATTTGTGAAGTTGAAGAGTGTACAGATAGTAGATTAGCTCTACATGATATTTTTCATGAAAATATTTTAGGTTGATAATTTTACAGCGATTTTCTCGAAGATTACTTACTTTTCAAAACGATCGAATAAGATATCCCTGACTTTCGTTGAGCAGTATATTTCATAATTCTCATCTTAGATTAGTCTGGATTTTCCGGTTATTAATTATATACATTTTCTATAATATTCTTCGGTAAATTCGTATTTATTTCCATTGGAATAACAAAAAAATTTTGTTGGAAAGGGGGACAAATAAGGGTGTTCAAATGAGTTTGATATCACTACCCCTCTAGCTGCAACCCCTGACAGCTCTCATTTTTGAATAGGGAAAAGGGGTCGAGCAGCACTTGTTGGAAAAGCAATTAAATTTCCTGCATGGGTGTATTTTTTTATCGCGCCATTATTATACAGAGTGTCTCAGTATTCCATCAATAACTTTCACACGCCGAATTTGCATCTTTGAGATGGAAAAAAGGCTCGGAAAGGTCAAAAAATAAATTCGATATCACTACCCCTCTGCTGTCGAAGAAAAACAATAACACGCTCTTGCAGGTAATTGAATTACCTTTTTCAACAAAGCTACTCGACCTATTATCTCTACTCAAAAATAATTGCTTCAAGTGGTAGCGGCTAGAGGGGTAGTTATATCGAATTCATTTTTTGATCGGCGCTGTGTGAGTGTTCTTCAAGCAGAAATATTAACAATCGAAAGATGTCTAGATTACTCTAGATAATCATCTAGAGAGAATCTATCAGAATTGCGACATAGCTATTCACTTAGATAGTCAAGCTGCTATTAAAGCACTGAACTCATCAACTCAATGTCAATATTGGAATGTCGCAGCAAACTCAATGAGGTAGGCAAGAAAAATAAGGTCTCTTCAATCTGAGTTCCTGGTCATTCGGGAATCACAGGTAACGAAGAGGCCAACAAACTTATCAGAGAGGATGCTCGGAAACTACTCACTCGCCCAATACCTTTTTGTGGTATAGGAAAATGTACATATAAGAAAGAGTTTCTGGAGAAGGAGAAAACTGAAAGAGGAACACTCTGGCAGAATCTCCCAGGGTTGGATCACTCCAAAGCAGTGTTGCCAATCGGCGGATTTTTATCCGAATTGCGGATTTTTTTGGCTCTTGCGGATTTTTTTCGGATTTAAAAATGATTCGGATTTTTTCGGATTTTTTTTATATTGTACAGTCTCAAAGATTTTCTGTGGGAATTGGATGATTGATAGAAAAAATATTTTATATATTATGTCGTGGAATATTTCTTCTAGGGACTGGGAAAAACACGTAAAAAAAAGTCGCCAAATACAACACTTCAGAAGTGGTGCGAAAACGTGTGCGTTTAATTTGAAATACAACTTTCTTACGATTTGAATATTCTTTTGTAGAGAATTTTACGATCTGCAAACTTTCTTGAGGTTCACAAAAATGTATGGCCGTCGACCGCAAATTAAAAAACAATTCAAGCGGGATCAACGGGGATTTTTGAAATAATATTTTTTATGTCATAAATTAATTAAAAATCCATCATATCTCAAATCATAACTGTTCAATCCCTATCAATTACCACTTGTAGCACTAGAGATTATTCACATTAAAAAATTAATTGAAATATTCAGAAAAAATAAGCATGTTTTTTCGTTTCTGAATTATTTAGTTGATCTATGAACGAGCGGATTTTTTTCGGATTAAATAAAGGAGCCATCGGATTTTTTCGGATTTTTTGGCACAAATTTCGGATTTTTCCGTGAATTACCATTGGCAACACTGCTCCAAAGAGTTCCTTCGGAATTTTGAAACTGCAAGATCCAAAAGATATTTGGATCTCAGTGAGAACCAACTGCACCTCCTCACTGGCTCTCTTACAGAGCATTGTCGCCTCAGAAAGCACTTGCTGAGAATGGGCGTATCGGACACTGACGTGTGTAAATTCTGTGGGGAGGAGGAGGAAACTCCTATTCACCTAGTCACAGAATGCTTTGGCATTGTAAGCCGAAGAAAATAATGCTTTGGTCAAGAGACCTGTAGGAGTGAGGAATTAGCCTTACTGAAGCCTTGCGAGATATTGGATTTCATAAGATCTCTGGGACTGGAAGGAGAGCTGTAAAGCTTTGTCAGGGGGCACAATTGACCATCAGGTCGCAGTGGACTGTAACCCCTTTTAAACTATTAACAAATGCCTTGGTTACTTCAGGAGTTAAACGGAAAGAGAATCATTGGAACAATGAAGTCATTTTATTTTTTTTTCATCCCTCATCCCAATAGGCCTGTACCCCTCCGGGCGTTAGGATCGATATAACGCACTTGGTACATAAATTACTATTTCGTTGTCTTTGAGTAGTTTTCAAATGTGAACTCGGAAATTTTCCGAATTTAATAAATCTTAGGTTGTGAGCAATCGCAATCCCAATGAACGGCTAATTTCGAAATTATGAATTTTTTTCAAATAACCGTTATCTGCGTCATCAAAATTCGTACAAAAGCCCCCCTTGCGGCTGAAGCTGCGGGAGCAAACAAGAGGGGATCCCCAGGGGCCTGAACAAAACCCCCGAATTATCGGATTATCCAGCCAGGCCTACGATGAAAACGGGGCCCGTTTAATTTGTTTACAGATAAAACAGAAAGCGCTGATAAATATCCGGCCAACAGCTCCGAAAGGCAAATAAAACAGGAAGAGCGACGGCTTTGTCCCCCTCGGTTTATTTATTCGATAAATGGGCGAGAATGGACGCGGAAGGCCTCCGGTTCGGAAATTGGCCGTTTTTCGGCCTCCCTCGTCATTTTGGACGTCGGAAGATTCGCCGAAAAGGGAATTGTAAATACGCGGAAATGTTTTTCGATCATTCGTTCGGGGCAGTTAGAACGCCCGATAGCGCTGATTACACCGGTAGATAGAAATTCGTACAAAATCCAGATCTTTATTTTCAAATTCGAAATATAATAATAATAATAATAAGGATTTATTTCCAACAGGTAGAACCCAATTACAGGAAATGTACAAAAACAATGAACTATAACTAGAATAACACAATTAATTTCAAGTGCTTAAATTATATGAATACAACCCGAAGAAATAAGACTTGAACACATTCGTGACATGTAAAATGAGAAGATTGGCAAAACACAAAAAACAATTTATATCCATATAACTATATTACAAAAATTAGGGGTGGCACTCACTCCCCTCAAAGGCTGAAACTAGAGGCAAGGCAATATGCCTAAAATGTTCCTCTCTTAGGAAGTGGATCGACATGTTGTAGTATTTTATGTTTTTTGAATCCCAGTGAGAGAATAGTTATTAATGATATCAGTTTTATAAGTGGCGTTTTATTTTGTGAGTGTAAAATTTCACGAACAAAGTAAAATCCCTCTTAACACAAATACCATACAATGTTTTTTGTACAACTGCCCTATTTTGATAATGAAATGGGCGAATTTGCGATGACAAAAAACTTCAAAATGTATATTAATATTCAAATAATCAGAAGGTTGTTGTGAATGGCAAACGTTACCAATGTTATGATTACTAACAAATGAGAAAAGACGCTGTCATTTGAATTTCGTTCCTGTCCAATTTTCGACTTGGGTTTTTAACTGCTTTGTCGAGAGTCCAATTATTAATGAAAGTGACGATTTGGTTGTTCCTCTGGATATTGAAGAGTCTGCAAGAAGAGCAAATCTGGAACTCCTACCTATAAAATTTGTTCAGCAGTACGATATTACATATAACAATTTCCTGGCCTGATGTAAATTGAAAAATGTAGAAGGAAACTTCACTGAAACTGTTTTCCTGGCACATTTAGAAGAGAAATAAAAAACATGGAGTTCATCAATTTTGTGGAGCAAATTTTCAATGATAAAGTCAAGCGCCCTTGTTAAAAATGATGTGGATATTTCAAAGTAATAGTATAATTAAAATGGAAAAGTGAAGGATATGGTCCCAGAAAATCGAAAATTCTTACTCGTGAACAAGTTGAAAAGTTCATAAAGGAGGCACCAGATGAGAAATACTTGATGGTTAAGGTTATAATTATTTTTGGATTATTCAACTTCCAAATACAAAAACGAAAGTCAGTCGTTCTTTCAGTATTATTCGGAAGTATCATCGTTTTTTCCTGAAATGTTGCGAAGCTCTCTAACGTCATATGGCATTAATGTTAGGAAATGTTCTAGTTTTACGATTAATATTTATATTCATAGGTAATCATTTTCAAGTATTGATAATAAAATTTTGCAACTGCTGAATTTTTCTCATCTGATGTCATCATAATAAAATGGGGTGCTTAAAATATTTTTGACACTAATTTCAAAAATATTTTTAACACGCTTTTACGTAAACAGTCAATTTTAACATTGTTTGCTGTCATTAAAAGTGTCACTTTCAATGGCAGTTGTACAAAAATTATTTTATATGATTGTGCCACAATTGTGCCAAGTTGTGGCGGTCATAATTTCAGGAAAAATCAACAGGTTTTTCCTCATAGAGAGAAAATAAGAAGAATCTGTATATTGTAGCAAATCTAGCAATCTTATGTTTAAAGTTGGCCCATGCTTTTTAAATTTTTGGAGAAAGGTTGTTGTGCTGAATTGTGCTAGGCTTGTACTTCTTAGTTACATTGGAATCATTGTTTTATCACAAACGGCTTTCAAGATATTCTACATAATGTATTTTATGAATCATGTGTTCGTTCAACATATTTTGTTAAATATATTCAGCATGAAAATTTATTCATCTTAAATTCAGAAGTACTGGGCTAAGTGTTGTCAGGTATGCCGATTTTTCTGAAAATACTTTTCGTATTTTCTCTGTATGAGACAAAACTTGTTTATTTTTCTGAAAATCTGACCTCTACAAATTAGCTGAATTGCAACACAATCACATAAAACAATTTCCGTCGGAAAAAAACTTACTTTTCGTCATTCGGGGAAAAATCTGAAGAATTTTTGGAAAAATATTCACAGCACAAATGTAGCACATATTTTTTCATCCATACTCGAGAAGAAAAAAGAGTGCCGCGTTACCTTCTTTTTCCATTTTTACAAACTAGAATGACTTTCGGATAAATTCGAACGACACAACTAAAGACAAGTGTAGCAGAATTTTTGAGTCATTAAACTCTTTCTTTTCGAAAAGTGCTGCTCCAGCACATTTTGTCAGTTTCTGAAATATCTCAGGAACCACATGGAAATAGGGAGAAAATTCAACGACACAAAAAAGCACAGACTTAGCACCATTCAGTACAACAAAAACTATCTCGTAACTTCAAAAGTACTTGGCCAACTTAGATCGCCAATATCTTCAAATTCTAGTGGAGCTCCGAGACTATAGATGGCGCTAACCTAACTGTAGTCACCTCGTTTCCAATCTCCTCTATAATCTTCGGTTGGAACAGACGTACGACGTCAGAAATCGCTTCGTGGTGTAGTCGCAGCCTTACCCTCCCGGCTTCCCGAAATCCCGATTCTCCCGCCGTAAACCCCGGGTGACAGATCCAGCTTGTTGCCTTCAGATTGGTTTGTTTTTAGCATACAGATATATGTAATATGTATAAGTCGGGGCTGGCACGAGAATTCTGGGGTTTGGAGGCAACCGAACGGAATGTAATATTATTATCTCATGACTCGGCATGTAATGCGACAGCGGGGAAACTTGAATAATTTGGTGATATAAATTGAGATGCGACACGTGGTTTCTGAGGTGCGGTAGGAGGGGGATAATTCGGATGACAATGTGATTCGAGCGGTGATCTGATAAGGGTTGAGATTGGGGGGAGATGGTACATAAGGTGTATCGATGAATTGGAGGAAATCATGAGAAGGATGAACGTTTTTAAGTTTCATGTCCAGAAATTAAAAATACGTGTGGCACTCGAGGACTGCCGCGGTAAAGCTATTGCGTAGCATCTATTCAAAAATAATAAGATAATATTGTTGATTCAAAATACATAATAATAATAAAAGCTCTTCATTGCATTTGCAATTGGCCATCGACCATGGGTCCTTCAGCCTGTAATTTTACAATCTTTGATATATTCAATCATTGCTTGAGTAAAATAAAAAATTAAAATGTTACATATTTTGAATTTTCTCAGTTTGAATTTTTGATTTTTGTTAGGAGTGGAGGTTCTGGATATTTCCTTTTGGATGTATTCCTTCTGTTCTCTTGGTATTGGTAGAATTCAAAATATGTTTCTTTATTCATTTTACAATAGATGTAGGTTATTCAGGAATGTTCATCATTGAAACTATAGGTTTATGGTAACTGAAATAAGAAACATAAGTTTGAGACTTAATGTCTTCTAAATATCTGGAAAATACCGCGTCAATAGTGGTCCCATATTTTGTTGTGGATTCTTGTGGATCATTATTCATTTCTAAATTAAATTTTTCCGAAAGGAAAGTTGTCAACCGCTCTGATTTTTTATCAGCGAAGTTAATGTTGAAGTCGCCAGCCAAGATTAGTGGAAATTTATTACCATTTGTACAGAGTATTTCCGATCCTTCTTCAGTGTACTCCACTGAATGAAATGCTCTACCTCGTCCAATTTTGGATCCGGAGAAATGTTAATTGCTACCATGACTATGTATAGGCCATTTCCAAGTTTGCACAAATATCTCCAACAAATGAGCGTCTAACATTAACATCGCTAACGGCTTCAATATTCATTTCAATATTCCGAGTCATAATATTAGTAACATTATTACTAATATGGTGAATAGCTACCCCACCTTTTGGAACAGTATCTCGTATGAATTGAACAATACAACTGAAATAAGGTATTCCAATCAGATTATCACGCGTCATGCATGTTTCGGTAGGAAGTAACACATTGGTTTGTCTCGTAACTCAATCTTATAAATCGTATTTGTGACTATGTAGACTTTGGCAATTGGAAGTCATTATTGAAATGCCATTTCTATTACTAATGAAATCTAAGACACTTTAAGCTATCGTCTGAACACTATTTAAATACAGTCTTTTGAATTCTTGCAACAAAGATGCAGTCAATGCAACTTGCCTTCGATTATGATGAAACTCAAATGCAGAATTATTATTTTTTGTCGTAATATACAATTTTTCAATATTAGTCACCCGAGAGAGTACAACATAGACGAGTTCCTGAGAATGTGATTTACTATACTCATATAATATTTCGTCCAAAGTTGCGACTTAAGTATAGTTAGAGCAAGAGCTGAAGTTAATGGAAAATGTTTGGCTATACATTTTCTATCCGATGTTAATGAAATATTTGCAGTTCGTAATTCAATGGGAACAGCGAGATTGCCGATTCCAGGTACAATCTCAGACCAAGAATTCTCTGAAGATGCTTCCTGCAGATGTAGGCTAGACATGGGATGAAATAATTCTAAATGAACCACGGTAGACTTTTTCAATGTGGGAGTTTGTTGTTTTTGAGAAAAAGAATAAAACGGAGAAAAAAAAATTTTTATCTTCACGGAGGCGACACCGAAAACATTTTTGAAACAGACGAATTGCTTGAAATACACTGCGCAAAAAAATTTACGCACATTCTGAAAATCTCAATTTTAATCAAAGTTGACTCTACATTGACTTCATAACTTATTTCTTATGTTCTCTCGGGAAGGTTTTGGACGAAACAAGACACATTAAATGATAGAAAAATTCAGGATTTCACCGAATCTAATGTGAAAGAAGAGAAATGAAAAATTTTCAGAATACTGAAATGCTGATAAGTGAGTTAATACTTCGTATTTCCACCCCTTGCTCGGCAACGACAGTTCATACTCAAAACGAGTGATCTTAAAATGTTCTGATCTAATCCTTCCCAGATTTCTCCGGGTTGGATTCCTAAGTCATTAAGAGTAGCTGGATGATTTTCTGAACTTCTCAGCCTGCTATTGGGGTTGTCCCAAACCTGCTCAATCGGATTGAGATCTGGACTTCTTGCTGGCCATTCCATTCGAGAGACTTCAACCTTTTAAAGGTACTCCTGAACGATGCGAGCACGATGGGGTCTGGCATTATCGTCCATAAAAATGAAATTTTCACAAATGTATGGGGCAAATGGCACTATATGCTCTTCATGAATGTTCCTTATATACTTATCAGCATTCATAGCTCCATTATCAACGACGACTAGATCTGTGCGTGCAGTCAAAGATATTCCACCCCGTACCATAATCGATCCTCCCCCGAAACCAGTAGTATTCAGGAAATTGCACTGAGCATATCTTCCATGTAGACGTCTGTATACAAATGAACGTCGATCACAATGGTAGAGGCAGAATCTAGACTCATCTGTGAAGAGAACTCTTTCCCAATCGGCCTCTTCCTAATGGATATGCTCTCTTGCAAAATCCAAACGCGCCCTTCGATGGGCTGGAGTAAAAGCTGGGCCTCTTGCCGCGACACGAGGCCTTAAATCATATTCTCTGAGGCGATTTCTTATTGTCTGAGTGCTAATTTGCACCCCAAGAGTTGTGGCCGTTTCTGATGATCAAACTCTAGCTCCAAACGGACCACTTGTTGATGAAAGAGATCATCAGAATATCGCCCATTCTCAAACAGCAAAAACAACACAGGCCCTATGACTGAGCCCTGAAGAACTCCCTGGTAGGCCCGAAAATGGCAATTCCCAATTTGTACATAAATTCTGTTAATCCATTCCAGGAAATAACGACGGACCTCTCGGCTTTCACCGCGAAGAGATCGATCTCGAGAAAATACATTAGACCAATAACGGCGCAATTAAATATTCGTCTTCATTAAATCCGCGATTACGCGCGAACGCGGGTTAATTAAATGTGTGACTTCGCCGCCAGAGGGAGTCGGGACGGGGATGCCGCCTTAATTACATTTAGTATGCTTGCGGGCGCGACTGCACGAGACGTCTCCCTGAACAATCTCTCTCTTCTCCCGCCGCCTGAATCCGCCAAAACAACCCCCGTTTCGAGGCGTCCTTCCTCGTCTCTTCCCGCTTCCTACGTCCCGATCGGCGACAGGGCCGTAAGGGGCATTTTTTGGGCTCCTCCAAGAGAACAGTAAAGGATTTTCTCTATGTTGTGTTGAATTAATTGATTAATTATCTGGAATTGTTTCAACCTAATTTATTCAGTCACTATATATAAAAGATACGTTTCGGGATCGGGCCCTTTTTCAATCTAAAAACAAATATTAAAAAACACAGTTGCATATGTAATTTTTTTTTGAGGTAGGGACCTGTTACCTTCTTGGTTGTTGATCAATATTCTTCTAATTTTGAATTTCTGCCTCTGTTGCATGTGTCTTCATTAAATGATATCAAGTTGTGATCGAATTGTGACGTCGGTGTTGCTGTCACTCTTCTTTTCCTTCTTTTGTTGTTCTCTGCTCTCTTCGTTATGAGTGTTGAATATATTTTGTCCAGACCATTTATATCTGCAATTTTTTATACACGGTGAGTCTTTGACTTGTACATATATTTTAACCGTAGATTCCTGAGGTCAAAAGAAACACTTTTTTCCTTTACTATTTTTTCCGTTTCGGCCTAGAAAAAAAAACCATTTTAAACTTTCATAATGAGCTATGCCACTCAGGATATCATAGTCATAGATATAATATATGCCTGCCATTCAAAACTTGGAAATAATAACCAACTGTACAATAAAAACAAGCGTCAACTTACTGTTTCAATCCTATTCGACGAAAGATGAAGTACGATTTTGTTAGTTTTGAATAATTACCGAATGTATAAAATGTACCTACCATAGTATATTCTAAAACAAGTTGCAGAATGAGCTCCTCCTGCAACGAGTATTAGACGGTATTTTCTCTATTTCAGTCATGTTTTGTGGAAAACTCTCGAAATTCAAATAAAAATTCAGATTAGTGACTTTCGTATTGTATTTTGACAGATGGTGTCACTAACGAAAATTTGACAGATTGCGGATTTGAATTGATTTGATTCGAAAATTGAGTGGATCGGAGGTCAGTACTGACAACCACAAAACGCAACATATAACTGAAAACAATGCTGTAATGAGTTTCATTACAGCACTACTTTTAGTACTGTAATGAACTCATTACGATACTGAAATAGAGAAAGAATACTTATACTTCATACAGAATTTCGTTAGCGGCAAACGTTGAATATTCTTCCTTTATTGATAATGAAGTATTCAGCTTGCTATCACCCATATCTTCAGTATGTAATAATTTTTATCGTGGTTTATAAAATTTTCTGAGGTTCTCCAACAGAATCATAACCTTTCATTTCCAAACATAAACAAATGTCATTGAATTGAACTTCACCGCTAAGCTGAACGTTGCCAGTTAGAATTAGAACTTCGTAACCATAGATCATAGATCTTTTATTAATAGAGTGTGCATAGACTTAACACTTAATGATCAAATGTCATTGTGTTTTGATAGTTTTTTTCAATTATAACACTCTTGTGAATAATTTGTTATCTAAAATTTGACTTAACATTTCAGAAGATACTCATCATTATGTCTAATATACTTCATAATATAATGAAAAGGAAAAAAATTCAACTTTGACAAAGCAGATTTATCGCGACTCTTCTATGTTGATCGTTGTTTCGCATAGAGTGGTCGACGAACAATTCAAATTGGGAATTAATGGTATCGTGATTTTCAATTAAAACGTTGTTGACAGCAGTTTTCTGAATAATGTGGCCGAATTGTGATCGCGTGTGTCAAGTGTATTCGGATGGAGGTGCCAGAGACACCAACATGATTTTCTCTGGGTGGGACATTCACTCTGGCTTTTAATGAAAACGGGAAGTTAGAGCTTCTTACGAACAATCCCCTTTAAAAAAATGTAACTTACCTGAAGCATCAGGTATTCAGAAAGAAGTGTGTAAATTTGCTCGAATAAATAAGGATGTTAATCGAAAAAGTATAGGTGAGCTCATTAATATAACTCAATTTCCAAAGTCCGCTTCTCTTTCCATTCATAATAACCTTGTCCTTCCTGAACATAAATTCTCGGATTTAAACGTGATGATTTTCAACGTGACAACCTAGCAAAAATTGAATTCTGTGCATATTTTCGACAGAGTTACATTCAGCCAAAGTACCCAATTTATGGAATTTCTCAGAACATTTTTTTCTTTCAATATAGAATTACTCGTAAACGGCGGGTTTTACAAGAAAATATCAAGAATACTTTTATTATCCAAAATGAATGAATATTCATCTCATCACATTGAATTTACTATTTACAATTAGACTCTTTGAATTTCTGGTGAATTTATGGAATGTTTTGGTCATAATTGAGAAACTGGCAGATGTTAGTGAAATTTTGTGTTGGGGATAGATCAATCACGTTTACGAAAAACCATATTCCGAAAATCACTCCATTCGACCGATTCGTTTGCAAAATATAACTGAAAATTACATTTTTTATGGATTTTCGACAGCCTGTATCTTTTCCACGAAGACGAATCGGAGAAAATGAAAGATGAAAAAAGTGTTTCTTTTAACCTCAGGAATCTACGGTTTAAATATATGTACAAGTCGAAGACTCACCCTGTACAGGACTCCGAGAAAAGGAAAATTCTCATTTTCCGATAACGTTCAATCTGAGGCGAAAAAAAATCGTATATCGCGATCAGACACTTCCAAGGCAGAAAATCCGATCAGTGTCGGCTGAAAGTTTCACGAGGGTTGAACTACAGATGGAAGTTCGCCTCTGTCATCTTTCTAGAGCAAATTCTTCTCCCCTGCGGCAGACACGCTCGACTACAAATATTTTCCGAGTGGGGCTGGATTTTTATCGGGAATCCGTCGAGTGGCCCGTATAAATATTCAATTTCCATCTGTTCAAGCTCCCCTTCGCGCATTCAAAATCAGATCTGGAAGAGCCTCGCTTCTTCTTTACAGCGACAGCCCATAATCCGATCAGAACCTGCAAATATTCACGAGTGATGGAGCATTAAGCCTGGTACTCACTGGGGTTCTTTTTTTTCGGTCTTTTTCAAAGCGTTTTACGCTACCGTTCTCTGCACCAGTACAAGAGTTGACGACAGTGGTCCGCAGTTGAAGATAGCACAGATCGTCGACTGCACGAGAAGAGTCCAAAAGTTGAAACTCAACAAAATGATACAGGAGCACATAGAAATAAGCGGTTTTGTAGATTATGAAAAGAAGATAACTTACGACAACGTCAAGCTATGGTTATGAAGGCCAACAAGATTTTTTACCAATAAGAACGAGTGCTTCTATAAGAAAGTCATAATGAAATAACCTACAAAATGGCAACAAGTTATCTAACAATTAATCTATGCCAATTAGAGCCTCGTTTTTCATGCAGAAATAATTTTTGTTTTTCAAGAATAAATAATACCCCAAGTTTCTCAGAAAAATCATATCTATCATCGGATGTATTAGACTCGTAGTACTGAAACATTTCAATTTGAATGTTGATAGAGCTCGATTTTTTAGCAGATCGAACATTGAAAATTGAAAGAACAAACTCTGCCTTGCTCGGTGACAGTGTGGGTAAGGCATGAATATACAAGGTTATTCACGAATATGGCTCTATAGAATATTTTTAGGAAAGACACAAGATTCAAGATCAAAATTCTAAAATTGAGCTTAAAGTAAGAAGAAGACTTCTCGAATATTTTTGTAAGGTTCTAGGACTTACGGTTTTTCCGAAAGTGACATCAACTTTTATTTTTCAAATGGGAGGACCCATTTTTTATTGCATGAATAGATTCTGCATTGAATTCTCAGTCTTTTTGATTCCAGAAGTTTGAATTTTCCCGAGAAAATTCTCTGTAAATGAGGAAATACGAAAAAAAATTCCAAATTGAACTCTGTTGAAATACATACAACTTCGAGGTGTTTTCATTGAAAATTTTCATTTTTGAGAATCTCGTAGAACAAAGGCTGATGCTTCTTTTCCGATAGCGTGATTTTCAGAATATGATACAGGAGGTCACAAATTCTTTGTCAGAGTTTGAAGTGATGAAACATAAAAAAATCGTTTTTTCAAATTGGAACCCCATTTTCGGAGCTTTCTCGGAATATTCGTCAAAAAATAATAGTAGCATACATTCAAGACTTTTATCCCAAAATGAATATTTTTTGAAATATTCAGGAAAAACGATTTTTTCTTAACATTTCAATCTCATTCCGAATGTGTTTTTTTTTAATGGAAAATAATCAGCGGTCAAGTGAAATTTTTGGAAAATTCTGTTATCGACAATATATTTTCTGTAGTTCAGACAAGTTACGTTCTTGAATTATCTTCTGTAATGTGAGAGCAACAATTGGTTTAATGTTCTCAATGTGAGTATCAGTGAAGTCAACGTAAAAAATTCTCAGGAATACAAAACAAAATTGTGATAATTTTAAATGCTTTTGAAAGAATAATTAACAGAACATGTAACAATTTCAGTACTGAAAATTCAAATTTCCCTACCATGACAAAAAATAAATTCCTCAGAATTAAGAATTTGCGGAAATTATCCTGAGCTTCAACAAACTGCACTCGTCTCAACTATAAGAAAATATTTTCCCGATAACAAAGATTTCCAACCGCTAATTATTTTCCATTAAAAAAACACATTTGTAATGAGTTTGAAAATTGAAGACATAATCGTTTTTCCTGAATATCTCGAAAAATATTCATCTTCGGATAAAAGTCTTGGACGTATGCTTCTATTATTTTATGACTGAAATGCTTCGAAAAATGGGATTCCAATTTAAAAAAAACGATTTATTGATTTTTCGTCACTTCTAATTCTGAAAGAAAATATGTGATCTCCTGTATCATATTCTGAAAATCACGCTATCGGAAAGAAGCATCAGCCTTTCTTGTCAGAGATTCTCAAAAATGAGAATTTTTAATGAAAAAACCTCGAAGTTTTCTGTATCTCAACAGAGATCAATTTTGAGATTTTTATTCGTATTTCCTCATTCGAAGAGAATTTACTCGGGAAAATTCAAACTTTTGGAATCAAAAAGACTCAGAATTCAATGGAGAAGTAGTGATATCGAAATCATTTTTTGATCCGTCCGAGCTTTTTTTCCATCTCAAAAATCCAAATTCTGCGTGTGAAAGTTATTGATGGAAAACTAAGTCACTCTTTATAATACTGAAGTTTTGAAAAAATTACACTCATGCAGGACATTGAATTGCCTTTCCAACAAGGATCAAATAAAATATTTCATTCACGTGAAAATATACTAAATCGATCAAATGATTATCCAAAAACAAAAATAAAAAAATTGGAGATTTCAGGGCTCTGGACTCAAATTTTTAGGGGCATCAAAACTGAAAAGGTCTCATCTTGGTTTTCTTTTCCTCGTTGAATTGTCATAATGTTATTGAGGTTAAAACTCCCGATCGTTCATACACTCGCTTTGCGATGAACACCCTGCGACGTAATTTGCTAACTCGCTTATCGATTCGTGATAATAAAAATAACAAATACAAAAAATTCCTTTACCGAAGACCCTACTGGAACGGATTCTCACTCCACGAAAACGCCTAAAATATTACTTTACCTCTCCCTAAACCGTCTTTCATTTGACGACCTAACTTAATACTCTCCCGAGTAATATGCAGGACTTTTCCGTTCCGTGCCCTTAGATCTACTTACGCTCCCAAGCAATCTGGAAGACATTTCCTATTTTGCCTTTTCAGATCTACTTAAACATGCCTTAGGAATTGAATTAACTCCTCACCTTCTGTAGGTGGATCTCTCATACTTAAAATTCTAGCATTACCTATTAGATTTTTTCTCATATGGAGCCCAAGCCTCCAACCTTTTTAACTTCCTCGTCCAGAAGTACCAGAAACAGCGACACCCCAATCATCATGATAATAAGACAGCGGCGGCACCGACTCTCGAACAAAGGGGCGGCATCTCCAAAGAGCACAACCGCACATGGGTATTTTCAATTTGGTAAATTGAAAGCAGCGCCAGAGGAAAAGGGCGGAAGAAGCGGAAAAGAATGAGGGCTCCCCTTTTTATTTAACGACGCTGTAGGGGGTTTCTCGAATGGATATAAAACGCGGTATTAAGCGCGCCTGACAGCCGGCAGGGAGGGTTCCGTAAATGGATTAGATACGGACTGGGGGGAACGGGAGAATATCGCACAACTAGCGATGATAAAAAAGGTGCGATTTTAATCTTCGTAGCGCCAGATTCGGGATTCGGAAATGATACGGTGGAACGGGGTTAGTGGAAAAACATTTATTCCGGAGAGATCTTCGGGAAGGGGGGAATATACGTCCTCGATGTCTGAATTGAGGCTGACGGGTATCTGATATCTATATCGGATATGAAGAGGGTAGTTGTGGGGTTGCACTCGACTACCCTAGCTAGATGGCGATCAAGGGACTCGAAGGAAAGAAGATCTTTCCTATCCCAAGAGGAATATAAAAATTTAATCAACTTTGAATGCTTTTCAGTTAGAAATTCGTATGAAATAATAGGTGTACAAATTTTCTTCTGCCGTTTTTTTCTGAAATTCTAGGCTTTATTGTAAACAACTGGTTATACAATAAAAAGTACCGTTTCCGCAGATTTGGATATCATGCTAAGGGCCAGTTTCATAATCAGTTTTAAAGTCCCTTTAATTTTAAACATCCTTTAAGTTCAATATTTCGGTGTCATAACACATTTAACTTTCTCAAAGCCACTATATATTCAAAGGCCCAATTTCGGGACTTTAGAAGCTAAAGTATCCTTTAGCCCTGAATTTCTAACCTCTCGTGTTCAAACATTTGAGGTTAGTTATGTTGTGTTCTATTTTGAAATCAACTTTCACAAGTGGAATGAGAATACGAAAATGAGAGTATGGAAACGTAGATTTCCAATTTCGAAATGAGACTACAATTAGACACCATACGGCTCATTGTGGTTGCAACTGCAGTGTTGCAATTGATATCAATGACATGTTTCCCATCAATAATTTTGAGAAGGAATTAGGTAATAATTGAAAAATTTTTCTTGATGCAGTCAATGGGAAACATGTTAAAAATTCAATCATTACAGGTCATTTTGCTATATTAAGCTGATGTAATTGGTGAAAATAAATGCTTATTCAAAGATCATGTTTATGCAATTTTTTTTCCTATTTCGATTTCTAAATCTAATGATGTTAATCTGAGGCAATGCTCCCGTTTGTCAGCCGCAATCATCAAATCCATTTTTTTTTGTGATATTCAGTTTGGGATTGGTATTTTCCCGTAAATTTCTAGGTGAATATTTCAAATTTGAACCTGAACGTTTAATCCACATGACATGAAAATAACATAATCTCCTTCAATTTCAAGATGGCTGTGGTTAAATACAACAGCAACTGGCCATGTCCATTTTAGGTCAAATGAAACGATTTGAGTTATGCCAACATACAACATTTCACCTGAAGTCTCCCTAACGTAAAGTCCCATTTAATTTCATTATAAAATCGGGTGGACCTTTAAAGTGGGCTTTAGCTGAAAGTGCACTTTAACTAAAGTGTACTTTAGGGGTTTATTATGAAACTGACCCTAAATCATTTTTTTAAAGTGGCATTCGTGCTGGAATGAAAATAAAACCTAGTTATCAAGTTTTCATTTGAATAGTTATCAGAAGTATAGAAAATTGAGTGACACTTTGGGTTCTTCTCCCTTGAAACATGATTTCAATCCTAGTTACCTGGGACTCAAACTTGATTTCTCTCTGAATTTCAACGCCCATTTAGATAATCTGCGTTTGAAGCTTAAAATTCGTTACGATATTCTTTAGAAACTAGCTGGTTCCTCATGGGGCGATACTTCGTACGGCATCGCCAGCTTTGGATTCTTCTGCTGCTGAAAATTGTTTCCATGTTTCTTTGAACAGTGTTCATGATGCCCACCTGAATTTTTTTATGAGGTTCGTTACTGGTACTATCAAATCTACACCTACTCCTTGGTTACCATTACTCTCAAATATTGTGCCTCCCCATATTCGCAGAGAGACAACCTTGTATACTTGGAGCAAATTTAGTTCCTATTCAAGGTTCCCAGATTGAAGTCGCGTAAACCTTTTTGGTCAAATTTTCTAATTAATATGGAAAGAAACGACAAAGAAATTTGGCAATCTGAATGGAATGTGTGCATTTTGTTCAATAAAGATCTCATTACTGATCCTTCAATTAGGGTTCCTGGTTTTGACCTTCCCAGGAGAATATGGTCTGTTCTTAATTGCATTAGAACAGGCCATGGACGATGCAACAGCATGCTCTTCCGATGGAATTCGGTTGAGAGCTCTAGTTGTAAGTGTGGGGAAAATGAGGAGACTATAGAACATCTTATAAATAGTTGTCCCATTTATAAATTTCAAGATGGTTCCGAGGCTTTTCATAAAGAAACAAAAGCATTTCTGAAATGGGCGGTTAATTTCAAAATAATTGGCTCCCTTTCTGCTTTTGGTTTGATGTATTGTATTATTTTAGCTCTCTGAATCAAAAGAAGGAAGAAACTCCTATTCACGCTGAATTCTTTTCCATTTACCCGATAGTCCGATAAACCCATTCTCAATAGATGCTTTCTGAGGCAACAATGCTCCAATGAGAAGGTGTAATTGGTTTTTACTAAGATCTAGATACGTTTTGGATCTTATTTTCCTTTTGACTTTCTCTCTCTCCAGAAACTTCTTCTCATAGGTACATTTTCCTATATAACATGTAGGTTCTGGGCCTGTGACCCACTTCCATACACCCTTTCTAACAAATGACAACACCTGAAATCCAGATTAAAGACACCTCATTTTTCTTGTCTACCTCATTGAGTTCACTCTGGCACTCCCGAGTCAACTTTGAGTCAATGTCCGCATTCACCGGACGAAGATTCCGCTACCGCTACTTAGCATACATTGAAAGCGCTTCCAAAAATGCCTACTATTCCAGAACCTGTTGAGTTTTCAGCGCAGGTGCCACTGAACGATTCCGCAAAAGTCGCACAACTGTTACGTCCGGTGAATGCAACCGAAGACATCAGAGCTCAGTGCGTGAATAGCTGTATCGCACTGTTGATAGTTTCTTTCTAAGTTGATGTCTAGTCGATTGCCAATATTTTGGCTTGAGGAATTCGAGTTTTTCAACTCTCAACTGCCTCTGACTGACCTAATTAATCTCCCAGACGACGTTAACTCGTCTAGAACGAACAGGGACAATCGAATAAGA
The DNA here is from genome assembly GCA_038502775.1 of Hippodamia convergens. Taxonomy (NCBI): domain Eukaryota; kingdom Metazoa; phylum Arthropoda; class Insecta; order Coleoptera; family Coccinellidae; genus Hippodamia; species Hippodamia convergens. Next base: position 9,364,824 of record CM076609.1, on the reverse strand, counting down.
AGCGTTGACATCCAAAGGCGACGTAACTACGCAATTCCGCAAAGGGATTCGTACTCATGCAAACTACCAGGCTCTAAATGAATAACGAATTTCAAAGTTTATAATCTAATGCGTTCGCACAGAGAATTACCGAGTTAACCTCGTAAGAAGCGGGGAGAGAGACGCGATTTAAAGTTGCGACAGTCTCTGCTGAGTTGCCCAAATTAAATTTCGAGAAACCTCTCCTTGGCGAACACGGCCATAATTCAGCCTTAATTAAATTAAGAATGCTCGTCGTCCTCGGGAGACTCGGCAGGATGTAATTTTTGGCTCCCAGGCAGTGGCTCGAGGGAGAAGGGGTCTAATACGCAATTAACGCTATAAATGTCATATAATAAAGATTATTCAGGGGCGTTGTTACCCTTATCGAACCTATATTGATGTTTTTCTGAATTGAGAGCGGAATTCATTGGAATGATATCGAATAAGATGTCAAAAACGCACATTGAAAGGTTCCACTATAGGTTTTATTAGTTCAAGGGAAATATAAATTAAAAGAAAAACATTTTCATGTAAAATGTTGCCAAGACGAGAACGCATTTTTCATATTTTCAAAAAGTTGTCAGATCTCATGTAGAGCCAACAAGGTTGAGGAAAAACTCGTGTAAAGCTTTCATTATTTCTTCTTCTTGATCAAAAACCATATGAAATCATTATTTCAACATTTTTGAAGCATTGGATACAAGATCAAAAACAAATTCCGTCGAACCATTTGACTCAAAAACAATTTTATGGAGGCTTATTGTTTGGCACTACAAAGACGTGTCGGGTAGTATGGACCATACGAAATTATGTATTTCTAGAAAATGATAATAAATAGATCTTAAATGTCATAAAATAAGCTAAGGTATCCTATCCTACTAATATATATTCTTATGAAAAAGAGTGATAAAATAATACAATAAATGTTGAAACAAAAAGTACCGAAGCTGAGGTAAAAAAAGCACGAGGTATCATAACATTCTTGGTATGATACAATAGAATCATATGATACTATCATCACTTGTATCACACGATACTTTACAGCCAGGGGAAAGACCTCAGCCGAAAAAACCTGTCTCCCCGTAAAAAAATAACGTGAAATATGAAATATCAGAAAAATCTTGAAAGACTTCAGTGTGATCATCTTCATGTTATCCATCGATGGGCTCGGATAAACAGATTCTTCCGAATACGACTCGCAATTCTTAATCTGAAATGAAAAAAGACAAAAGCAGAAAAGAAATCGATTATTCAGAATAAATCAAATGCATTTTAGAAATGCATCTGCTACTTTAAAAAACATCAACATTGAGATTTCTTGGCCAAATAATGTTCGGAGGTTTATAAATATTCATGACAGAAATGTCACAAAATTTGAAAGAAATGAAAAAAACTCCATCAATTTCCCCTTTCCGAATATCTTGAAAATTACGAACTGATAATTTCTTAACATAACAAGCTGAACTTGTAAAAAATCGAATAATACGTAACCTTCCAACTGTCCTCTTTCACGAGGATTTCTTGCAGGAGAATCAACCCGATACCATGTTCATCAGCTAATTTGGAGACGTAATCACACTTGTCTTTCGAAATTCCTTCGATATTCAAATTCAAAATCCACAAATTCTTGCGAAAATTTGTGAGGATGTGAAGATGTTTGTTGCTCTTTCACGTGAGAACTACCGAACGGATTCAGATGAAGCTTCATATCAATATGGTTTATCTATCCGAATAACATAATTTATAAAAATTTTGTAGTATTTCAGTATAAAACAAGAAGAAAATATCAAGCGAGTCGAAAAAATGCCTGTTTCTCAGAGCTATAAGGGCCATTCGTCAAAGTACATACGTCGCGTAGTCGCGAATCACCTATGTTATTCTCACGGTGATATGCAAAAATGACCCTTAGCCTTGATCGATTCTAGGCAACTAGGTGAAACTGTGAAATATCGAAGTACGTCAACCAAGCAATATTATCAGCTGTTGTAGAACTGATGTGTACGAATAATATCTTGCGTAACGTACCCCCGAAGAAGCCGCGTCACGGGAGGGCCCATACATTGAGAGAATTGACCGATTATTTGGTTATAGGATTGTAGTTTCAGTTATTTTGGTAAAGGTTAGACGTAAACGCAAAGTTAGTGAAAAACAATTGGATCTGGTAGGCGCTGTGACAATTAGGATCTAGGCTTCTTCAAGATTTTTCGTGTTTGATGATGATATTGGAATAAGTGTTGGGTAACTCTTGTATGAGGCGGTTCATGTGTCACGGGCACGACGCAGAAATGTAAGAGCGGCTCACTTTTAAAAACTGTATTACCTCATTCCGAATGTCCCACTAAGCGACCACCCATCGGTGAGTCGATCGATGCCTCGCCTCATTGGAAGTGGTACACTGTACCGCTTGAGTACAAAAGTGAGGTTCCTCTTACAAACTCAATTTTAAAACGTGTACTACCCAACACAACACAACAATTGGAATAATTATTTCGTGGTGTCGTGGAAAAAGGAGATAAGTCTATTTTTGAGCTGAACGAGATACGTCTTGATTCTGGACGATTTGTAAATTGTAATCGAACTTCAAGTAATTCCATGAAGCCAGGGACATAGGAGATAAGTCCATCTTTGAGCACAACGAGATTTGTCTTGATTCTGGACGATTTGTAATTTGTAATCAGACTTCAAATAATTTTCCTGAACATTCTCAATAATAAACTTATTATTTCTCTGGATATTTCGTTATTGCGGACCTTGAATGGCTAGTGACATGAATGAGTCGGTACAAGTTCAGGGCCTTGTGGAACCCCAACAAAGTGAAGGAAGGCCGAAAACTCGATTTTAAGCCACTCCGAGCTCAAAATTCGTGACAGAATCGACCTGTACGGATGTGCGGATCGTCGATGCATCAAAATTTCCTATTTCCGGGGTAATTTACGAGCCAACAATGTTCGGAAGGGAAAAATGATCGCGTTGAATTGCGCCGACCGAAACCGCACGGCAACGTTCGATGTTTCAGGCCGTCAAGATAAGTGGCTTTGTTATTTTCGTCCGCTGCAAATTCGGGGCGCGCTCCAGACGTCGAAATAAAACGAGAAACGCGACGTGGAAATCCGCAATCGGAAATCCGATCGAAGCGGCCGTATTTCCGGACTGATTGAAAAAGAGTATGCGTTGGATTGTTTGTACGGAGCGCTCTCGGTGAAGATCCTCATCTCGGATTCATTTTCCTGCATCTCGGGCACGGATCTGGTGCAGATGGACCAGAAAGTAAAATACTTTTGTTATAAAATGGGTCAACCTGCAGAATCGACAAGTGAGAGATCATTTCGGATGGAAAATTTATCATGTATTTGGAGAAAGTTTTATACTACCCTTCACATGTATTACTGTGATATACAGGGTGTACCATGTTCGACGGCCTATTAGGCGTTTCTGGAGAACTAGGCCTATTTGAAATCTGAAAATTGGGATTATATTTTTGCTTGACATTATATACCGATCTAAAATATTCTTGGAGCCTGACCACTTTCAGATATACAGGGAGTGTTTTTTGTTTTCGAATTTGATAGAGTATGCAATTCTGAATACACTCGTTTTCAAATCGTTGCATTTGTGGAAATACTTTTCAAAATATCGAGAAAAAACTGAAGAAAAAAGGTAGATAAGAGTATTCGGTATTATGTTTGTCTTTCTTAACCAAGATATCGTAAGCACAAACCGTTTTCACATTTTTGAAGGCGAAGACTGTGGAAATATTGTACATTTTCAGAATTTTGAATAACCCGTCACGGGGTGTTCCAAATGTTGGTTCAAAATTGGGATTAAGATTGGCTCATAACTTTCGTTTTTCAAATTTGAAACCTATTTTTTATGATTACGTTGGATTGTGCGAAGAAAAATGATGATAATGTTCCAACATCTTAATGCTCCTAAAATTAATAATTCTTGAGTTATTCAGGATTTCCTGATTTCATGTCGTACGTACCGTCAAATTCATAGAATCTGTTTCATATCAACAAGAACCTTGGTCAGAGAAGATAAATTACTCAAATAACTCACTAGTGACTTCCTCTTTTCTGAATTCATTTATCATCGTTGATGTAAAACAGATTTCATGAATAGAAACAGAAAATCCTAAATAACTCAAGAATAAGTAATTTTAGGAGCATCAACACGTTGGAACATTATCGTCATTTTTCTTCGCAGAATCCAACGCAATCATAAAAAAATTGGGTTCTAATTTGAAAAACAAAAGTTATGAGCCAATTTTGATCCCAATTTTTGAACCAACATTTGGAACACCCTGTGGCGGGTTTTTCAAAATTCTGGAAATGTACAATATTTCCACATTCTTCGCCTTCAAAAATGTGAAAACGGATTGTGCTTACGATATTTAGGTAAGGAATAACAAACAAAATACCGAATACACCTCTCACCTTTATTTCTTTATTTTTTTCATGATATTTTGGAAAGTTTTCTGACGAATGCAACTATTTGAGTACGAATGTATTCAGAATTGCATACTCTATCAAATTCGAGATAAAAAAAACAGGCAACATTTTTTTCACTCCCTTTATAACTGAAAGTGGTCATGCTCCAAGAATATTTTAGATCGGTAGATAATGTCAAACAATAATATAATCCCAATTTTCAGATTTCAAATAGGTCCAGTTTTCCAGGAACGCCTAATAGGCTGTCAAACTTGGTACACCCTGTATACTGCTCCACAGGGATATTGTATTCAATAGTTTTGAGAAGTATGTTATCTTCGATAAAATCGATTCTGAATTATATTATTGAAAAACTAGGCTTCCTTCCGATTATATTGTATATCGGAAATTTAGAAAAAATACTTTTGATCGACATAATTCGAGCACACTGTTATTGATTTTGTGAAAACTATGATATCCTTACCATTCAATAATCACCTATCTCAAATACTGTCTAGTTTATAATCAAGTGGAAAAATCATAGGAGAAACAAAGAGTTTCAAAAAATACTCCTAGAGTCTGTTAGATAATATTACTATAAATATCGTTTTCTTAACCAATTTGACAGCATAATATAATTGTGAAATATCAACCTCCTCATTTGAAAAGATATCAATCAAAATCAAAACAATCTCTTGAAAAGAATAACTTATGAATTGACAATGCGTAAACAAATTTCGGTTCCGAATAGATATAAAAACCATAGAACTCAGCAACTAAAACGTCGAGATAATCAATTCATCCGGCACCCAACTCATTAGGTAGTCCGTATTTATCTCAAAAGCGAGGGAGAGAGATGTCGCCCTGCACGTTCCCACTTGTAATTGTAACAGTCGTTGCCATGAACAGCGTGGAACAGATACCATTAACAAGTTGAAAACCGCATCTGAGCCACAGAACATACTCCATTACAGACAGCGTTGCCAGACACCTAAAAGGGCCAGGCGGGTTTGTAGGTAACTGCTTGAAAGCTACGTATACATTTCAGCATTGTTCGTTCTGCAATTATCTTTTTTTCTTTTCAATAAGCTTGATATGTCTCGATGGGACTCTACATCTGAGGAAAATGACACTACGCCATTGATCGTTCCAATTGATATGTTGCCTTGCCTTTTCCAGTCTTTGACGCTTATGGTCACGTGTTAATGGAACTCCTCTTAATGGACGTCTAGAACCTAGATTCATCTCTCTCAAACGTCGTCTGATGGTTTCGATGGAAACTTGGACCCCTTTGAAGAGTGATCCGTAGCATTCTACACGTAGATAGAGGCTTTCTTTTAGCCGAAAGGCGATGAAACGATTCTGAGCAGGTGTTGTTTTTCGTCGCCTACCAAGCCTTGATCTTTCCAACACGTAAGCTGTCTCCCCGAACCTATTCCAAAGTCGAGATATCACAATGTGGCTGACTTGGGGTCTTTCCGCTACCACAACCTGAGTTAGGCCACCCTGTACCATTCCGATAGCCCTATTAGCCTCAGCGTTTGTCAATTTACGTCTTGGCATTTTCAGAAAACTCATTTCGAATCGAATCTGTTGATTAATTGACTCCATTCCAGAATAAGAACATTCATGAAGTATATGCAAAGAACCAAACTTCAGAAAAAAGGGGACCAGATTGACGATATGCCTCATAATGATTTTTGTTGCATCGATTCAAGTTTTTATTCAAGATTTTCTCGAAGATGTCCTACTTTTCAAAATTCTTATGGAGCAGTATATTACTACAATTATCTACGACCCCGATTTAATTCTCCATACCATCATAAACACCAGAAGTTGAATTCAGTTAATCGATGCACTGTTGCTGAGTTAATCCACTTCGAGATCGGTTAAGAATAATAACACGAGACTCTTTACGACTAAATTCCATTTTTTTATCCAAGAATCTTTAAAGTTACTGTAAACGACACAGATAGCGTGCGTATCTAAAATCGTTCTGAATACGCATCATATCAAAAATGTCAAAGTTCACGATAACGCTGTCAGTTGCAAAATTCCAACCTCTCGTACGTTAATGGCGTTAAAAAAAATGTGAATGACGCTGGTGAGGTCTCAAAACCAGTTGACACCAGCTTCAGCGGCAGAATTCATTACTAATTAAGATTTTCATAAAACGCGGAGCTTTCTCTGACGCAAAACGCGAAAATTTCCCCTCCACGAGCGCGCCCATTAAGTGGCCTCGACACAATAAATTACACAATTAGTGCGCGAGGGTGCGAACAACTCCAAAGGGGAAGAAAAGGGGCAACGACACCCTCGAGGTACAATTATGCCTCGGATCTTTCAAAACAACGCCCCAGTAAAACCATCTGGAACGTACAAAAAGCCTGAATCGGAGGAAGTCGAGAGCAGGGGCGTATCAGTGCCAGACGAATAGCAGGAACGGGAGAATTCAGAATTAATTGGAATTCTAGCTCGACCTCCCTTTATTTATTATACTAGCTGAACCGGCAGACTTCGTACTGTAGTATGTATCAATAGGAACATCCTGTATATTTTTCGAACTTGAGACAACAAGGTCTCAACGGTTCGAGTAACCTTCCATCATTTTAAAAAGGTGATGAAGATCTATACACATTGTTTATATCCATGGTCAGTATATTTATCAATTCATGATGTTGTTTCAACATAAAGTAAACAATGTAAATATATATAATATCCCTCTGTCGTATAACGATTAACCGAACCAACCCTAACTGGATACATCGCAGTACTGCCTAAATCGATAAATAAAAAAGCAACTTTAACATTATAATAAACTATTATGGTTTAAAACCTTGCAAGTGAAGATGAAATTGTCTTTTCAATAAGGGCGAAAATTAGGCATTACCTCCGAATTCTATCAAGATGCTTCGATTTTGATAAAATTTTGGATATAAACTATACTTGTCTCCTACTCCTATCCTATGTCGATTTATTCTTATTATTTTTAAGGGGTGAAAACAACCCCTTGATCCAAAATTAAAAGAAACTTGTTCTAACGTAAATCAAAGTAATTTTTGGGACTCAGTAGCGTTTTATGAAGTTTAATGAAGGTCTTCATATACTCCAAGACCGTATAAAACACCCACTTTCAGCATAAAATGTGTAAAAATGGGTCTCTATCAATGTAATGAGTTAATTGCAATCAATTTTATAACAGCATTTTAGAATGTAAGAATGTTAGTTCCAACCCCTAAAAGCAACCCCCATCTGTTTAAACTAAAAAATCTCATTTATTCATCACTTTATTCACGTGAAATTAATACTTTTTGTGTTTTTGTTGCTGTCGCCACTGTCAATTATTTCTTCATCTCTGCCAAAAATTGGACAACTCTTTTGTCAGTTAACACCTGCACATTCCCCACTTGTAGCAGTAAAGACTCAGTTGTCTGCAGTTAACGCATTGCATCTTTTTTTGCAGTTACAAAAAATCATTTTCAACAATTTTTGTGGTGTAGGTATTTTTTGCATTTTTGTGGGCTGCAAATATCTATTGGTACTATTCCAACCGCAATCAACTGAATTGAGAGCTTCATTACCAAGCCAAATTTGAAGTTGATGATTTTAGGCAAGCATTTATTTCATCGGCGATTTTGGAATTACCGGTAATGGTTGTCGGAAGTCAACAGAGAAAAGAATCAATGCGCCACCAAAACATCTGTTCGGGCAACTCAAAATATACAGTAACTGTTTGAATATACATATATAATAGTAGAATGGAGATTTGTTCAAAACATTTCGTTATGAAATTTTCCCTAGTGTTAGGAAAAATGATAGGTGTTATAATATCAGATGGACTCAGATGCGTTCATATTATTAGAAAATGTAGGTACCGAATTCATATCAAATATAATACTTTTACGAAAACGCTATCAACCGTAGAGACACCTACTGGCGATAATTGCAAAAAGATAAATCATTTCTAATTTTTTTTATTCCATTTCATCAAATTTTTCATAGTTTTAATGTATTTTATGTTTACCCCTTGGTAAAAGAATCTAAAAAAATCTTTCAAAACGAACAGTTCATCCAATCTTGAGTTATAAATGGTGTAAACAACAAAATAGTTTTATATATTAGGAAGATAAGGCTTTGACTACGTGTGAGACAGAAAAAGTCCAAATACACTGGTGATAGAAAATTAGTATTTTCTTTCGTTATTCAAATTGATCTCTTCTATTTTTCCGTGAAGTATGCAGTCTTCTTGAATTGCTGGAAAGATTCAGAATGTGTTTCTGTTTGTTCAAATATTCTTTGAACATTTCCAAAAATTCTGATTTTTTTTTCATTTTGCTAATACTTGATCAAAGTCATTGTTTAATTCACCTGCAACATATTGGATTATTTTCTCAGACATCTAAACCTAGTTAAACGAAACGTTCCACATAAGAAGGAAGATGCACGTTCGAGTTCTAGAACACTCGTTTCGCCGCATATTTCGGTAATATCGATCGTACCATTATGATGAAATCCTAACGTTTCCAAATAGTTATAATATATAAACAGTACCAAGTATTGTAACATTAACATTAAGTTCAACCTCCTTTTGTATTACACAATAAATACCTGCAAACACCACTGCGTGTTTCACTCCTATTGTAGTGGATATATGACCCTCCACAATCAAAAACCACCCTGAATTCAGTAGCCCTACAACCTACTGAATTTTGCACTGCCCTTAAGGATTCTACTCTCGAAAGATACAATTATTGTCACGGGCGATCATACGAACCGAGTTAAGACTGAGCTCTCATCAATTCAAAGTTCACCAACCACACAGGACCTTACAGTCACGGGCTATCCGGCAAACCATGCTGCTGTCTCTGTAATCATACAGCCAGGAGTCTCGGCTGACATGGAAATGCCCTAATACTACAAAGCAACTGACCAGAGGCAACAAAGTGACTCTGCTGTGGGTACCAGGGCATTTTGTTATTGAAGGAAATGGAAAATCTGACGAACTGGCGAGGAAAGCTGTAGAACTTGAATCATGCACAGAAGCACATCCTAAGCAAGCCTCCTCTCTGTCATAAATAAGTATCTCACCTGTTCTTAACTCAATCACACAATCCATGCAGAATAACAAGGGCTCTTCCTTTGCCTTCCAATTTGAACCAGGCGCCCTCTCGACGTTCGCAAATGTAATTACCGACTCGCATCGCGGCGACAGCTACAAAAAAAGGCGAACCAGCACGAGGCACAATAAAAACGCGCGTTAAAAAAAAGGTGTCATGAAGTTTGACACGTCGCCGCTACGTTGCAGAGAGTCGAAAACCTGACTTATTACATTTCAGTCTGATGCATTTTGCAGTACGCGTCGCGACGCATTCCGACGCTCGCAACGATGATTAAAGCCTTTTATAGAGCGCGATAAAAAGTCGGCTGTTTTTTTTTAAGGGCCTTTGATCACGGGATCGCGACAGCGGTGAATTTGACACCCAGGTCCTGGAGTTTGAGGGGGTGAGGGTATGCTCGACTTTACAGGGTCGCTCGCGCACTTTCAGGCTGTCCCATGTTCGAGGACTCGAGGTTTCAAAAGTGGTGATTCAACCATAACATTTTGGTGAAAACTTTCTTCTCGTAAAGTTTTGGCCCCTGACAAAGTCATTGAGAGTAGCTGGATGATTTTCTGAACTTCTCAGCCTTCTACTGAGGTTGTCCCAAACTTGCTCAATCGGATTGAGATCTGGACTTCTTGCTGACCATTCCATTCGAGAGACTTCAACCTCTTCAAGGTACTCCTGAACGATGCGCGCACGATGGGGTCTGGCATTATCGTCCATAAAAATGAAATTTTCACCAATGTATGGGGCAAATGGCACTTCATGCTCTTCATGAATGTTCCTTTTATACTTATCAGCATTCATAGCTCCATTATCAACGACCACTAGGTCTATGCGAGCAGTCAAAGAATTCGACCCCATACAATAATCGATCCTCCCCCGAAACCAGTAGTATTCAGGAAATTGCACTGAGCATATCTTTCATGTAGACGTCTGTATACAAGGGAACGTCGATCACAATGGTAGAGGCAGAATCTAGACTCATCTGTGAAGAGAACTCATTTCCAATCGGCCTCTCCTCTATGGATATGCTCTCTCGCAAAATCCAAACGCGCCCTTCGATGGGCTGGGGAAGAGCTGGGCCTCTTGCCGCCACACGAGGCCTTAAATCATATTCTCTGAGGCGATTTCTTATTGTATGAGTGCTAATTCGCACCCTATAAGTTTGCTCAAGTTGATTTTGAAGGAGGCAAGCGGTTGCAAACCGTTGTCTCAACGAAGAAACTCTCAAGTAACGTTCTTGAATGGCAGTTGCTACCCGTGGTCTACACTGTCCTGATCTTCGGACATTCATACCTGTCTCCCTGAATCGCTGCAACATTCTCGACTTACTTGTATGGGAAACAACTGATTTTAGAATGAAGCCAATACATTCAAAATCTGATAATTTCATATTTTCTTATTCCTGTTGGGAAAAAACATCTGTATTGGAGAAAAACGTTGAAAGTGGATATCATATGCATGCATAATTCCGATAAAAATAATTATCATTGAGAACACCTTCAGTTGTAGAATAAATTTGAGATTTCCATAATGTGCGTTAAGTTTTTTGCGTAGTGTATTATTCGAAAATTTGTTACTTTTTGTTTCTTGTGTCATAGACTGGGAGAGAAAACTCAAATTAAGTTTTCAGGAAAATGCAAAGACCTCCCAAACAATATTTCAATAGATATCTTAAACATCCAAAAAAGTTTGAGACTATACTAGCGACTAGCCTATAACCTTACAATTTGAGTGTTTTTTCTAGCATTTTATCATCTCTACTTGTTTTTACTTAGTTTAGGTGTTCCATTCACAATTGATCTTCATGCCCCACAACATCTCAGAAAGAACCAAGAATAAATGTTGATTTTCCTTCTGTTTATTATGGCCGTAGGCTTTAGAAGCCAGAAAAGGCTGCAACTTGACATCAATTCATCGCGGACCTCTTCAGATGTTTTTTTTTTCCGGATGGATCCACAAAGGAAGGATTCTAAGCCTCCCAGGAGCGGGGGCTACCTTCGTCGATGTAACCGGGGGTTGTTTGTAATTGGGGAGAAATAAAGAGATGACAAGGGTGCTGTACAATAACAACAGATTAGCAACGGTCTCATTGAGAGCTCGGACGGTCTTAGAGGTTGGAGGGGGGGGGGGAGTGAAGACCGACCTGTTGGTCAGAGACGGATTAGGGGCAAACTTAAAGGGATTTTAGCAAATCTGGATAGAGTCTGTCTTAGGTGTACAATTTTGCTTCCGCTGTTTTTCCCGAAATTGAAGGCTTCATTGTGAAAAAGTGATTATATATTTACGATTCAAAGTATAGCCCATCGCTGGCCAATTCATGAAAATAACTATAAATATCAGCATCCCAGACGTAGAGTGTGTAAAGTCACGAAATCAAAATTAGTCAGAAGAGAGATTTTTCAGTTCAATTATTGTTTCAAAGAATGTTGACTGCCTTTATTTGGCGAACTGATGTACCTAGGGAGTCGAAATGCTAGAATTTAATACCTAATGTGAATCCAATATTGTAGATAAATTTTGTCTAAGAAATGTGACTTTAACTCTGGGTGCTGTTTAATTGCATAAAACATGTATGACCCACTAACACGGAATTTCCACAAACAACCTAGTTTCTTCATCAATCAACATAATCTTATCTCAAAACATACAAGTGCTGATATGATTTCAAAGAAATAATATTACTTTTAGCCTGAAGGTCTGCAGCGTATACAGGGTGGTTGAAAAAAATCTAGGAATTCAAGCATTTTGAGACTGCCAATACAATGTATCGCTTACACGGGGATCAATAACAGCTCGACATCTTCTGTGCATACTACACATGAGATTGTTGAATATTTCTTGAGAAATTTAGGGGCAGATCGTTCAGATCATTTAAGGATTCTGGGGTAGATTGATGATTTTCTCATCTTCTTTGGAGCATATCCCATCTAAGTTCTATGCAAATCAAATCTGGTGAGTGCGGAGGTATTGGTAAATGTGGAATACCAAGCTCTTCGCGCGCATTCTCTATGGCTACACAGTGCGGTCTAGCGTTATCGTCTAGAAATTGAAAAGTTTCACCAATGGCAGCGTGCAAATTAAGCAAAACATTGTGAATGGCACTCTCCCTATAGTGTAAAGCGATCATATTCCCAGGACAAATGTGTAGACCTTTGCGCCCTTTGAAACATATCCCGGCCCATACCATAACACTACCCTCTCGAAATGGATGGGTATGCGTGGGATTGTCCATATCTTCATTCTTCGAGACTCTGAAAATCGTCCATATCTGGATTCATCAGTGAAAAGGACACTACGCCATTGATCGTTCGAATTGATATGTTGTCTTGCCATTCCAGTCTTTGCCGCTCTGGTCACGTGATAATGGAACTCCTCTTAATGGACGTCTAGAATCTAGATTCACCTCTCTCAAACGTCGTCTGATGGTTTCGATGGAAACTTGGACACCATCTGCATTTTGAAGAGTATTCCGTAGCATTCCCCACGTAGATGTAGGCTTTTTTCTCGCCGAAACGGTGATGAAACGATCCTGAGCAGGTGTTGTTCTTCGTCGCCCACCAATCATTAATCTTTCCAACACGGAACCTATTATAAAGTCGAGATATCACACTTTTGGCTAACTTAGAGCCTTTACGTTACAACCTGAGTTAGGCCACCCTGCAGCATTTCGATAGCCTTATAAGCCTCAGCGTTTGTTAATTTACGTATTAGCGTTTTCAGAAAACTCGTTTCAAATCAGATTGACGAAATGTGATATACAAAGAACCAAACTTCAGAAAAAAGGCAACTAGATTGACAAAATGCCTCATACTGATATTTTTTGGATCGATTTAAGTTGTTATTGAGATTTAATTTATTTTACAGCGATTTTCTCGAAGATTACTTTTCGAAACTGTTGAATACTCTTGTGGAGCATTATATTTAAATCAACTAATACTTACCGTTACATCCAACCATTGCAAAACAGCGGAAGCAAAGTTTTACACCTAATACTGTCAATGATTTTCACAATAATCATATTGTTGTGATATACATATGTTAATGAATGGAATATTCATCAGATCTGAATTTTATACTAAAATTACTCTAATATCTTTCTACTTCGAATCGAAACAAGAAATGATAGCAAGCATATAGGCAGAAATTATCACAATCATCAACAATTGAGAGTTTAATGCTGAAATTGACAACAGTTACAGTTCAAAATAATAATGATATCTGTTATTATCACATACAGATTTAAAATATATGTATTATACCTCGGTGATGTAAACTGTTTATTCACGTAATAATCTATACATCCTCAATAGATTACAAAAAGCTACACTGAGAGAAGTATTCACTTGATATTATCGATCATGCGTTATAGTTAATATCATTTATTGGCCAAATCGACAAATAAATATTTCTTTCATGGAAATGAACAATTTATTTAAGTTTTCGCAAATCACCTTCACTCAGTATTATATCACATTTATTTATGAATAATAACATTCAATAATACGGAACAAAGACGCATTAGACTGAAATAAATATATTTAGTATTAATTAACAAACTGCATGAATGATGAATGAATGTTAACATCTGAAAATTATATGGCAAAATTGAAAATTAACGGCTTTGCAGACGGAATTGAATTCTGGAATAATGACCAGCTCGAGCAGGATTTGAACCTGCGACCCTCGAAATACTAGTCCAATGCGCTAACCAACTGTGCCATTGGGAAGGTTGAAGGTTCCATCTGATCTTCGGTTGGCGACTCTCCCAGAATTCGATGTTAATTTGTTAGTTTTAATTCTTCATGAACTATGACGCTCGTGAAGAATTCTTTGGGGAGTAAGGGTTGGAAGGGGAACTCATTCGCTATCGGTGGTCATCGATGATTCGATTTTTACCTTTCATCCGATTGCGTCATTCGCGATTTATCGGCAGGAGTCGGTAAGTTGAATCTACCGACCACCGAACAATGTTAACTAGCCAAGATGACTGAACCATGTCAAATGCGGTTTGTTCATTGTTAATAAATCCTATATTTTGAGTAAACATATCGTGGAGTGGTGGAAGTTAAGAATCATTTAGTAATAGAAACCAAACGTTCATTACCGAATGAACATATGTTTTCAATTAATATATCTTATATTTGAAGAGAACTGCAGTTTAAATGAAATACATCATACCCAAATATATTAAATATTAACAAATACCGTGTAAATAAATATTTCGTTCTATATGAACGAATTCTTTCAGAGGCAAGATCTGTTAGTTAATGAATAAATTAAAGATTAATAAGTGGATTCGTCTGTTAATGAATAATCTCGAAATAAATACTTTATTGATAAAAACAAATTTACTTCTCTCAGTGTATATTAGTTCATTTTCTCAAAAACAAAGTTGGGGAGAACGAGTAGGAATAAATTACACGAATTATTCCCTAAATTCCCCTCAAATTAATCGAAATCGCAATATCGAATCGACGCCCTGCCCCCTCCTGCCATCTCGAATCTGTCACGCGAAGAAAATTAAACGCGAAACACGTCCGCCGTTAAAAAAAAATAACGACTGAGCGCCGCGGCACTTCAACGTGCCAAAACCAAACGACTGCGACGCGTTACGAAATTAATTTAGCGCGAAAGCGGCGAGCGACAAAAAGTGAAAATTAATGTTAACAATATTAAATCCAAGTTGCAAAATGGCTCCATAAAACATTCGGGCCAAGTCAAAACAATAATCAAATCAGGAGCAGTCTCCGCGCTGTGAAATGTGAACGCTTGGTGCAGTCGCATCGACTTTTCGAGGCGGTTTCTTCGGTGCAGCAGTGTGTTTAATTTGCGGAATGGCTCGTAGCACGAAAATAAACATAGGCGTAACGAGGGGTTGTTAAAATGGGGAAGTTACCCTCTCTCGATCAGAAGAATTGAAAAAATTATAGTCAACAGTTTGTAAAACAAATTAAAAGTGTTACGCCAATGGAATTGAGAGGGGACTCCACGAAAGGGTCAGTGAACAAAAAGCGAATATACCGTCTGGAAGGGAAAAAAATTGCCCGTTTAAAGTGGCGAAAAAAACAACACGATCACGCAATCATCAAATGCGAAAAAGTCAAGTCGGTAACATAAGGAATCCATATTGAACCGGCTTCAGGAAAAGACTATGGACTTTTATACAAAAGCCTATAAGAAGAAATGACAGAAATTCACTCTTACGAACTTAAAAGCGAGAAAAAATTGAAAGGTGTGCAGACTTAGCTACAAAAGGTTACCCTGTAATAAAAATCACCAAAATCAAAGGGAAAGAAGAAATACCAGCAAAAAAAAACAAGAACCGGTATTATTCAA